>VWZZ01004139.1:955186-1082521 GCA_013399095.1 Psophia crepitans
AGCTTACTGCTTTTTTTTTTTTTTTTTAAAATGAGATCCTCTAAAGCTACTTCCTTTGAGGAGACCTGCAGTTCATCTGGCAGTCCTGAGAGGATGGAACAGGGGGGTACTGAGCTTCCCAAAGTCCTGGCTGTCTCCTGGGGGCTGGGGGTCTGGCTGACCCCTTGCTGCCTTATGCAGATTGCTGCAGGTACAGCTCCCCTGGGCTTATGGGAGGGAAAATTCATGTCACTCAAGCAAAGCTGTATAGAAAACTATGGCATAGCTCAGCGAGAATCTGCTCTGTCCTGTGCTGCTTGTCTAGGCGTCTTCAGGCAGCTACCTGTTCCCATTCCAGCAGCAAAGTGATACACAGGCTGACCCTGGTCACAAGGTATTTAACAGCCCCTTTGGTTCTTGGTGGAGAAGAACGTAAAGAGAACAGCGGCAGCAGGAAGGAAGCCAGACAAGTCTGACCACCACTCCCTGCGAAAACAGATGGCATCACCAGACTAAAAGGAAAAATGCTTGTGTAAGTGGCCCCGAGGGAGCAGAACGCACGCACACAGAGTACCGCTGAAAGGGGCTGCCCTTTCTCCAGCCAAGGCATAATACTACCTTGGCAGATATTCTTTGTCCTCCTTTGGCATGTGGGTTTTGCAGGCATAGGCAAGCCTGCTATAAGTAGGTAACTTTTCTTAGGCAAGCAGTGGCCCTGAGACTGCAGTTCCGGATATATCCATAGCATGACAATATCTCTCTTCTGACTGACTTACAAGGAGCTTACTTCAGACATTCTCATTCAGCCTTCTCATTGAAGCACGTAACTCCTTTCACCTGTAGCAGCAGTTGCTTAGTTCATATGTGGCCAAAATTAGGTCTTTCCTCTTAATATCTGTATAGTCTCTGTAGCAGGTCCTGAAAGTTAGAGTAGAGCCATAGCAGACCAAAAGGGAGGCTTTAAAGGAGCAAATGATAACCTAGGGTCTTGCATCTTGAATGTCTGGTGTAGGCAGAAGATTTTTGTGAGACAGATCTTTATGGAGAACTCCAAGCAAATGCCATGGGAACGCTTGTCCCAAGAGCTACATGTTCTTGTTGGGCTGCTTGTGGCTGTTATCAGTGTGAGGATTGATGCCGACTAAGTCCCTTGCTGATAGTACATGCACAGTGGCAATTGTGTTACCAGCCAGTGCTGTAGTGCACAGGGACAGTCAGTGGTTTCCATATAGCATGTGCTAGCATTTTTCTGGCAACATAACGGTACTTCTATGTCAGATGCTTGTGATCACATATGCTGTTCAGGAAGCTAATTTTTTCATTGTGGTACAGAAATATATTTAGCTTTTTGTTCAGGCCAGCAAAGAACAGAGGAATCTGGTGGCTAACCATGTAGAAAAAGCTTCATGTGGCTCAAACATGCAAAATGTTGAGGTGAATACAAGCCTAATTTAAAGACATAATTGGAAACTCCTTGGCTGCGTCTTGAGTTTCTGCAGGATGCAGAATATGGGCCAGAACTTCCAGAAGGCAGTTGTTGGAAGATTTTGTCCCTGATGCCATTGAAGTACCTGCAAATAAGACCTTAAATGGAAAGCCAGAAAGCGACAATGTGTCTTCCATCATGCTTCAGAGTAGTGTTGCTGCTCACTGTGATTTTTATTTCTTTTCCTTCCCCTTGCTCTGTAAATTGGATAGCTTTGTCACCGTACTGAAGCATGAGCTTATGGTTTGGCTTTTCTACTGGAAGTGAGAAAATAATTTCTTTCACTAAGCCTAGGTCAGCACTGGTGGTTGTCAGGCCTTTCAGTGAGCTAATTCAGCTCGCTAACCTGGTAGAAACTACTTGCTTTATGCTGAGCTTCATTCTGGCTTGTGTAGAGGCTTGACTTGGCTGAACAAAGGCTTCAGTGAGCCACAGAGCTGGTGCATGAGTAGAGGTGGGAGCGTGTCACTGGAGCACAAATGAGTGACATGCTGTCCCTTTTTAACAAAAATAAATGAAATCTCATGGTGTTCACTGGCTCAAACTTTGTGATGTTTGTAACCATACATTAATCCTGCACCTCCTGCCTTGCTTCTGGGAATACTTTGCTGCTTTGTTCCCCCCTTTTGTTTGGTAACCTTGTCTGGAATGGTTGTTCAAGATCTCTGTTGTCTTTATTCTAATGTGCTCTCAACTATTACCCTAGTTCAATGCCTTTGTAGTTCCTGAACTGAACAGAATACTCAGACCTTAGGAGCACCTGGCTCCCCCACCTGCCAACGCTTTCCAAGCACTAGACATCCCTGAATCTCAACGAACTTTGCAACTTGCTCTTGGGTCTCTTGTCAAATGGTGCAAAGGAACTGGTGTACTGCTTGTGTTCCCCCCATCGTTCATGAACTGATAGGAATGAATGGCAGGAGACAGTTTCCCTTTGTAGACATGTTATCTAGCTCTCCAATTTCAGCCACTGTTCCATAAAGAAAAGCTATTGACTTTTCTGACTAGAATCTGGGGTTTCTAGTAGGTGTAGGCAGTGTGACTTTGTACAGCCATATTTGTTGGCAGCTCTGATGTTTTTTGTCAATATTTCCTCAGGTTCAATTTTTGTTGCTGCAGGCTTAGGCCTCTATAAGCACACTCAACTCCAAATACCTCCCAAATACATCTGTGCCCTACATCTAGGGCATCCTGTCTCTTGATGAAGGAGCTCATGTCTGCCCACACTGGCGGATGTGGCCATGACCTGAGAGAACAAATGTGCACAGCTGCTGGGGTATGAGGAAGAGTGCGTGTTGCCACTGGTTAGTATGTCACACCTAAGAATGCCTGGTCATTTAGAATAGCTAGGTTACAACTGCTGCCCTTTTTGCTTTTCTTCTTTGTCATTAAGTCTATTCCTATCATCCCCCCAATTTTCAAGGAAAAATTGTTATGACTAGTGTTAAAGGATAAGCTTTATGAATTTGGAGTCAGGGCATTTGAAGCATCCATTAGGTCATGAATGTCAACAGTTGCTTGTTCGCCTAGGGCCTGATAAAATTGGTGAAACAGCTTGTGAACAAATAGGTAGCCAGGAGGCTAAACTGGTATATGGCAAGGACGTGTGGTATCAATAATGTATTCTTTGCTTTAAGAACTCCAGTGAAGGAATATAACTGCTTTTGTGACCTATAATAAGATCTTTGTATCTGGTCAGAAGAACTTACTGAGATGGTTGGAGCAACTAACGATAAGGAACTTCCTTGGGGATTTCAAAGGCAGAGAGTCTTATTTTGTGTTGCTTGAGGTAGAAATAATGAACTTGCTGCAGCCATCAGCTCTTTTAAGTGTTCACAAAACCATTACATCATGGTTCAACAAAAAATTTTGTACATTGATTATTTTTTGTGGCAGGGTGTGAAAACATTTCCTAAGGCCCATATACCTTTAATGGGTTGCCCTTTTTGTTACACTAAACTGAGAGAGCATGTGTGCGTGTGAGAATATCCAGTTCTCACCTCCACAAATACAGGCTTCATTAGCTCCTGTGACTTCCAAAGGATTACTGGCAACCCAGATTAATACCCAGCACAACTGTAAGTCTGGCTTGATGTTGGCACGTACTAATATACACGATACTTGTTTTAATTCTTTTTTGTAAGAGAAAATATAGAGTGGCTCATTCGTTTCTTAGCCAAGTATGTCTATATGTCTGGTAAGCTTTAGCTGCAATCTGTCTTTCAGGAAAAATGTTCTAAGGTCTGCTTTAGTTATATAATGGAGACTTACAGTTTACAGGCTTTTAAAATTGAATGTTGTATGTACTAGAGAATATGTGCAGAAATAGGTATACAGTGTCTTTTTTCTTTGTTCTTTTAGTCTTTTGAAAGAGTTTTAGTAGAGAACAAGCTCCATGGCCTTTCTCCAGCTCTCTCTGAAGCCATCCAAAGCATTTCTCGCTGGGAACTTGTCCAAGCTGCACTCCCGCATGTGCTGCACTGCACCGCAACATTGCTCTCCAACCGCAACAAGCTAGGTTAGTGTGCACGTGAGTTTGTTTTTCCATTACTGACATTATCAGTCAAAATATGACAGGTTGATACTCAGGGCACCAACATATTCTAAAGCCTGGAATCCCCATTACTTCATTCTGTGGATTGCCTTTCTTGATCTGTTCTCATTTATTTAAAGGTAACCTGTGAGAGCTTTTCCAGTGAAGTTAATGGTTTGGTGAGCTGAAGAGTCAAAGTATTTCAAAATTATTTTGCTAGATATTCTCCAGAGAATTTAATAGAACTAGCTTTAGCAAAAGTCTTGCCACCCATCAGGCATGAGTTCATCGCAGGAACACTTATTTCTTTCAAGGCATGGTGCAGTTCCCAATTGCAGTAGGTACTTTTAATATCTTCAGTTCTGTGTTGGTTTTTTCCCTTCTTTTTATTCAGATTAATGTGTTTGATTCTCATCAAACAAGTCAATCAGGTAAGTGTGGAACCAAGTCCAAATCTAACTTACTTTACTAATCTTTTACTGATTTCAGCAGTGATTTCAGCAGGAATTTCCTTCATGAGACATGCCATTCAACAGAGTCAAACAGACTAGACTGTCAAGCTGGCAACTTTTAGGAGCACTCTGTGTCCGTGTATTCAGTTGTCCTGCAAATCCCGTGAAGTAGAGGGAGACTTGTGAATTACGAGGTTTCAAACATAATGCCGATGCTTTCAATGGTTGAATTTTAATTTTTCAAATGTTTATCAGAAAGTTGGATGCTCAATTTCCTGTGCAGCTCTGAAAGTCTCAACAGTACTGTTAATGGAAACACTGTGAGATACTGTCATGCATTTTTCTATCCAGGACATCAGGATAAGCTTGGAGTAGCTGAAACAAAGCTTCTTCACACTCTTCACTGGATGCTGCTGGAGGCCCCTCAGGACTGCAACAATGACCAATTTGGAGGAGACAGAGGCTCTAGTTGGGGAGGAAGCAGTAGCGCCTTTATCCATCAGGCTGAAAACCAGGGATCACCAGGACATCCTCGGCCCAGCACCATGAGTGATGAGGAAGAGAATAACAGAAGGAAGTTCTTCCAGAACTCCATGGCCACGGTGGAGCTCTTTGTGTTCCTTTTTGCTCCTCTTGTCCACAGAATTAAAGTAAGTGGAACACTGATAGGGTACTTGTGTGGAGACACCTCCGAGCAGGAAAAGAATGATTCTGCCTTTGTGATTGTTAATTAATTCAGCCTACAATGCACACTGGGTGACCACTGGAAATATTTTAACAAGCTGGCAGAATTCCACTGCCATCAGGAAGAAATATTTCCAGTGACATGAACAATCACCACAGCATTAGCCTTTTTCAGCCTTTGGCAATGTCAAAAATCTGTGGCTCTTGTGAAGTCTTTGGGACCCTGAAATCTGCAGAAAGGACCGTGAGCTTTGGCTTGCTCCAGTGATTCTCAACCGTTGCTCAGAAGGGCCTTGCAAGCTTTTCAGAGATTCCACCATGGGGCTGCTACTGGGATTTGTTGTTGTCATTACTAATCATCTTGATGCTAATTACCAGGAATGCATGGTAGTGGTATAAGCATGGCAGTGGTAAAGGTAATTGAGCATTCCTTTGTTCTGAAATTGGAAGCAAGCTGCAGGTTTCCTGCTGGCGTCCCTCTGTTGATTTTATGGTGAGCACATCAGCTTTGTGGAGTGGTGTGATAAGGAGACATTTTCTGTATGTTCTGACTCCTCCCTCTTGTCTTTACTCTCTTTGAGGAGCTGCTGTTCAGCCTTTACCTTTCCAGCTAGGCTTCGAAAGAGAAACTGGCTCTGGAGACTAGGTGCTTGGAAAAGGTCTATAAAGTCATGAAGTGATGCAGGCTGTTGTCTGTTTTAATCCAGCCTTGTATGCTGCAACAGTTGATGAAGATAAAGTACAGGAAATAAAGGATAGTCTTTTTGTTAAGGCAGATGAAAGCAGCTCTGGAGAGCTAGAATCTTTCCCTACCTCTGCTGCTGAGTTCCTGTACAGTATCGCTCAATTTATTTAGCCCATTTTTTTCACACTTGTTTACTAGTTCCACATTTTCTCTGTTAGCTACTGGGACATGACAGGAAGAAATGCTGAATTCTTCCCAGTGCTACACACACAAATGTGCCCTGCCCTTTGAAATGAAACTGGAGGTAGACCCTGGCTTTTAGAGATTAGGTTTCCAATTTGTCTTTATTAATCTCTCTGGGATGTAGTTTTCCATTTACAAGATGGAGTTAATAACAATACCTCAGGTTTACCTTGAAAATCTCTGAGATCTCTGAGATACTGTAGTGATGAATGTTGGAAAGCCCATGAAAACATGCATGTTTCTGTCACCAAAGCAAAGCTCAAAAAAGATGAGATAAATGAGGCATGTAACTGGCTCACTAAGTCAGCATTGTCCCCTCTGTGTTTCACAGAGGCAGAGGTCTCAAGGGAGGAATACTATCTGATCAGATAACCAAGGTAATGCATGTGCTCAAGGAAGAGGATACATGTTTGCACAGGCAGACCTAAATGGTGGAATTCCTGACTTCTGAGAGGATTTGTGTATTTAGTAATGTGTTTTTAAATGAGACTTTTGGGGGCTAGGGGTATGCATGTAATTCTGTAACAACAGCTGTAGATAAAAGTGTTGGCATGTCATGAAAAGCTAGCAGTGCAAAGTCAAAATGCAACACGTTGCTGCTACCACTTCCTAAAGTCTTGCAAGGGGCTCCTTAGTAAAAATAGCAACTAAAATCAAGCTTAGTTTATAACAAGGCTTGAGAGCTCATTGTGATGGGATGGCACTAATGTGATGAGTAGGGAATAAAAGGGCTGGGCAGCTACAAGCAGTCAGCTCCTGCCATTCCTTTAGCTCTGTCTGCATCATCGATTTCAACTGCTGAGGTATGTGGAGCTATGTCAACAGGAGATGGTGGAGCAGCTATAATTATGCTGCCAAAACTGCTATTACCACGTTTGTTTGCCTTATGAGTATAGCTGGACTATACCAACATCAGTGTCTCCTAATGCAGGTATGACCTTAGGTAAAGGAAGTGCATACCTGCACCTTGATCCTGCTAAGATTTACTTGTGTACTAATTTACATGATTTCAGCTACTTGCATATGTAAAACAGTGACGGCACAAGTGTAAGTAGTACCAATGTCTCTGTATTGATGTAGTTCAGGTACTAACAATGTTAATAATAACATTATTGTATACTGCTATTTCATAGGAATTTGTTACATTTCATGTTTCCTCAATTTCTAAGTGGTTTTAATGTTTAGTATTCTTATTCCTTTGGAGCAAGTAGTTCTAGTCTTGGAGTGTAAATCCTAAGGTGGAGTCTGAATACTAAATACGAGGTGGCTATATATGATCAGAAGGGGATGCTCTCTGACACAGAAATGGCCTTTCATTTACAGCTTAATGTCCTGGAAAAAAACAGGGTTCATTAACTACTATAGAAATTTCATTTGGAAAAAGTGTCTTGTATATTTTTGCATTGAGATTTCTCTATTATTTTTTATAGCTATACTTGAAATGCATTGATGTCTGCTGAGTAGTGTCAGTGGCCCTTGAATTAGCATATACTGAACACAGAACTGCACATGGTATCACTTATTTCTTGTAAGATTTGTGTATCAGAGAAATGACAGTCATTCTAGACTGGAAACAACATTTGTTTGTGTGAGCATGTGTGATACAACCTCTGTTTGTCTTTCTAGGAGTCTGACCTGACATTTCGGTTGGCTAGTGGCCTTGTTATTTGGCAGCCTATGTGGGAACACAGGCAGCCCGAAGTTTCTGCCTTCAACGCCCTTGTAAAACCCATCAGGAACATCGTTACAGGTCTGTGTCTTTGCTGTGGTAATGTAGCTCCTGAAAGCTGGGAAACCTTTCATTCTTTGCCTGATGCTGCCTTATGTTTTGTAGCCATCATATTTGAAGAAATATGTTAATCCTGCAGGAACTAGTCAAATCTTTGATAGTCATTTAAGGTTGTTGCCCCTCAGAGTCAGCCAATATTTGCATAATAATTAAATAGGAGATGAGAGAGAAATAGGAAATGAGAAACCCTTCAGTAGAGTTATTTCCTGTCAGCCTCCTATCTCAGTTTCACCGTATCTTCTTTAGTTGCTAAGAAGGGCAAAGGCAGTATCTAGCCTGACACAGGTGGAGAAGACTTTCCCAGACAGTCACTAGACAAAAATTAACAGTGAAGAACACCCAGTTGGCAGTGTAGATTCTCCTTCTATTCAAAATTTGATTTTCACCTTGTTATGAAATTAAACGGAGTAGTTTCAAGAGGCTGCAAAGAAGGCTTAGGCTGTGAATTCACTTTTGCATACTTGGAAGTACTCCTTTGTACTTCATCCATAATGAAGCTTCCAAACCTTTATGTCTGACCCAGTTCTAAAAAACTCTTTTTACTTTTATGTTTTTAAACAATAGTTTTGCATAAATCCTACAAGGAAGTGAATGGAAAGAGTGCTGGGTATATTGCTGTAGCATTACTTGCTCATTCTCAAAAGCACAGAACTGTAATTTTCACAGTATTGAAAATGTAGTTCACTAAATCAGATTTTTCTGATGACAAGTCATTTTGGATGTCATATTTTGTTCTGAAGGCTCTGCAGGCCTCTGGGATAGTCTGAAATTGAAAAAACATGAAGCCTTTCAAATGATTTAAAATAATCTTTGACATCCAGCTCTTTCTCCCTCTGCTTCAAATTCTGGAATTTAAAAAGAAAAAGAGATTTCAGCCCTGGAATGAAAAAATGGAATTAGTCTTAAGTTTTCTTTAACTGTTGGAATTTTTTTCCATAGGCCTGGAGTGTGGTCAGAAAATCTCTGAGGAATAAAATCAAGAATAAAGTCTGAAATGAAAATACACTGTTATGTTTTGAAATTTTTTTTCAACAGAACAGAATATAAATTGGAATGAGGCTCTTTATATCAAGGAAGATTCTGATATCTTAGCATTGTCTCAAATTGGGACAAAAAATTAAATTTACTTAAATTTACCTTCAAAAAACAAATTAAAAGAATTCTACTGAAGAAGATTTGCAATGTTTTGCTTGGAGTCAGTATGATACTAAGTCATATCTGAGTAGCTTGCAAAGTGACAGGATTTCAAGAATTGTCATCCTAGTTTTTGAGATGCCCTTGTTCTTCTACAGTATCGCTGATCAAACATTCTGTATGACACTCGTGTTTCCTGTGATGAAGGCATTCGTCAAATTGGAAATCACAATACATTCTGAGTGATGTGACCTAAAAAAGGAGCTGATTAGATGTGAAAATAGAAGGAGGAAGAGCTCCAAAATAAAAGGCACTAGTATGCATGGGAAAACACAATTTGATGTCAAATGGATTTGGGATAAAATTTATATTAGAAATTAATTTTAGAGAAATAGAGATTTTCAGTATATAATGTTGTTGACAACACAATTGAAAGAACTGTGCAAAAAATTAAGCTTGTCCTTTTTTCTTTTTATGGCTGTGGCTAATGCCTCAGATGTCTGCAGCAGAGACACGCTGCTTTGGATTTGTTTTTGTTTTCTGGTTTATCCTTTCAGTGCTACATTTTAATGTTAGAGGTGATTTCTGAAATAGCCTCTGTTGACTTCTTTTCTCAGCTAAGAGAAGTTCTCCCACCAACAATCAGAGCATGACTTGTGAATCCCCTAATCTGGACAGTGGACATACCGAGGTAAGTCCTATGCTAAGATTAGACAAGCTGGAATAAGGAGCTGAGGGAGGGGAGAAATTAATATTGAAACAGCACTTGCAGTTACCACCCTAAAGTATTACATCTCCAGAAATTACGGTTCTTCACAGTTCTTCCTAAGGCTCCCAACCTTGTCTGCAGTGGAACCAAAGGGTATTGAGTATAGTTGTCAGGACCTCCTTGGCTTTATCCTATCTTATAGGATGGAAGCCTGATCTTACGTATTTTACTGGGCAAAAGCCCTGTCTTACCCTTTGCCTGTACAATGCCTCATACTGAGAAGCCTCAGGCTTGATCAGTTTCTCTATGGTATTGTCATGGTATTATGGTATCAGTAATAGTCATGTCTAAGCAGAAATTACAGTAAGAAAACTATTATGGGAGAGATAAATATGCTTATATACTTATTTCCTTTTATTAAAACTATCCAAAGGGACTACAAGTGGTCTGTGAGACGACTCAGCCAGATTCTGTACCTCCAAAGGCCACTGTTTCAGCATGTCATCATGGAAATTCCTTGGATGGAAGCGTATCCTCCCAAACCTCTCAGGAGAGAGGTACCGCACATCCCAGGTACAAACCCCTTCAGCAGAAAGTTAGGCTGGTGTGACTCAATGATGAAGGTCATAGATGTCTTTTATCTTGAATCAGCTGTTGTCCGTACACGCCAGTGGTGCTGGATATTTATTTCAAACTCTTAATTCAACAAGTCTCAGTTCTGGGCAATGAACAAGGTGGTGACACCTGATATTCAATGCCACTTTCATTGGAGAAATCCCTATCTGGCCTGTTACGACAGTTTCTTTGGTCTTTTCTGGTATGGTGATTTCTTATAATTAAAGACACTAACAAATAACCTGCAGGTTCAACACTCCTTAGCTAGATTCAGCCTCAGGCAGCTGGTACCTTTTCTTGCTTCCTTCAGGTCAAATTTTCTTTGCCTTTAGCAAAGGATTTTTGCAAGCTTCCCTTCACTGCCTTCATTGTGCCTTCTCTGCTTGCTGCTGGTTAGCTTGCTTTAGACTATTGGCCCAAAGGAACAGACTAAAAAAGAACCACAGCCATACAAACATCCTCCCAGCTTACCCTGTGAAACTCAGCATGGCACTGATAAATGAACTTCTTGTAATCTAGATTTGGGCAGGTAAGATAGAACCATATTTTCAGTAGTGCTGAACACTCAGTAGTGACATAAAGTAAATGAAGCTGATGAGTGTTTTTGGGAGGGGTGGGGAGGGAGGGAAGCCTAGCTATATTTTTAGATCTCTATGGATTTAGGAGCGTCACTTAAACTCTCCTTTAAAATTTTGGTGCTGTTGCTTATCTCTTTTGGGAAATGTCATATCCAAAACACTGCAGTGTTTTAAGAAATTGCTTCATTACAAACAGGAAATGTGGGATGGAGTGGGCTTCTGGGTATAATCTAGGAATGGCTCTGATTTCTCAAAAAGGGGTTTGATGCACCCTTCAACTGGTGGAGAGGGCAAAGCTATTCTCTAGGGTTCTGATCCCACCAGGAGGCTTCCCTCGGGATTTTGTGTCAAGCCTGCTGTCAGTTCAGGGTCTTTATTTAATTTGTATAAATGTAAGCCAGTAAAACTGAAGTTGGGGAGGGAACTGCCTTTCTATTTGTGAACACTACTTCTCAGAGAGTGCACAGCCATAAAAATAAGCAGCCTTTTAAGAAGACAGCATCAGGCGATCAATTTGTCAAACTGGGTCTGGTGGTTGCTATGGGGACGAAGCTTCAGACAGGCTTTGAAGAGAGCATCATTATGTCTCCTCATTTGCAGGACTCATTGATCAGTTAAAACTGTACAGGGAGCTTTGGTTGCCAAGCAACAGACAACTGGGGAACAAATGTTGTTTACTCTACTTACCAACAGCCGCAGTATTCCTTTGTCCTTGGGCCGGGATTGAAGGAAGGCTGCCTTTCCACTCTCTCTGCAGTCACAGGCAACCAAGAGCTGATTATATGAACACTAGATTTCCTTCTAAATGAAGCACAGAATTTAATTTCTGGTTCCTCAGACACTTCTTGAGCAAATGGCTTGTTCCTCTGATCCTGGATAACTATCCCTGCTCCTCTCGGTGAAATTCTATAGTTAACAAATGATCAGTTTAACACTAAAGCAAATAAAGCCACAGCCCTTTATCCAGCTGCTGTCTTGAAATTGCCTGGGAAACAGGCTTTGCAGGAAGGACTTCAGTGACTAATATTTCATAAGGAGAACATGCCTTGCGTGAAGCTGTGTTGTGCCTCAGGTTTGCATATGCCACATATAGGGGAGGACGAAAGACAAATTGGACTCAGACACTGATCTAGGTACTGCAAAGTGGTGAGGGGGCAATGCATCATCTTTTATATTTGCTACTGAGGTGATGCTTAGAGTATCCCAGCTATCCTTATAGTTTTTTACAGACTGCATCTACACGACATAATCTTGACTGACTAAAGCAGCCTTCATGTCAGCTTTATGGGGAAAACTTTATAGCATATTTCCATTTATCATTATTTTCTCCTTCCTAATTAAGTTTTTCAGGTTTTTGTAACAGCTCATTTTAAAGTCATCAAACTTGTAACATTTTTACCTTGAATGCAGCACTAGGGGAGAAGCTTTGAATCTATAGATTGCATATAGTGACATATGCTGACACAGACGGGTTGATCTGCAGTCGCCAAGTGCCTTCAACATTGGCCTGCGGGGCTGGCAGCAAACCAGCTCCTGCAGGTTTGAGTTACAGATGCACACACTGCTCCAAGCCCAGCCTTGCCACCTGCGCTTTGTTTCCAAGTGTGTAATATGGAGCAGGGTTCACATGATTCCAAGTGATGTCAACTTTCACTGCACACTTCTTTCTCCTTTGCCAGTCCTATACCTGCCTAAGTTGCACAGGGCAGCTTTGTGGCACTGGGCAGCGATCCAGCGAAGCACTTTAAGGACTTGGTGGGTCCACTGAGCAGTATTGCTGCCTGTTCCGTAATGCTTTGCTGGACTGTGGCCTCAGACACCTCTGTTCAGGATGCGGTGGTACCCAGCGGGAGATGGGGGTGTCCTCTCAATGCTGTTTGCATATTGTTCAGCAGAACTGATAATATAAACAGTTTTCTTCAAAAAAAAATATGTTCTTGTGATGATTCCCAGATGCCTGAGAATACAATTTATGAAAGTGCTGTTGATTTTTATAGAATCCAAAAGTCATAGAAGTACTTAGTTCATGGAGGTGTGTTTCTAAGACATTGAGTGAAAACATTCCAATTGTGTACTTCTGCAGGCAAAAAAACCCCAAAAACTAATTATCCAGAGTTCCCACCCCCAGGATTTCACACCTTCTTTAGCCATGTGATTATCATTCCTCTGACTCCCTTTCACTGCTTCTTTTCTGACAGATTGTCACCTAACAGCTAGTGACTGTACAGAAGGTAGATCAGGCCAGTTGTACTCTGCTGGGAGAGCAGTGGTATAAAGACCAAATAATAAAAAGTTTGGGGCATTTTACTGCAATATGATTGGCTCTGAAAATAGATATGATCCCTTTGAAATCTGAAATCTCTGGAGTCTCATTTCTGAAGCTTATTACAAGCATCTTGCTTTTGCATGCAGTAGGTCCTACAATACTTAGGAAATTCCCTACTAAAACCCATCAGGAAATGACACCACCTGAAAGGCAGGAAAATCATAATGAAGGCTAAAACCAGTACTTTTTCTGTAGCACACCTTGGCAGAGAGTGTCCATAACAGTAACTTTTACATGTAGAAGAATCACTTTAATTGGCTTAAAGGGTTAACTAGCTTAGCTGCCCTGCCTGCCTCTTCTTAAGTTAGGGCTGATATGTACAAATGTAAACCATTCCTAAATATATATTACTAGGATCTGAACAGCAGATGCTCAAGGGTTGTCTGTTTCCAACTGAACAAATTATTCAGTTAGCGCAGGTGCTGGAGACTTATCTTCAGACCACAGTTTAAGAAAGCAACCCTATCCAAGAAAACACTTAACAAAACGTGTACTTGAGTCCTCTAGGGAGCTGAAAGCTAAATATCAACTTTCGTGTCTTCAGTAATACTTTCCACAGACAAGGCCTTGGTCCCAAAGGGTCAGTGTCAAATGTCCCTGCAAGCCTAAGCAGGCACAGCTGCGTGTACATTATGACGATTTCTGCAGATGGCAGAAGAATGAGAGTGGCTTACAGCTTTTCATGAGTGGCTAAATTTTAGGCCTCTTAGTAGAGCTCTTGGTCTCTTCGGGTGGACCAGCATGTATGTTAGGACAGAAGTGGTTTCCAGCTATCAAAGAAAACTTTGTGGTATCAAGAGTGATTCCCTAAGAACAGTTGAACACACAAACTTGACAGATCATCATTGAATGGTTCTTTATTCAGAATGTTAAGTATCTAAGAAGGGCTAAGGAGCCCAATGACTAATATTTCTACTCCTACTTTTTGGAACAGGGTGTCCTTGGTAATCCCACCATGCCAGAAGTCCCGCTATGCCACATACTTTGATGTGGCAGTGCTGCGCTGCCTGCTGCAGCCACATTGGTCCGAGGAGGGCACGCAGTGGTCACTAATGTACTACCTGCAGAGGCTGAGGCATATGCTACAGGAAAAGCCAGAGAAACCACCTGAGCCAGAGATCATCCCTTTACCAAGACCTCGCAGCAGCTCCATGGTGGCTGCTGCACCCTCATTGGTGAATACACACAAAACTCAGGTAAGCAGATGCCATCAGTAAGAAAATAGCAACTGTTCTGGTGATGCTGGGAAGTGATGGCTGGACAACTAGGAAAAGCACAGCTTTGGTGTTGGTTAAACTACCTGGAGGTGGGAAATGTACATCGATTCGGAAAGAGACCCTAAAATCAATGAGGGTTTTGGAGGCAGAATCTGATGCAGAGAGTCAGAGCTGGTGACTGCTGAAAGCTTGCCAGTTGGTTTGCGATAATTAATCTAGGGTGAACTGTAATAACGTCATTTTTTGATGTGAGAAAATACTAATGTAGTTGTCAGAAGAAACTGGACTGCCTTTGTGTTATGGTGTAATGCTCAGGACTCACTGAGCTGCTTTGGTGTAACCCCTCAAAAGAGAGAAAAGGAATTGCACTTGGTGCAGCACTGCACATTCCAGGCAAACACTTGGGTTAAAATCTTGGAGTAGAATTTGCATTAGGTGGCAGTGAGCAAAAGCCCTTTGTGTTGTTACTCCTGCTGTTATTCTTATTGCATAACGTTTACCTTTATTTTTGCCAACAAAACCTCAGTTGACAAACTGCCTTTGTATGTGTCAAGACTTGCTCCCTGTTTTGCTGGAAAAGGAACCTCAGACTCCTGACCTTGGTGCAGTGAAGACTGTTGTGTTAGAGCTTAAATGTTTTTTCTTCTGAGTGGCTCACTGTTGTTCTAGGGATAAAAAGGGGATGTTGCTGCAGTTTCAATTAATCTCCTTGTTGATTTTTGCTACTTTTAGGCTATGCATTCTTTTCTTGTCATGTGGGCTTTAAACGGCAAATTCTGATTTACTAAGTAGATGGAATTAACAGAATTTAATACAGATTCTATTTTTGCAATCCAGTTTTATGACACACCCCAAGTAAAAGCTCTATCTTCTGTTAATGTTTCTGTCAAATGTGTTTTTTGAGTCAGAACCCTCAGAATTTTAGGTGTCTTTTTCTTAAAATCCTTGCTTGTAGAGCTCTGGCAGTTTTTGACCTGTCATTTTATGAGAAGGGTAAAATACCTTTTCTCATGTACATCCCAGATGCTCATAAGCAAGAAGACAAGCATCAGCAATGCAAATATTAGTTCTGTTATTTTTAAATCTCAGGATTTTACAGCCATCTTATGATTTTTATAAGGACTGCTAGGTTACTTGTGGTTTTAAGGGCTCAGCAGCAGCAATATTGTTTAAACTGTATTATACTTTAGTGTCATTTCTACAAAATGTTGCCTGTTTCACCCCTGTAAAAGCTTGACATATCTCCATAAAGGCCAGGTGATAAGAATTACTATTCAGTCTTAATCTACCTTTGCATGGGGATTTTATGGGATTGCTGCACATGTGCAGAAAATCCTCCTTAATATCATCTCCTGGAGGGAAAATTGGAAGATATTGCTGTTGATGTGGTTCACTCTTTCCGTGCATATACTGTCCCTTTGTCTTTGCTCATAACCACACAGTTATTTTGCGCATTAACGAGTTTAGCTACCAGTGCAGGGAGTGCAGTCAGTGGTTCTCAGCACAATGGCAGCATGAACAGGGTTGTCCTCCATAGGCACGATTTGCACTAGTATTTTGCTGGATTTTCTCTACACAGTGAAAACACTGCTCTCCTTCCACACACTTGGCTATTTCTTGCTTTTCCAGGCTGTTTCTCTTGCAGAAGATTCTTTTACTCAGTTGCTCTTCACTAATATTTTTCTGTTAAATCCATTTGGCAATTCCACTGGGTACTTTCTAGCTGTTAATGTGAGGACTCTGTCCAGGGCATTCTTCCCTCTAGGGCTAGGTTTGATTGCTTTTGGTAACCTCTGTGTCAGTCCTGTGTATTTTTACTGTACTTCATCAAATTGGAATCCTGTTTAAAAAGGTTTCCAATTTGTTACACAGAACAGCTGTGATGGAGGAAGTGAAATGTTCTTCCATGCAGCGAAAGTTTCAGCTCATGCCCCCCTTCTTTACAACTCATAGGATTGAAATCTTTGAAACATACAAAGACACCTAGACTCTGTTTCATCCCAGCCAACTGAAGGGACTTAGCTGCTGTTCTTAAGTTCAGAGTCTCATCACTGAAGGCTCTCTGCTAGTCAGAGGAAAGAATGGCACCTCCAGAGGGCTAAAATTTGTAATTTCTTTCTATCAACGCAGGGGGCTGCATGCTGAGACTTCGTCAGCTTGCCCAATACAGGGATATGCTTAAAGCCTACCTTTTTGGTCTAGATTTTAAACTGCTAACGCAAAATCATCCTTTCAGATTGATCAGTAAGTTCTCAAAACTATCAGCACTCTCTGTTTCAGTGGGACATATTTAAAGTGGCAGTCAGTAACTGATTAAAGACAAAAATAGCCACCTGCAAATCACATCAGAGACCAGTAGATTTTTCTGGTAAGTCCACGTTCTTTTTTATGTTCTGCAGTTTATCAGGGTAACTTCCTGCACCACCCTATGCCTTGGCAAAACTCTCACCATTCTTGTTGGTTTCTGTGTGCCTGAAATCACATTTCAAATATAAGCTTGGGCTAAAGGAGTTGGGATTGAGAGAACATTAAAAACATCACACATTGCGTGGTACACTGAACAGCAAAGCAGAAAAAGATTCAGCACAGCATGCCAGCACTGGTTGTTCCATAGGAAAAGGGGTCTTGAATGGAGTGTGAATAAAATAAATACCAGCTTCCTCTGGAAAGTTACTGCAGTCTAAACATATTTCAGACCTGGCAACATGTGATGAAGGAAACCTGCATTGCACCTGTATGCAGCAAATTCAGCGTAAGGGCAGGTTTAGGAAATGAACCCTTTAGAGGCTCACAAACCTCTACAGTCTTGCACTAACTTTGCAGGGGCACAGAGCCAAAGCTTAAATTAAGCATAAGACCTATGCAGCTGTAGTGCTCACTGCAGTGCTAATATAAAGCCAAGAGTCTTAAGTGTAATATCTTTACAGTTAAGAGAAGTACTAATGAGCTGGTAGCCATACAGTCATGCAGAAGGAAGGCAAAAGAAAACAGAAACAACAAAATCTAGAGTAGTAGCCCCAAAACTATTTTGCTTTCTTATCCATCTTGTGCATATCATAATTACCACATAGCCTGCTGCACAGAATAGCCATGTTTTTAGTCTTCAACAGGAGTGCTAGCTTGTTTCATTAAGATTCATCACATACTACACTGTACATTTAAGGTGATTCTGTAATTTTGTTTTATAGTGTTGTTTGCTTGATACCTACCCTAAGCAGATTTCAGAAATGGGACTGTGTCTTTCTATGTGTTTGTATCACAGCAGGCCCTGGTCCTCACTCTGTCCTTTTGGTGACCATAAGCCACCCAATAGCACACTGGTTTAGTAACTAATGGACAAAGATGATGAATCTGAAATAAATTAACACAATATTTTCCAGCCAGAAGAGGCCAGAGAGCTGTAAAGGCTAAGAACCAAGCTGTATGAAATACTTGCTGGCCTCACTGTCAAGAGCACCTAGGGTTGAATCCTGAGTTGCTGTCTATTGAGTTTTACATATGACTCGTCCCCTGAATCTTTAGTCGTGTATGAAAATGGTTTAAAAGCATACCTTGATTGAATGTGATTGAAAACAGCTGTGAAGAGGTATCTTTCTGTTGTGTATCTCCTTCATCCTTGTGTTGATAAAATGAATAGGAAGGATTCAAGGATGGTCTTTGATTAGTCTGAAAAGTCTCTGAAGAATGTGTGGTCCCCAGTAGCCCAGTACTGCAAACATGGGACCTGGTGCCAGCTGCAGAAACTGTCACAGGCTTCTGCTGGACCTTTATATGCATAAAACTGCATATTGTGTACTGCAGAGCCTGCTAGCTCTGCAATACATAATCTGACTAGCCAGAATCTAAACCTCCTATACTATAGGAGTTGCTTCATCCATCGTTGGTGTATGGCTATCTCTGGATTGAAAGCAAAAAGGTATTTTAACATGATCCAGTTGTTTAGCACAAGCTTTCTGATGGGGAAGCGAGGATAAGTAAAATCTCCATTGGAAATAAACTGATATTTAGGCAGAAGAAAATTATCCTGGGGGAATTTGGTCAGATCAACTGCACAATCATCTCATGAAAAGTGGCATCAAATCTTTAATGAGAACAGATGGCCAGGAGCTGAGCTTATGCCACCTTTTGCAGCAAAGCCTTTCTTTACAGTAGGCAGCTGTAATTTATGTGGCTCAGTGCAGAAGGGGAGTAGAGTGCCCTCTACTGAATTGTCAGTAAATTAGTCTCAAGGTTTGTGCTGCTGTGGGACATTCTGTGCTATAGCTATAGAAGCTTTCACAAATACGAACTGTGATGGGCTGTTCTTGGAGCACTGTTATGACAAGTGAAATATGCTTAGTGATGCAGAAGTCTTAGGTTTCTTCAGTACGTAAATAAAATTTTTACAAATCAAGTCTCTTGAAGGGACAGTGCCGCTGTTCAGTTCCAAAATAAGTGTTTAAGGGCATATTGTCTTAGATCTTAAATAAAACACTTCAAAAAGGGTAGCCATGGTGATTACTCATAATTGTAAACCAAGGCTCCAACAAGATCATCAGCTACCCAGAGTCATACCTGGGATAAGAATCAGAGTAGAACAGAACATGAGACTTCCATGCCACTAGACCACACTGACAACAATGCCTGAGACTTTCTGTGGAAGCAAAATGTGCTGTACCTTTTTTGTTGTGGTGACAGAAATTTTAGACAAGGTCAATAATTCTGACAGTACCTAAATTTTCTTTGTTTATTTGTTTTTCTTTAAATGTGTGAATAGTGTTTTGTGTAAAGAATTGAAGGTCCTTTTCCTCTACAGTGCTCCTATGACAGCTCTTGGAAGTAGCTCTTTTTTTTTAAGCTGATTATCCTCTATTTCTCCTTGTGCTTATTGTCATCTTTGGGGAACTGCAGGATCTTACAATGAAATGTAATGAAGAAGAAAAATCACTAAGCACAGAAGCGTTTTCCAAGGTTTCATTGACCAACTTACGTAGACCAGCAGTTCCGGATCTCTCCACAGACCTGGGAATGAATATCTTCAAAAAGGTGAGTGGCAGAAAATTGTACTTTAATTTGCCTATGATTCAGCACCTCAGTGTCCTGCTAAGTAGCAGCTGAAGGTCTTCTTGGACTATATATTCATGCCATATGTAAGACTGACATCTCTTTTCATTGGAAGTGATTCTGTGTGTTATGAGGTTTTTATATGCACATTCCAAACAGAATACTGAAATCTTTATACAAATAACTGTCCTGGTAAAGCTGCATGAAGGGAGACTACTCAAATAGTGCTGATTTTTAAGTGCTGGTGCTCACTGTAGTTCCAGCTAATTCAGTGAATTTTTCCAATTTTTTTACCTCATGAAGCTCTGTGTTTGCAACCATCCAAGATGCTTAGCAGAATTTTGTGAATTCTACAGATCTAGTTTATGGTCTGAGAACATCATAAAATTATACAAGGGCATCCAACCCAGCCGAGGGCAAGACTGCATTTCTTTAAATACTCAGATGGTCCCAGAGTGCAGATAGTTGCCATCCCAGTAAATGGGATGGGCAAGATAAGACGCTCAGAGTGAAGATTACACCTGGACCACACACCTTTGTTAAAATTTTCCCTCAAATGGTAGTTTGCTATGCTTCAAAGCTTCTACCTGCTCTCATATCTGCTCCTCTTTCTCCTGCAGTTTAAGAGCCGCAAGGAGGACAGGGAGCGTGAGCGCAAAGGGTCAATTCCTTTCCACCATACTGGGAAGAAGCGGCAACGAAGGATGGGGGTGCCATTCCTTCTCCATGAGGATCATTTGGATGTCTCACCCACTCGCAGCACTTTCTCCTTTGGCAGTTTCTCTGGAATTGGAGAAGACCGGCGTGGCATTGAGAGAGGAGGATGGCAAACCACCATATTAGGTGAGATATTGTTATCTCTGCCCCAGGTTCTGTGTCATTCCTGTCCTGAACATTCTGAGAACAACACAGGTTCTTTATTTCTTCATCCACCCTATTGCTCCTTATGTCCTTGGCTCCGTTTGCAGCATTATGCACCTGTTTGTAGAAGCAGCAACTGTGCTGACTGCAGACCTTGAATGACTTATGCTTTAGTTTACTTTTTCTCTGAAAACTACCATCTTTAGAGGAATAATAGCTACTTTAGCAACCTGTAGTCATGTCTATACCACTTCAATACACTTTTCCGGAGTAATGGCAAGCATTGCACAGCTACAGCTTAGAATAGATTCAAGGAATGTTTGCATCCTCTTCTCTTAAAGAGAAATTTCTGGAGAGTTGCATTATGGTCATTAGGAGTATGGCAAAAATATTCAGAGTCTTCCTCAAGGGGATACAAAATAAATAGGATATTGTCTCAGATAGTGAGCCTTACACTGCCTTGATGTTGCAAAGATAGAGTGTTTAAATCTAAATATTGGCTCCTTCAAGCTTCCAAATTCTCTGAGCAGTGTCTAGACATCATTTCTCTTTCACAGACTTACTCCTGATGTCATAGATGTTCATCCTGGCACCCTTTCTTGGAGATGACAGGCAGCAAAATAATTGCCTAAGGCCATGCCAGAGCCTTCTCATTTTCACTGGCTTAAATGACATCACTTGGTAAGCTCTCCATTGCAAACATGTCCCTCTTTGGGACAGAGGATGATGAGCTTAGCCAAGTGAACTCCTAAAGATTCATATGTGCTTTGTCAACAGTTAATATGCAAATACCTGCAGATTTGTAGAATAGCAAACTCAGTGTCCAAATCCTCTTTCTCATATCTTCAATAGCTCAAGAATTTTGTTAAATTTTTATCTGAGGGGATCCAGATTCTTGTCCTGGCTTAACCTACAGTACATTCATTCTGATATCTTGGTGAAATCATGTTTCTTTTCAGATCAAATGGTCAACAGATCCTTTGTTTTAGCACTCCCCATCCTAATAAACCTATTTCTTTTGAACAAGGGGAGAGGAAACTAAATTACTATAACTTGCCCCAAAGAGTAGAGTCTTTCAGTACTGACCAGTCATATTTTTCTGAAGCTTCTGGGGGCTGACAGTGTGCGTGTCAGCTAAATCAAATCAGTGTGTGCTGTGGGAAAGAGCCTTGCAGGGAGTTTGTACACTTGGTCTTTATGTCAATGAATCCCCACAGGTTATCCCACTATAATGTTTGGTTCTGTTTCACAGGATCCTGGAAGGCTTTGACTTTTGCTGACGCCAGTTCTTCTCAATTTCTAACCTCAATTACTGTCTTTTGCTTCCAAGCACCCCTCAGAAGAGTAAATATCCATTTCTTGTATTCACCCTAGGAAAGTTTACCAGACGGGGGAGCTCTGACACAGCAACGGAGATGGAGAGCCTGAGCGCTAGGCATTCACACTCTCATCACACGCTGGTCTCTGATCTGCCAGACCACTCAAACAGCCATGGAGAGAACACAGTCAAAGAAGGTAAATTTAACACATCAAAAGAAACGTTTCACTGAATATCATCTCCAAGAAGCTGAGGAAGTGTTAAGGTTTCCATGTATGAGAATATGACTAATTGTTTTCTCTTCCCTGCCTTTCCCCCCCAATCTCTTGTAGGTTTTTTTTTGTTCTGTGTAGAAAAATGTTCCAAACCTTACATGTTTATCTGGTGCAGTTTGTCAAAAAAATTTGAGACACATTTGCTAATAAACTCATTTCTTCTGGCTGACACACTGAAAAGCAGAGATGAAAATTAGTCATGTCCTCGGTAGCTGTTATCTTCACCATGCAAATTTCAGTGAATGTCGTTAAAAAGACACACTTGCCAGCAAGTAATCCTATGATTACAGGTAGCTAGTTCCTGCCCTGATCACTGACCAAATTGTAATCCAGTGCAAGATACTGCTATCAGCCTGGAACATTTCTTCTAATCAATAGTGCTAGCTCAGTGATGGCAGGGTCGCACAGGCTATGAGGAAATGTAGTCACCGCTCTGGCAAGTTGTTTTTGCGTAACATAATCAGTCCATCACTGAGCCAGTGCTTGAAGATTCTTATTAGATGTATGTTACTTCATTTACTACAACACATTAAATAGCCTTAGGTAGAGCTTCTTTCGTATTCCATAGCCCTGTTATTGTGTTGTGTGGCAGAAGGTGGTCCAATCAACATTGTGGGACACATAGAGTCTTTCTACACTACAGGGTGTATAAACCTACTTACAAAGCACTAAGTGTGGGAAATTACTAATGTTGTGGCCCAGAGTTCAGCATGAGTTGTAAAACTGTGATGAATCCTTGATAAAAATTGGTCAGTGTAGCCAAAATGCTGTTACTACCTGAGCTAAACAATTTAAAGTTAAGCTCGGCTATGTCATGAGGTCCCTTCTCTGGAGCACTGTGAACTCAGACACCACGTTGCCTTTCTCATCAGTCAGCTTTGCATTTTGGAGATGGTTTAGACTGTCACAGGTGCTGTTAGGAACACACTGCTGTGTTTTATTCAACTGGTTTGATGAAATATTTCAAACTCATGTGACTTAGAAACCTGTTCCAAATTGGTGCTGCTGTTACCCTACCTTCACTCCTGCATCCAGCTGCAGAGTCCTTCCTCTTTCCCTTACAGGGGCAGTGTTGTTTCTAAGGCCAGGCATTGGACCAGTACAGGGAGCAAAGCTAGCCAAAATCTAATCTCCCTTTGGATTAGATTTAGGCTGGCTGAGCTCCCTGACCTACTTAACTGCCTAGCTGACTGAGATCAACTTAAACTGCCATGGAACTGTACTGCTAGAGCAAGCTTGGGGTCGTTCTAATTTACACTGGCTTAAGGGAAAAACTGAATCTATGCTTTTATCCCTGTACCCATGATAGGAATTAGGAACCTGTCCTGTCTTTCAGCATTAGAAGCTGCAGTGAGAGCTGCTCCCTTCTAGTAAACGAGGACAAGCCTCAGTTTGCCATTTCATAACTCTAGAGACTGAAGTTTACAGGTAGCCATTTTCCTCCCTGCAGTGCGATCCCAGATCTCCACCATCACTGTGGCCACCTTCAACACCACCCTGGCCTCATTCAATGTGGGCTATGCTGATTTCTTCAGTGAGCACATGAGGAAGCTTTGCAACCAGGTGCCTATCCCTGAGATGCCCCATGAGCCGCTCGCATGTGCCAACCTCCCACGGAGCCTGACAGACTCCTGCATCAATTACAGTTGTTTGGAGGATACGGATCACATTGATGGAACCAACAACTTTGTCCACAAGAACGGCATGCTGGATCTCTCGGTAATTGGCAAGGAATGAGGAAAGCCAGGTCCCTCTTCTGTCAATATAGCTGTACCATTGAGATCAGGGTTTTGATGGGCTTTTCCTCCACCTCTTTATATGACTTCTCTCAGCAGAACATAAAGGTCAGTCAGATACATTTGTGCATATCATAAAAGTCTCCTCTGAGATACTGCAACTCCTGTTACTCCTTGCAAGGAGCGCATGTGCATGTGGAATGCACACTTCAAATCTTAAGTGATATTATTTAATGGCTGTGTTCCTGGGGCATGCACCAGTTTCCCTATAAAATAGTATAAAACTGAATAGCACCTTTCTTCTAATTGCACCTTAAAACTCAC
This sequence comes from Psophia crepitans, assembly GCA_013399095.1. Classification (NCBI taxonomy): domain Eukaryota; kingdom Metazoa; phylum Chordata; class Aves; order Gruiformes; family Psophiidae; genus Psophia; species Psophia crepitans. The sequence goes on from VWZZ01004139.1 coordinate 979,174, forward strand.
CTTTTCTGCATTCCCCTTAGTGACTTGACAACTCCTGGTGCACTGAAGTGGTGTTCTCAGGCTCACAGATGTCATTTCATGATTTCCTCTTATGCCTGACTGTGCCCAGCCTGTGGTTTCTTGTCTTACACCTAGATTGTAGGCTCTTGGGGTTGAGGGTTGTGTGTACTTCGTCCTGAGTTTGTACTGTGCCTGCTATAATGAGTCTCTGGTCTGTGACTAGAATTTCCAGGCACTAAATAGTACTAGGAGAGAACAGAGGTCTGACTTAAAAAACAATGTTTGAACCTCCCAGGTGGTCCTGAAGGCTGTTTACTTGGTCCTGAACCATGACATCAGTTCCCGGATTTGCGATGTGGCACTGAACATTGTGGAGTGCTTACTTCAACTTGGTGTGGTGCCCTGTGTAGAGAAGGTTCGAAGGAAGAGTGAGAACAAAGAAAATGAGGCCCCTGAAAAGAGACCAAGTGAAGGATCCTTCCAGCTCAAAGCATCTGCTTCTGGCAGTTCAGCTTGTGGATTTGGGCCTCCCTCAGTTAGTGGAGCTGGAGATGGAGGAGAAGAAGGAGGTGGTGGCAGTGGTGGAGGAGGTGGAAGTGATGGAGGTGGTGGAGGAGGAGGAGGGCCGTATGAAAAGAACGACAAAAAACAAGAAAAGGTTTGTCATGCTTCCCTTTATACACTTCCCAAATGTAGTGTAAGAGCTGTTAAGATTGACTATATATGTGTATGCAACTGCCCTTCTGTTTTCCTTTCCTTTTTTTTTGCATCACAATTGCTAATTAATTTGTTTTGCTCTGGTGCTCACTTGGGGTTCCACCAAAGAGTCACAACTGGGAATTCAAGCACTGTAACTACTCCAGTGAAGCCGCTGCCAAAAGCAGAGTTTGTGATCCTTGCATGGACGTTTTCAATATCTTGTTAAAGTGCCTGAAACCCTCAAACACAATTATTTTTTTCCCCGGGTTTATTATTCATAGCTTATAAGGAAAAACAGAATCCAGTGTGTGAGCACAATTTGTTTTCTTTGATGGACAGAAATCATAAATTTTTCAACATTGCTATGAGAATTGGCCAAGAGATAGTGTTGCTGACCTCCAAAGTTGCAATTCATAGCATAGGACATTTTAAAAAGATCATTGTTTTTGTGCTGAAGCAAGCCAGCTCTCTGTTTTTCAGGTAGAATTTTTTGAAGTGTTGAAAGGTATTCATACCATCATGTAGGGGACTTCTCACTTGTAGCATGAATTTTTGAGGGGAGTTGAAAGGGAGAGGTCTGGTCCCTAAACTTGAAAAATAATTGGAGTAAACATTTCAAGAGTAACAAATCTGTAATGAAGAGAGGAGAAATGGACAACAATTTGTTAAAAGTAAAATGCTAACAAAATGCCAGTGGTTGGACCATGACTTCACATCGTCTTTCCCCCTGTGACTCTCAGGATGAAGGCCCATCTGTCAGCACCCATAGGCTGGCACTCACAATGCTGATCAAAATTGTGAAGTCCCTGGGTTGTGCCTATGGTTGTGGAGAAGGACACCGAGGGCTCTCTGGAGATCGTCTGAGACACCAGGTATTCCGGGAGAATGTAAGAGAACTAAAGCTCATTAAAGCGTCCCCTTTGTACTTTCGACATCAGCTGCTGAGATTGGTGTCTGCCCCTTCTGTAGCTTTCTCTGTACTGGCAGTAAATGTGTTGCTCTTTGCCCCAGCTCACAGATTGTGTTGCAGCCCAGCCATAGCAGTTTTTCAGCTATTGTGTCACCTTCCAGCCCCTGGGGCTTGCTAAGAGCATACCTGAGTCCCAGGTGCTTCTGAGCAGCCCAGTGGGTGGGTTGTCTCGGAAGGGACAAATACTTGGGAGCAAATCCCCTGTGTGAGCTGGTGTGAGTGATTTTTCACATTGACAGTACCCCAACAGAGTACACTGTTTACAGGAGGTGCAGCTATCTTGGGTTGCATATATGAATCCAGAAGCCTAAGGTGTAGTTATGTCCACCTTTCCTAATGGTGATTGTGACTGGTTGCTGCTGGGCTGCTCCATCAGCTCCTGATAGTTGGAGTGCACTGTGCTTGTGGGCATGGTAGCATGCTGCAAGGTAGTAGAAGACTCAGCCCTATTGAAGAGCAGGGTGGATGGTCACTGTTCATTCCTTAAAATTTTGGTTCTGCCTGAGTTGAAGCAGTGGAAGGTGCCCAGGATGTAGACCAGACACCTGACTTCATCCAGAAAAGTTTGACTCCCTAAGATCAGTCAAATACCCTGCCAAATGGGAGCCTTTCAAAGGCTTTCTCCAGGACATGTCTGCTCCTCACCTTCTGTGCTTGCAGCAGGGGGTCTTTTTGATGACTGCAATGAGAATTTACACCATGCTCATCCACCGTGTGGGTGAGAGCCAGGGGCTCCTCCATGGCTTTGGTTAGCCTGAGCCATGCCAATAAAGCTGTAATTTGGTTCTGGGATCTGAGCTAGATGGCTGAGAGATGGATTGGCTGCCTCTGTATCATGCAGCTTTCTTCTGTTAGCTAGACTCCCGGGTGCTGAGGAGACTATAGCAGTAACATTAGTTCTGGACACAAAGGGACAAGATGGGATAAGAGAGTCCCAATGGTAACAGTAGAAATGTTCTGCACGAAGCACTGGCTGAACATATACCACATCCATCAAAATGTCAGTTAGGGTTTTATGTTGTGTTGGAGCTGAGCCAGCAAAACATTTTGGCCCATGCATAACATTAAACATAAATGAATAGGTCTCTTGGAGCCAAGGTTCTTATCAGACTCATTGAATTGAGGTCTTTATGGGAAGAGATTTTCGTACATGTCTAAGTCTGCTACATTTTCTGTGCATTTGTCTGGCCAAGCTGCTTTGCATGCACCATTCGTGTTGACTGCATGGACAATCACATGTCTGAGTTTACTGGAAAGTTAAGCACCCTGTTGTAGGTAGCAGGAGAGTTCTGGTTTCCCTTAGAGCTGATATTCCAGATTCTCTAACTCCAGCCTGCATGGGGTCCCAGTAGGATATGATCTTTTGTGATAAGAAGTTGACAATGAATAGCTTTTAAATAAAATATTTAATGATTTGCATGATATAAATTGGTCACTGGGTACAGTACAGGTGCATCAAATGGGTTGGGCCTGAGCCAGAGGCTGAAAATCAGATGCTTGAGGCAGGAACCTGTTTCACCAAGTCAATAAGCCTTGACTGAGGTGGTACATTCCTACTTCATTCATATTCAGTGAGATTTTTACCTTGGAGTTGGGGAGAGGAGAAGAGGCCTTGAGACATGGCTGGCAGTGACTTTACCACCACCTCCAAACAGTGGCACTCATACTGGTGCCTTGTTGGTGCCTTCAGCACTGTCTCTTGAACTCACTGTTTGCTTCAGAGGTGAACCTGTCCTCTGTTGCAGGACCTGAACCTTCTGGCTCCTGGGAGAGGTTACTTTACACAGCATAGCAGAGCACTGGCTAAGCAAGAGCAAAAAATCTGCTCCTATGAGTGAAAGTTGGACATGTACTTTGATGTGATGTGATTTGATGGATATCGTTGCAGGCTCAGAACTGCCTTACAAAGCTGTACAAACTGGATAAGATGCAATTCCGGCAGACCATGAGGGATTATGTGAACAGGGATTCTCTCAATAATGTGGTAGATTTCCTGCATGCTTTATTGGGATTCTGCATGGAACCAGTCACTGACAGTAAGTACAGCTGGCCTCAGAACTCTCACTTGAATATTCCTAAACTGTACCATGAGAAAGAGGTCACGCCTTTTTTTCTTTTCCTTTAAAAGATTAAAAACCAGTGAATTACTATCCTCAGAATGTACAGACCGTATCCTCAGTAGGTGCTGGTCAGGGGAGTTTGGTCGCTTCTGATTTGACCACCAAATGGTCTCACCTAGTGATCTTGCATCACCCAGTGCACCTGAAATTGAAAACCTCTCTTTTGATTCATCCTACTAGTTGTTTATCACTCTTCAAAGGAAATATTTTCATCCAACTATGCCTCAGGCAGGAAGTTTTCTGCTTCATGACGTGACCAGGTGCTGGAATGGCCTGTTTAATCCAAGGTTTATTCTGAATGGAGGTACAACTGAGCATTAAAACCCTCTGTGTTGCCTCAGATGAGCCAGTAAATAGCAAGAACAGATTGAATAAACAAGAACATGAACACGCAGATGCACATGCCTACAGTTAGAAGCGTGTGTGCATGTTTGTCTATGTATATGTATATATGTGGCCTTTTTGGTTTTGGTGTTTGTTTGTTTTTAAGTTAGGAGAATTATTCCAGGTGCTATTAGAATGGCCAAACATTTATGCTTGGTCCCTGCATGCAACAACAGTTAACAATGATTGTTCACAGAGTAGGAATAGCTGCTCTGAAGTCCTCTGGGAGTCTGACTAGTCTATTAGCCTACCTCTGATCTCAGGCATTTCAGAGAAAGCATCAAAAAATATTATGTAGCAGACTTTTGTAAAGAAGATGCCCATAGGAGGTTTCCCCAAGTATTCATCAATTATTGAGTGGCTCATGCTTTGAAGCATGGCAGCTCATGCAACTTTTGAAAGTCTTTTTTTCTCACTTAATGAAATTGGGATGTTTTTTATTATTTGTATAAATGTGTACTTTTTTTGACTCTTTCTGAGAGCTTGGTCTCCTTGTGCACCTCGCAAGAACAGCATTTCTGTAGTTCAGATGATTTTCTTTTCATGAGTGTCGTCTCTTTTGAGCTTAATCAAACATCTCTTGTCCTTTAGAACAGTAAATAGAAAAGCTGGAGGTATCATTCAAATTTTGTGCCTTATTCCGTATATCTCTAAATGAGAGATGTGGATAAAAGGAAGCCAGAGTGGTCCTGATCGTTTCAATGCTTTCTCATGCTAATCTATTTCTGGAAAGATTTCATCCTTCTCATTTATTTTACCCTTCCCTTTTTTGTGGGGTGGGATTGCAAGAACCTAGCATAGGATATTAGTTGGGGACTTACCCTTGTTTCATATACCTGAATCCCTTTATATGTGTCTTTAAGCCATATTTCTTAAACTGTTGCTAACAAGGGGGCTTGCTTGTACTTGAATTTCACAGACAAGGCTGGATTTGGGAATAACTTCACCACAGTGGACAACAAGTCTACAGCCCAGAGTGTAGAAGGTATTATCGTGAGTGCCATGTTCAAGTCGTTGATCACTCGCTGTGCTTCCACTACACATGAGCTGCACAGCCCAGAAAACCTGGTAAGCACTTGATTTCATGTTAGCAAAGTTACTTTTTCACTTGGGTTTCACCAGTGAAGCTTTACAGTGAAGAACTAATTCAGTTTAGCCAAATCCCATGAGCATAGCAAGCTATGCAGTCACAATTTAAACATGATGGAAATGTGATCCCCTCCTTTCATGCCTGCCTTGGAACCTGGAGATTTAACCAGGATAAAAGTTGTGTGCTCTGAATTGCATTTTCCTTTCTGTGCAAGGAGCTTCTGTCTTTTTTGTGGGATTGCTTTGTTTGTTTGTTTGGGTTTTGTTTGGGTTTTTTGGTTGAGGTATTTTTGTTTGGGTTTTTTTTTCCCCCTGAATGTATTAGTAGCATAGTCAAGGAGCAAGGGACTAATGAACACCACAGCCAGCATAAATCAACTTTCAGCAAAATTAAAACCAGTTTACTTGGTTAAGGACATGGCCCACCCATAGCAGAGTATGAGAGTTACTGAACAACAATTTGGTAGGTCTTTCCAAGGTTTAGACAAACATTCAATTTACCGAACACCTGGAGGAAAGTAAGGTGCTGCTGGTTGCTGCCTATGTGCTATCTCCCCACAGCCACCAGCAGAATGGATGACATGAGGTCTTTTCTTCCAAACTGGTGCAGAATCTAACAGCTAATCTTAAACCACCTCCTTTATTATCAGGAATTAGGATGTTTTTGTGGAAGCAACCAAGAAGCACTCTTGTACTCCATCCTTATGACAGAGCTGTAGAGGCACTGAAGTCCAGCTAAAGGGACAGTAATCCTCTGTGAGGGGGAGAGGGAGAAGGAAAACACAGTGACATCTTAAACCAGCAGCGTAGTCTGCCTATATCCAGGTCGTCTGGTTCTTATGGATATTTCTCTTTTGGAATGTTTCTCAGCGGAGAGTAAGTGTTGGGATGCAGAAAAACATGTGCCATAGTTGGACCTAGATTAGAATCACCAAGTGTAAATTTTCCTTATAAATTCTATGTCTTTGTGGACCCTATTTCAGCTAGAGTGTAAGGTAAAACTTATCTTTAAGTGTAGCACCATTAAGTGTGTCTATATGGAGAACGCAGAGTATATATGAGGATTTCCTGTTGTGTCACTCTTTAAAGTCAGCCTCGTGTTCAGTATCCTATGAAAAAGAGTGTTAAAAAATATACAGATAAAATTATTTGTTTTTTTGATTTATTTTTTTATGTTGAAAGTTGACTGTGCAGATCCTAACTGAGAATTTTCAGGAAAGTTCACAGATCAAAAATTAGGTCCTGCAAAACTGTTCCCTCCATCCCCTTGCCCTCACATATAGAGGTGATTTGTCACATCACAGATGTGTACGAATGTTCAGAACTAAAAAGAGCTTTGAGTGTAGGAGTAGGTTGGGGAATGAATGAGTCATTCCTCTCTCTTCCCATGATATAAAGCTGTAAAATAATTAAGAAAAATCCCAAGGCACCCACTGGTTTTGAAACAAAACATGCAATTCTTTGCACTCTACCCCATTCTGGCAACCCACCCCCCCATCCCCTTTAGCATTTTCATGCCTTTTGAGATTATGGGCTAGGTGAATGAGATAAAATAGGCTTTAAGTGATCTATCCAGCTCCCTCATCTTGCAGCTGTTTTAATCTCTGATACCTCTACATCTGCTTTAACCCGTTGGAGAGCGTGTTCCATAACAGTAATGCTCCTCATTGTCTGCTTCTTTCAAGTGCACTAAATGGAGTTTCCAGCTCTTTCATTTTCATGATGTCTTGCTACTCAGGGCTTGTACTGCGATATCCGACAGCTGGTCCAGTTCATCAAGGAGGCTCATGGGAATGTCTTTCGGAGAGTGGCACTCAGTGCCCTCTTAGACAGCGCTGAAAAGTTAATACCAGGGAAAAAAACGGAGGAAGCGGAGCAAGAGCCAAAACCTTCTGGGAGCAAAAGGTGGGTATCTGGAAGGGAGAAGGCAAATGACTGACTTGTGTATGGCAGTATGACTATAGGCACTGAACATAAATGTAGAAAGACCAAGGGCTTGTGTGTTTTATCTTGATAGTATATGTCAGTTTCTGAAGGTACAGATTTGTACTGTGGCAGCAGTCTCCTTTAAAATTTAATGAACTAAGACAGTAATAGATCTGCAGCAAAAAGTGTTAACCCTCTCATACAAGAGGCTTAAGAGAACAGTGCAATGGAAGCACTGAGAGAAAGAAACATTAAGAGAAGGAAGAAGCAGAGTGTTAGTCCCAAAACACCATGTGGACATAGTTTTTAATGTGCGTCACCTTCTTAGTGTTGTTTATCTGACAGGTAAACCCTGGTATGCAAAACAAATCCCAGAACAAATCTAATCCTGACGTGCTTCAAAAAGAAATTTTCTCTGGTGCTTTGAGGCTTCTGGTGCTTTGAGGCTTGTCATATTAAAATGTTGGGAAGAAGAATTAAGGAAGTTGAAAAGCCCCTAAAAACCTTGGCTTTGCTTCTATGAGCTGATGCCTTATTCATCAAAGATATGTACTAAGGCAGTAAGTTGCTAAAGAGAGGGTACATCTCTAAAGATGTTTTGTTGCTCAGCAGTGCTGTTTTCCCTGTCATGTAGCTAGGTGATGACCGTGAGATGGGCCATCCATTTGGTTTAGCTGATGATTTATGTTGTCTGTATAGATCCGAGGTGGGAAGCGTCATCATTGACAAAGGCCAGGCATCAGCTGCCCCTGATGAATGTCGTAGCTACATCTCAAGCCGCCCAATGCAGACGCCAGAACAGTAAGTAGATGTTGAATTCTTTCATGCATTATTGTCAGCAGTTTCCTTCTGGGATTAGTATGAATGGGCAGGTCACCAAGGACTTACCGCTTTGGATGGTAAAACAAATGAGTTGAGTGTCTGTTCAGGAGCTGCTGATAACATCCAGGTAATGCTTATTTTCAGTTCTGCCAACTGGACCCATGCTGATTTTGACGGGGAACCACTAGAGATTTTCAAATTACAGTGGTAGATTTGTCAATATTCCATACTATCATAGCCATGAATAGAGTATTAATTCCTCAGAGATGTCATCACAGCTGTTCTCTATCCTTTGTTTGTACTTCTGGGGGATGATTCTATTAATTTTCAACTTCCAAGTTGTTGCTAAGGGGCATTAATCCTTTTCTGCCTCCCAAGAGCCAGCCCATTCCTGGCCTATCTTGGGCATGTAGTCTCCAAAGATTGCTGCATTTCCCTTATCAGCACCAGTGCTCTCCAGTTTTCTTAATGAGCGAATCAACCTGCTGTTAGGCATTACACATTTGAAATCTCTCTTGTCCAAAGAATTCTGCCATTTAATTTTGAAATAAATTTAATCAATACTCTTAAGAATTTTGGAAAATCTTATAAATGGCCACTGGTCCCTACATAACTTTGGATAAGTCATTCAACTTCTCTGTGCCTTTGAATACTTGTCTGTCTTGTTAAAGTGCTTTGATGATGCACTGTACGAAGACATTGCTTGCACAAGGGCCTAGAGCTCTGTATTATGTATTGTTCTGCATTAACTGAGCCTGCAAAGTCACTGTTACTGAGACTGCAGGGATAACACAAAACCTTTTACTGCTCTCCAGAACTGCAGCAAGCTGTTCTGTTTTGAGCCCTGCCACAGCCATGGGAGATCTCAGTACTATAGCAAAATACACTGTCCCCATTCCCAATAAGTTAATGAGAAGTGTCGTTCACAAATGGCTACCATGATGTCCACAAGCTCTCCAGTACACATGCTTGTAGAAAGCACCAGTGTAGTCTTATCAATACAGGTAATTTTGACCTAAAGAAGATGATTTATTTTTCACATGTAGAAACTAAAAATTGGAAAAACCTGTTCAGTGCACAAGCTCCTCAGGGTAGAAAAGATGGTTATTTTGTGCCGTGGACAATGTTGAGCATGTTGTCAACTTTGATTATGTCCCACTGAGAAGAGTATTTTTGGAATTCAAAATGAAAAAAAGCTCAGAGAATAGTGAGGTCAGGAAAGGGCTGTGGGAGGGTGGTCTCATTCCCCTGAGCATCCATCCAGCTTCACTGAAATGCAGTTCACGCTCTGCATCCCTTTCTTCCAGTGATGAGCAAATCCAAGGGGCTGTTCTGGGACGCAAGGACTTCTGGCGAAAGATGTTCAAGTCACAGAGTGCAGCAAGTGATACGAGTAGTCAGTCTGAGCAGGACACATCCGAGTGCACCACTGCTCACTCTGGGACCACCACAGACAGGCGCTCTCGCTCCCGCTCCCGACGAATCTCCCTTCGAAAGAAACTCAAACTTCCCATAGGTAAATGTATGTCTCTTCCTATTCTATATACATATTGCATGTGCATAGAAACACAGATCACAGAATCAGAATCACAGAATATTAGAGGTTGGAAGGGACCTCAAAAGATCATCTAGTCCAACCCCCCTGCCAAGGCAGGACCACCTAGAGCACATCACGATAGATATATCTGTCTTAAATATTGCAACACAGTTCCTTATCATCTGAGTATATTATATATTCTCCCAAGGGAAGCTGGGAAATATTGCTCTCTCCATTTTACAGATGGGGAACTGAGGTACAGGGAAATATAAGCAAGTTGCCAAAGATAACAGAGGATGTCTGCAGCAAAACAGAATATTGAATCTGTGTCCCCAGAGTAGTAGGCTAGTACCTTTATCTCACAGACATTGTTCCTCTCTGTAGAAGAGAAATATTCCAAATGGTGTTCGATAGACAAAGAATATATCCTTTGCAAGTCCCAAGACATGGCCTTGCATGGTAGTTAATGCATGTAACATGAAAAGGTTGCCTTCCCCTTTCTTCCCATTTTTCCAAATGCTGGCATGGCCGCTTTGGAGAAATATGCTGCAATTGCTAATAAATAGATTCTGCTTGGAAGCATTTTCAGAATTGTCCTGAGTGGCCTATTCTGCAACAGGGAACTGGCTGAAGCGCTCCTCCCTCTCTGGCCTGGCTGATGGGGTGGAAGATCTGCTAGATATCAGCTCTGTCGACCGTTTGTCTTTCATCAGGCAGAGTTCCAAGGTAAACGTGTCAGGTGGGACTGCAGAGAGATTGGAAGGACAGGACCTAGCTGGTTTAAACTGTCCAGGGAAATTCTACTCAATATGGACACTGCAGCCAATGTGAGTTGGTCACAGAAGTCTTCAGAGTGCGATAGGAATTTGATACTGGACTTTTGCAGCTCACAGTGAAGACTAGGTTAAACCTGTGCTGTACTCCTCAGTCTGCCTTGGTTCACTGAGAGAGAAATGTAGGCTCTGTCAACACACTTAAGGTTTAATTGCTGGTCACACTTCTTTGTGCCTTTACAGCCTCTTGCAAAAGATGAATCCTTCAAGCAGAAAGCTTAAAAGATGAGGTGCTTCAGCATACACAAATCTGTGCAGACCCACTTGTGTTGCTATGGTGATCCACTGTGTTACAGCCCTTCTGTAGATGCTTTATGTCTAAGCAGGGAAGACCAGGAGATAGTGATACGGTGCAGTCTGACCCAGCCCTCTGTCTCTGCACAGGTGAAGTTTACCAGTGCGGTGAAGCTGTCAGAAGGAGGGGGGCCAGGAGGTGGCCTGGACAATGGACGAGATGAAGAGGAGAATTTCTTCAAGCGTCTTGGTAAATGGCGCACCTGCCGAAGACACCCATCCAAGCTTCATCACACAGAAGAAAAAGATGGTTAGAAATCAGGGTTCTCGTCTCCTTTTTTCTTTCTTTTTATCTTTTTTATTTTAATCTCTTTCTTTCTGTATTTTACCCCTTTCCCTTTTTTCCTGCTTTCTCCATAGTTTTTGTATCCATTCTAGCCTTCTTCAACTTTTTAGTCTCTGTAACTGTTTTCTTTCCCTTCCTTCTTTCTTTTGTTTTAATTGAAAAAAAAACCTTTAGCAAGGTTCATTTTTAAAAAAATCAAGACTATCCAAATAAATTATGCAAATATGACATTTGGGCTTTTAAAATCAAATTTAATTTGATCAACACACTTGAAAAATCAACGCTTGCTTCAAAGCACTTATTCAGTTTGAAATTAGGTGTGTAAATCTTTCATTGCCTAATAGAAAAATGGGTGTTCCATCAGTTTTTTGGTTGGTTTTTTTTTTTTCCTATTTGTGACCATTTGACAGTTTAACAAAGATCAACACTGACGAAATGGAAAACCCTGCACAAACCTTGTTACAATTATCTCTTTTCTTCTGTGTTTGCATGTCTAGTGTCTGCATACCATTCGTTAGGGATGCTGTCCCTTTTTCTTAGCACACAACATAATAACAACACTACTTTTCCTTTCCACGAAAGTATAATTAATTGCAACTCATTTTCAAAATCAGCAATGTTTGAAAAGTGCCGTAATGAATAATACAAGGTCATGATATATTCTGTTTTAAAATGTCATGCAGTCATTCACAGGCTCATGTCCTCAGCTCGGAGCTCATTCTTCTTGTCAGGGAGACAACCTTGTATCTTGAAGTTCTGTTACTGTTTTTTCAAGAAAACCAAACCCGACTCCCAAAAACACGCAAAAAGGAGTAGATTTTCTTTTTCACCATGATTTCTGTAGCTTTACAGTATGTTACATTTTCTAACATTATGGTTTTTATTTTCTGACATTACACTTTGACTGCATTATATGTGTTTCACCATCATGTGTCCCAGACCTGCAGTGTAATGCATGTAAGGCCTTGTTCAGGTGGGTGATACTAGCAAAGTCTGACCATATCTCACCAGTGTAAACTGGTCATCTGTCTGGCACTGCAGAAACACTGGTGGTGGTTTTCAGCTAGCTCCTAGGTCAAAAGTATCATCCCTTTAAGAGGAGAGTGCATCAGCCCAGCAGCTTGTTGTAGCTTAGTAGCTGAAGGTGAATACCCCCACAACAGAAGGAACTGTGTGGTTTTTTACATCCACTACTTTGTGCTGAAGTAGGTGTGAAATACTTCCAACAGATTTTTTTTCCAAGTTTTACTGGGAACAAACAACTGACCAACGATAAGATGTTTATAGACTGCCACAGCTGTTTCTCCAGTGCTTACATGAGAGGTCCTTCCTACTTTCTTGCAGCATTTTTTTTTCATCTTGCTAATGCTGATTTTATGCCAATGTGAATTTGCTTCTCCCCAGCGTGCCCACGTTCTTCATTTAATGGCATAGATTTAGTCTTGGCCCTGTGAGCACCAAAAGCCTTGTTCAGTATGTGTGGCATATCTTATGTCCATACAAAACTCAGACGACACATTACTATTGCCTTTTTGAACTTTGGAAGTGTTGCCTTCCATGAGTAACATCGGAATTTCTGTAATTAATGAAGAGAACTTGAAACGTCTTTTACATGCCTGTGAGAGAAGAGACGTACATGAGAGATTTGGTTTTGACACATGTATGCATTAGAAATACCAGAATAGAAGTAATGCAACAGGTTAAAGGCAGATACCTTTGCATGTTAGCATGAGAACAGGCAAATTGCCCAGTGATGTTGATGGGGAGGGTTGATCACTAACTGAAGCAAAGGGAGGGTATTTAAAGTTTATAAGGCAAAGTGTGACAGTTAAGTTGTATCACCGTATCCACAAGGATCTCTGGTGTGCAACGAAAGCCACATACCCTTAGTAAAAACATTAGAGTAGTTGTACCTGCCTATGTGTGTATGTACTTCTGTGTGCGCAGTGAAATCGATGTGAGGCCTTTTCAGGGTGGTTCAGTTTATAACATAGTAGAACAGCAACATGACAGAGTGCCTTCAAATTTCCATTTCTTCTGTATCTTCCATAAAGATCAGCAGGCTTTATGTGCTTATAGAGAAGAGAATGAAAGCCTGTTGAGGTAGATGGGCATAGCTCAAATCTCTCAAAGTCTGACCCTAAAGCATTGCTTTGGAACCTATTTCTGCTTTCCCATTCTTGTCATTAATGATGCTATGCCATTACTTTGCTCATGCTTTTTCCATGTGATGTTTCCTCTTGTGTTTTTGGGTTTTTTAACACAGTAGACCAAATTGAAAAGAAAATGGAGAGAGGAGAAATACATTACAGTAAAACAATAATAATAAAATGTAGAATATTTTTTCATATCATTTATGAATTGTAATCTTCATTGTGATATATCATCTAGACCACTGGAAATTCTGTGTTGGATATGTATGTAAGCATGTGTGTGTGTGTGTGTGTGTGTGTATCTGTGTGTGTGTGCATATGTATACATATAAATATACATAAATATATGCACATTCATGCATAACAAAATGTTTATTTTGATGATCTTTTTACCTATAGTAAGAGCACAGCGTATATACAGAAGTGTGTTACAGTATGTTTACATGAGACCCTTAATGCTCCCTCGGGCACTTACTGGAGGCATTGTGAGTGACTGTTGAAGTTGCCAGGGTGTTCAAGGCATACAGCACAGGCAAACCACAGCACGTGCTTGCTCTGAGGGGTGATCTTGCATTCGCACAGAAAGCAACTGTGGGGCTGGAGCTTGGAATCCAGTGTCCTCCTACGCTAGGAAATGGTCTCTGCTTACTGGGTGGGATTTTCTGCAGGGCTGAGTCACGGTAACATTAAGCGAGTGAGGGCTCCCATACTTACAGCATAGCTACTCCAGGATGGGCATAGGAGAAGACAGTCATCAGCTGCCTCTGATGGATTCTCTTGCAAAGCTTCAACAAAGTGCGAGGCTGGGACTGCAAAGGGCTGTAGTGATTGACCATAGGTAGTACCACTGACCCCAGATGGACAAAACTCCTAGATCTTTCTGGTGGCAGATGCCTTGGGCATGCCTTTCTGTATCAGAAAGCCAAGTTTCTGTTCTGTATCTCATACAGACACGGCCCTAAGAGGGCCCTGAATAGGAAACATTTGTTTGTACTCAAATGAGTTACTGTTGAAACAGCCATAGCAGGAAGGCTCAGATAGCATGCTACAGGCTATGAGAAGGAGTTGGAAGAAAAGTATATTTGTGCCTGCTCATTTATGTAAGTGTTCTACCTGTTCTTTCTACTTTGTTTGTTTGTTCCATTTTGATGAAATATTTTGTTTACCAAAAAACTATGTATGGCTTCACTAGAGAGAGAAAACCAGAGATGTAAAGAAGTCTCTTAAAATTTGATATACCTCTGTCTACAGGGAAAAAGTGAAGATCTACACTGTCATTTTCTGTTGTGGTTGTTGTTTGTGATACATAAGTGCTTTCCAAGTAATTCTGGGGAGTGCAGTCTCAAAGAGACTTTGAGTTTTCAGCCATTCTTCTTTTCTGAGGAAGGAGAAGTCACAAAGTCCTGTAGAGCTGACGTTTTGCCTCTTGTCTCTCAAATCCGTTGTTTAAAGCCAATCTTGAATTTTTAAGCGTTGTTCTCTTCTTCAGTGCTTTATCCTTCAGTATTCTGTAACCTTTGGTACTTTCACATGTAAACAGGGAGACTGTTATGGATAAAGACAAAAAGCCCAGCAGCTGACTGTTCTTGTTTGACCAGCCACCTTGGCCTGGAAATTACTTTCCTGATTTCTCATCTATGTCTTTGTACCACTCTCTCAACTCTGGGTACTGGCTGCGTAATGATCTTTTGCATTCAGAAGGGTTCATTCCGGTCAGCAATGGGATTAGTTGATTTATCATGTAAACTTCATACATGGAGTTTAAAATTGTGTCTGAAAGAAACCCTGGAGAGAGTGCTAGTTTAATTTTCAAAAGGAACTCTTATTAGAAAGCTTTCCCATCCTAAAGAGTGCAAGACACTTCAAGGGAGAGAGGCTGAAATGATGATGATACCTAGGAGTTGAGTCCAGTCTCACTTTGGTGGTTCTGGTAATTGCAGAAGATGTTTGTGTTTAAGAAAGGGCAAGAGTTGATTTCCACATAGAACATTTCCAGTATTTGCTTCTGATTTTTTCTGTGCTTGTAGATGATACATTACTAAATTGATACATGAGGAATAAGGTTTATACATACTCCGCTTTAAAGTAAACTTAGAGGCAATAGAAAAGTAAGATAAGATATTTTTCAGGAAAAATAGACAGTAAGCATGATGTTCCATGTTAAAGAGGTGGGAAGGAAGGGCCGTATTCTGGTTCACCTGTGTTGGAGTAGATCCTGGGCTTCCACACTGAGCATGGTGGAATTGTTTTGGGCAGACAGTACAACCAAGACCAGAATCTGGCTTGCTCTACACCTATTTCACAGAAGTCATGAATATTGTACAAATGCCCCTGTTAACTTCAAGGTAGCACATCAAGGTGAGGAAGAGACTTGGACCAATACTGTACTTATCGGGGGGGTTGTACCACTTTTTTTATTGGTGAGAGACTGTGTTCCCTTCTTCCTACCCCTCCCTGCATCCCCTCTGTACTCTCTACCCCTTTAGGTTGCCATAGCTTTGATGATCACTTGACCTCTAACCAAGAAGGAGGAAAATCCAAGAATGTTGTGAACCTGGGAGCAATCCGCCAAGGCATGAAGCGCTTCCAGTTTCTCCTGAACTGCTGTGAACCAGGCACTATCCCTGATGCCTCCATTTTGGCAGCAGCCCTAGATCTTGTAAGTCATTTGTTGGTGTATTTTTACCTGCTGATTGAGAGCACGTGCATATGTGGTGGTCTGTTGTCATTCACTAATGCTTGTCATGCCCGCACAGAAAGCAGGTAAAGCACCACAGCAATGTCAACTACTGTTTCTGTTATTAGGTGGAGTTTTAGCATGTGTGAGTGGATGACTATGCAGACAAAATGCATCTTCTTTTAATTACACGGTTCCCCGTAACTAGATTACTGCCAGCACAAATCTTTTATTGTGGGACTTCAAATTTTGCTCACAGCCCTTCTGCATCTGCTCCTAGTGTCAATAATAACCTACAGAATAAGAACCGAAGACAGGATAAGTAGCTGGAGAAGCATGGTAGTTCCACTCAAGAGTTCTGACAGAGTTATAAATACACTAGGCAACACTGAACTATTAGTCACAAGGGCCAATCAGTGGAAAAAACTTGAAATGTCAGTGTGCATGGTTTTAAATGCAGATACTGCTAATTTGCAGATCCAAATCACAGAAGTGACACAATTCAGTCCCTCCTTCCTGACACTGAATGTCTCTTCTGTACCTCCCTCCTTCCTTTCCTTGCAGCTGCTGGTTTTTTAACCATGCCTTCCATTTCTAAAGCAGTGGCCTTCAGCCTGTTGTTCGTAGACCAGTGGGGCTCTGTGAGGTGCTTATGTGACAAGCACAGGAGTGTGACAAAGACAGCTATGAAAAGCCAGCCAATTATTAGTAACTTCTCTGCACAGTGCTCTTCTACTTCCTTCCATAAGTAGATGTCTGCAAACCTAAAAAAGATTGAAAGCCACTGCTATCAGAGCATTCGCATCCTCTCCATCCCTTTGTCTTCTCACTCCTTACCACTTGCCTCTGACTGGCATGCCATTTGTGCTCAGATTCAGTTTTTTTGCTCACTGCTGGAGATGCCAGGCTCACGGTGGACTCTATCATGCTGCTAATGCTGTGCCCTGAGATGTGCTGCCTTGTCTGCTCTATAGTTCTAAGGATGATACACTCTGTGCACCATGCCTTCATACATTCTTCTTAACCTTGTACCCTTAGGTCGCAGGTTCAAGCAAGTCTGCATTAATATTGGCACAAAGTTGCTGTTGCTATCAGTTCATATCTAGCTCTACTGTTTGGACTGATCCCTGTCCATCTTCCAGTAGGCAGGTGTTTTCTTCTTCCTCTTGGAGGTTGTTGGCCCTCTGGCTGGAAGCTGTGGAAGCAGTGGTGGATTGGAAAGCCTGTCTCGTGCTCTCACAGTCAGAAGTGGTTCCTACCAGTCAGGGTTGCAGTGAGCTCAGAAGGTGGCTTGGGGACATAGTCATTACTGCTGTGTGTGCTGCACACAGACTTCACTCTTTGAGGCTGCCAGGCTGCCACCCCATTGCAAATTCTAAACTAAGACAGGACATGTAAGGTGTGTGGGCAGGGAGGAGTTCATTTCTGACAAGAATGTCACTGAGATCCTTCTGGGGATGTGCTACTCTGTGTGCTCATAGATCAGACAATAAAACAGGGGGTTGGCAATTATGTCCATATTGCCTGTAAATGTTGTATTTATTTTTTTAAATTTACCAAATGCCTAAGCCACAGACCAGCTTAGTCTGTCCCCATGTATGAAGTTAATTGAAAACTACTGGTCAGACTGAACTGTTTGAAGATGTCTGTTCTGACTTCCAGAGGTGGCTTTTAAAAAATAGAGCTTGACTCTATTTCCTTTCCACTGAATGATGCAGAAGGCTTTGGTATCAGAATTTCTAGAAGGTCTGCAGCTAAAGATGAAGGGAGCCTTCTCCTAATTACAGACTTGGGAGACGCCTTACAAGTACCTGCTCAGCTGACATTTTGTCTACAAAGTATTGGAGATAGAGGGAAGTTAAGAAGTCACATGCTCTGCAGGTTTCAAAATATGACAGCTTGTCATCTCACTGTATTGCTTAATGGCAATGTATGCTGTTATGGAAAATTCCCCCATTTTATGTCAGTAGAGCACACTCAACAGAAAGCATTCTGGTTTTTTAAGTTCTGTTTTCAGGCTTTTGAAGTTGTAGTTTGAATCAGGTTTGATGCAAATTAAAAGCTTCTTAAGTAACTTTATCCAGCCTGGTTGCCATGGCAACCTTTAAAAAATGAAAGGCAAACAGCTCCAGTTTCAGTTCTTTCATAAACTTTTTCAGCATGCTTCTTCATGCAGATTTTTGAAATTCCATTCTTATACTGACTTGAAGATCTTTGATCAGCCTGGATGTTTATACAGGCTTGCCACAGTGATTTAGAGAAATTAGAATGACGAAACAAAGGCTGCATCCTTATGGAGGTAATGATTTATTTACATATTAAATTGAATGTTGCCTTAGTTTTAGAAACTACATCGTTACCATATTTTCCCAGAGGCGGCATTCATCGTTGACTGAATTTTATAAAACTGCAGTCAATTTGTGGCTTTGCAAACATTCAATTACAATTGATAATATGTTGCAGGCAGTTTCATCCTTATGTTACCAGCTTAAATTCAGACTTCGCAATAATGAAATTGATTTTCTTTCCATTTTTAAGAAACTTTGGAAGTTAAAAGGCAAATAATATGATATTTCAGTCTGTGGTCAGGTTTCTGCAGGGAGTTCCAATAAATCAATGTCTAGCATTGTACAAAAAGGTTACCTAAAGTATCTTTATTAGACTAGCGTAAATGACTCTGGGAAATACAAGCTTTCCTTAGACCAGTTTAGCAATGTGTGACACCTGTCACCGTTACACTTCTCCAAGAAGATGTGTGAGCTAATCTGTTCTAATATGTGAATCTCTTATCCTTGTTGAAATGCTGTAATGGACTGCTTTATGTCAGGGTTGTGTTTGAGAGGACCTACCGAGTATTGGGATGGCAGAAGCAAAGTCTAAACTGCAAGAGTACTTTTCAGTATCCTGCCTCCATGTCACCAAGGGCTTTATGCATGTTCCCATGTTCCTATTTCCATGGGAGAAATATTTGTCCATAGGAGGGCATATGACCGGGAAGGAAATCAGAGGTTGCTTCAAACAGATTCGCAGAACAGATGACTGGAAACAGAAACAAACAGCTATGTCATGGTTGTACTTGACCACTTTTAGATATAATCGGAGTGATTTGAGCTAACATTGTTGAGGCAATTCTCTTAGACATTGGTTACTAATTTACTCACCTGTCTTCATATACCTGGTAAGCTGCTTCTCATGCCAGGCTTATCTTGTGGCTAGACAAAGCAGAGCCATCCAGTCAGCATCTTTTGA
Source organism: Psophia crepitans (assembly GCA_013399095.1). NCBI lineage: Eukaryota > Metazoa > Chordata > Aves > Gruiformes > Psophiidae > Psophia > Psophia crepitans. The sequence goes on from VWZZ01004139.1 coordinate 998,213, forward strand.
CAGTACTAATTTACTCTAAAAATTGATTGTTGCTATTTTGCTTTTTTGTTTTTCCTTGAAGAGACCAGTGGAAATTAATTTTTGCTCAAAGTGCCTTGCTGAATATAAGAAAGGGAACAAGAAAATTACCACTAGTTGATTAGTCTTATAAACCTCATTGTCCTTGAAAATAAAACCAGACCTAAATGCTCTGCAGTCAAAAACTCTGCAGAATCAGCTGTGTGTGAGCAGTAATGTGGTGCTGTAAAAGTCCAAATCCACTCTATATTTGCTTCCTCCCACCCAGGTCATTGCTTTTGCTGTTATTAGTACAAATCAGGGTATCTGCTGAAAAGCTCCAATGGGAGTACTTGAAATTTTGTTAAGAAAATGGTGGATTTTTATTCTTGTCAATTTATTAAAAGACGAAGCGATATAGTAGGTCTAATGTTAAAAATGGACTTGCGAACAGTTTCACGGGCACGGGCAGGCTTGTGAGAGTGTTGCTGCTGTGTTAAGTTTTGACAGTGACCATGGTAACTTGTGTTCTTTTCAGCTATGCATCGCCTGCCTGATTCATTTCTCTCCATTTGTGATGTGTTTCTCTGTGGTGTGAATCCATCCCTGTCCATTCTGTCACATCTTCATCTTTCTCTTGCTGCTGCTTCAGGTTTCTCTGAGCCTCAGGTAAGCAATCACAGGGAGCTTGTGCCCCGTGATGTTCAGAAAGTCCTCCTTCATGCAGGAAGTCTTTTCAGTGATTTTTAATTGGGAACTCTTGTTCCAGGACACACCCCTCTTCTCCTTCACCCCCCATCCTACATACTCTCCTTTAGTTATAGTAGTTGAGTGCTTCTATAATGTTTACAACACGTATCTTTACAAGATTCCTGTAGGCTAAGAAATTGTGACTTTACCAGTGGTGAACTAAACCAAGAGGAGACTAAGGTTGGGACTGCATCTTTTTATGTACTTCTCCATGGTTAAGGTTTTACTCTGTGAGAATAAAAGAATAAAATCCTCATCTATTCTGTGTTCCATATTACATGTGAGGCACAAATAATTTGTAATGTTTTTTCCCGGTGCTAGATATTAGTTTTGTTTCTGATTGCCAATGACTGTCTGGCCTCAGATTTCTGCCTTCCTTGTCAGAACATTGGGCCAGCTTTAATGTTCTTATTAAAGAAAATTGCTAAAAGATCGCTCTTTTCTTCCAACATTTGAATAAAATATGAGCAAAAAAGCTGCAACAGGATGTTGTGTCTGAAAGCAATTAACATATGTTTTCTTGTTAATGTAGACAAAACATAATCTTTTTTTTTTTTTTTTGGCCAGGCCCCTAAAAGGCATGAACTTTTTTTTTCAGTCCTGTTGGTAGCAATTTCTGACTGTAAGTTTAGCTGTAGTACAGAATTTCTTAAATTAATTCCCAAACATTTGGAGCACTGGTCCAAACTTTCTTGCTTTCAATTTTTGATTAAAGTAGTATTGGAGGCACTATTTAATACTGTTCCACAGACCATCTTCCATGGTTTCAGGGCCTATCTGTTATTTATGGACCACAGATGAGGAACCTCCCCTTATAAGTAGATGCTGATCTATTTAAATTATCTCATTAAAGTTGTCAGCATCTAAATGTGTGGAATACATGTTTGTGCTCTGTGCAATCCCTTTTAGGGAACCTTTCAAAGCCAGCTTGTAAATCGTTGACATTGTTGTATTCTTAGTTTTATACTGCTGGCCACAGGGGTTTTTACTTGTGAAAATTGCAAGAAGAGAGGGGGCAAATTAAATGGAAATTAGGAGAACCATTTGCTTTTAGTCACTTTCCATGTCTGTAAAGATGTTATTTTTGCAGGGTTGTAGACTGCTGGGAAGAAAGCTCCTTCCTGAGTCTAAGCTACCCTTTAGGAAAGAAATTATGGTGTCCATTTTTGAACATATTTGAGAGTTTCAGAAGCATTCTTTATTGGTCTAAGGTGGATCCTGCTGGGCTATTTAATACAAACTAGGATACACTCAATATCATTTCTCCCATTAAAGAAAAGTGCTCTTCCAAGCTGAGGGCAGGAGGATTTTCCTCTAGAATATAGTCAGTCACTTCAAAACTCAGCTGCCTGATGTTAAGTTTCAGTGCTAAATTGTCTGATGCTTGCGAGAGGCCATTAAAGTTCGGCCAGTGCAATTTTGTTGTAATGGATTTCACTCTCCATATCTGCTTGTTTTACGTGCAAAATAGCACTCTTCCTAGTTACAGCAAGGCTCCATTCATGCTTCCACCCCCAAGATGCTCAAGCAGAACTTAACATGACAAATGCTGAGATTCATGTGGCCATGATGCCGTTTGCACTTGCAGTATTTGCAGCCTTACTAGCGAAGGTGAAAAGAAAACTTGACTCATTCCTCCAGTAAAAGTGTCAGATGCATGCTTCTGCTTTTTGACAGTTACATGGTTTCTGAAAGAAAGGGCAGAGGGGTTCTGAGAGGTTTTTAAATAAGTTTATAATGTGGATCTTTCTGCCCCTCTAGTGGCTGGACTAAGCATAACTGTTCAATGCTTATGAGCCTGGTTTTATTAGCTCAAGAGATGTGACTCAATGCAGAGATCCTGGTTTCAGACTGATGGAGAGATTGCTCAGCCTGTGTGACTCTATGGCAAACGTGCAAAGCAATTGATTAAAGCATAAAATCCTCTGAAGTTTAGAGACTTTTTCCAATGTCTTTGTAATTAAGGTGATTTTTTGCAAACATTTCAGGAAGCTCCTGTTGTGGCGAGAGCAGCCCTGTTCCTCGAGTGTGCACGCTTTGTTCACCGCTGTAATCGTGGCAACTGGCCCGAGTGGATGAAGGGCCACCATGTGAACATTACTAAGAAAGGCCTGTCCCGTGGGCGTTCTCCTATTGTGGGCAACAAAAGGAACCAGAAGCTGCAGTGGAATGCAGCTAAGCTCTTCTACCAGTGGGGAGATGTAAGTGTTTGCTTCTCTTCTACTTACATGAAAAAATAGAACAAAATGTAATGATAATTGGATCCTATGCAGAATTTCAGTTCCAGTAAAATGGGGACTCATAAGCCTCCCTTTCAGCTTGCGTTTCACATCCTGCCAGGATCAGCTCTTCTAATGGAAATGGACTTCATTAGAACGTGTCCCATTCCTTCCACTCCCCTTACCGAGGATCCATTTGGTTCACTCTCATGTTTCCAGCACTTGTCATCTGTGACTTCCTGAGGAAGAATAAGAGCAGGGTGTGTGATGCTACTTGCTTTTCTCTAGCTTCCAAATAGTTTTAGCCCAGGGCTGCTTGAGCTAGATGTGGTGCTGTATATTTAGTAATGGATTACTCTCTTCCATACTCATTCCGTCTCTCTTTGCACCCATACAAACTGTTAGCACTTATCGTTCTTTGGCAAGGAATTTTAGGGGGCTACTACATATCATCTAAAGAATTGTCTCTGTTTTGAGCTTGACTCCTTCAAGTTTTATTTGATCATGATCTCTTACCATACATGAACTGGGTAATTGCCCTGTCTGGCCCTGCCAGTGCCACTTGCAATTTCTTTGGAAACCCACCAGCGTATACCTGCTGAAGGTCTGATGCTCATTGCTAGTCATTTCACACAACTCAAAATAGTGGGAGAAGTTCCTTTGACCTCTGTGGTGCCTGTTACATATGTCTATCAGTAAGAAAGTTTTTTGTTTCGTGCCTCTCTTCACAAAACCAGAGATTTTTACAGTGAGCATCACGATCAAAAAAAAAAAAAGAAGAAAAAAGAAGAAATAAAATCCAAGACTCAGGGGAATTTGAAAAGTATGTATTCTGCAATCTTGGGGTACTTGCATAAGCCATGCCAAAAAAAACCTTGCTGACCTGTATTCTTCTGGGTTAAACCAACACACACTTCTCAGTGGAACACATTGTAGGGAACCTCAAGCTAGTGTTGACCACATCAGTACATTCCCACTGCAAAACACAGCCCATGAGGAGAACCTGGCTTGGGTCTGAGCACCCAATGTCTCTTGGCAGCTCTCCTTCCATTTTGAAGCACAGGTCTTATGAGGAGCGGCTGAGGGAACAGGGATTGTTTAGTCTGGAGAAGAGGAGGCTTGGGGGAGAGCTTATTGCCCTGCCTGAAAGGAAGTTGTGGTGAGCTGGGGGTCAGCCTCTTCTCGCAGATAACTAGCGACAGGACAAGGGGGAACGGCTGCAAGTCGTGCCAGGGGAGGTTTAGGTTGGAGATTAGGAGCATTTTCTTCAGAGAGTGGTCGGGCATTGGAACGGGTTGCCCGGAGAGGTGGTGGAGTCACCATCCCTAGGTGTACTTAAGGAAAGGTTGGATGTGGTACTTAGGGACATGGTTTAGTGGGTAATAGGTGGTAGGGGGATTGTTGGACTAGATGATCCTGGAGGTCTTTTCCAACCTTAATTATTCTGTGATTTCTGAAGCTAATTCAGGGAATGCTACCTGGGCACCCTACTCTGTTATATCTCAAACACAGGAGACTATCTTAATAACAGCACAGATACCAAACTTCCTTGAAAAAGTACATAGTGTGAATATATTTACTTCTATATTTCATGAGGTCACCCTTTGCCTAACCCCATTGAGGACTCCTTAGTGGAGAACATATGGTTATATAGTCCTTGTATTTTTGCATGCGTTGCTGACAGTCAGACTCTTTGTGGACTCTGTCCTCTAGGCATTCCTTTTCTTCAGATTCTGACATTAATGGGAGCAAACAAGTCAGTAGCCATTAGAAGGCAGTTAGATTCCCCACCAGCTGCCACTTTTAGAAACTGGAATAACCTGAGCTGGAAAAAGTCCAGGAAGGTTTTCTTTTCAAAATGTTAAAGTACCACCACGTGATGCAAGGTCACAGGAAAGGAGCCAGGAAAATGTGATGGCAAGCAACTTAGCATCTTTCTCTTCCCCTTAACTTTAATGACATCATAAGGCATATCTGGATGGATTCTCCATGCTAGGAATAGCGTATGTTTGTTGGCTGCTTAGGAGAAGATTTGGAGAGTAGTCTTTTCAGTGCAAGTTTATTCTCTTTTTACTGCAAGTTGTCCTGCCATATGTTAATGCTTCTGTTTCTTCTCACTGGAGGCTAGGACAATATCGTTACCCACAGCATCACCAGCCCCCAAACAAACTCATGTTTCAGGACTGGTTTGCACCTAGCACTGCTCAGGTGCAGTTCCTTTATGTCCTCTGTGTTGAATCCTGGGCAAGGTTGGTCCTCTGGCAGTGCTTTTACCTCCCAGAAGCTGTTTGAGATGAAGGTGGCTTCAAGCATAAGCAGTAGCCACCAGCCAAGCCTGTAGGGCTGGGACCCTGCAAGCTGTGCTCCTCAGATGACTGCTTTTGTTGGCTCTGACTGGAGTCCAACCAGATAAGCTCAACCGTGAGCAGAAACAGCTTTCTGTTGCTGTAGTACAGGCACCTGCTGCAGAACATGCTGCTATTTCTGTGTTAACCTGCCCGTTTCACCAAGGGCACTCTCAGCATGAAGGGCAGAATGACTGTATGCTCACATAGCTCCTATGCAGCTCCAGTACCAAGAAGATAGGACACCTGGCCCAGCCCACCTCTGCCTTCATGCTACCAAATCCTTGTCAACACTACGGCACACCAGCCTTGCTGTTTAGTGGCAGCAGGGCTGCTGCTCTGGAAGGAAGATCCTTGAAAGAAGAGAAAGGCAAAAGGAAAGAGAAGATCTCTGAATGCACTATGGCCTTATCCTGTTTTTTTGTCTTGCAGTAAATAAGGCTGGAAATTTGTGCTAACTACAGATCCTTGCTTGTCTGTCATTGCTCACTAATTGTGATATACAGTGCTGTTCTCAAAATTTAGTGAGACCAAGAACGAATGTAAAATATTTTTCCCCACTCAACTCCTTTAATTCAGCCACCCTAACAGCCATCAGAGGATAACAGTGGTAAACCTTTCCCACACGAGGTGGGATTTAGACTGCCTGTAACAGTGGTGAGTCTATGGAATCACGCAGTATCACTTGTTATGCTATCTTTTTAAACAATACCATGTTAAATCTATTCTCATCAGATTAATTTGTCACTTCCTTTGGCTCCTTCTGTTAGGAGGCATTTTCTTTTGAAGTGTGGCATGCTCTCTGCTAGGAAAACCAAGGATAATACATGTTAGGAATTCAGTGCTCAGTAGTTAAGATGCTGCAGGATTATGTATGATTAATACTAGGGTGGAAAAGAGCATAAATAATAACTGATAAATTACAGCCTTGTGGAGAGGCAAGCAGAACATTTCTTCCTTTAAATACCTGAAACATAAAAGGGGAAAAAAATGAGAGATGTGGAGTTTCTTTAGCAATGTGCAGGTTCACAAATAGCTGAGAGGGGTAACTATTTGCATTGGTTTGCAAACAACTACAATATAATATTCTCTTTGTGTAGCAGAGTCTACCCTTTTCCATGTTGCTGGATTTCACAGGAACTGCTTACTAGCAAGAAAGCAGGTACTAATACCTGTTTGTGACTGTTTATCTATTTCTGCTGTACTTTAGCTGAGACAGGAAAATTATGTAGTGCTGGCATGACTTCAGTGCTGACTTGCAGAATATTCAGAAATCGTCTCTAGTATCTTTCTCTGAAACTATCCCGAAACTGAGGAGGCCAAATGGCAACTGCTGATGAAAACTCAGTAATTAAACACATTTCTTCCCTCACAAAATGATGATATCACAGGATAAAGTTTTACATACTAGTCTGCGTTCTTTTCACCTATCTGCAGCAAAGAAAATGAAGGAAATCCTTAAGAACTCTGAACTGTCTTAGCAGGAAAGCATTCCTTTTGCTAACACACACTCACCTTTAGCTTTGCTGACAGCACCATGAGGGCTGTTTACACGCTGATAATGATGCTGGCAAACAGCCACAAACAAACCACTGGTGCCTTTCTGGAGAATGTGGCAGTATTCAGTGGAAAGCTGTCTGTGTTTTCTACATGGATCCCCTCTACACCATTACCCATGCACTTTCCCAGCTTTTATATGTGTATTGTCAGCAATTAATCTTCTGTCATCCCTTTCGCTATCTTACTGCACTGAGCAGACAATGAAAACAGAGTCAGGGCATTCTGTTCTGGCTGGAACATCTCCACAGCCTGCATGGGGCAGAGCCCTTGACCACCAGTGAGTTGGGCTGAAATTCTCACCTCCCTGTGCTTTCTCTTTCTCCCTGTCTGCAGGCAATCGGTGTCCGCCTCAATGAGCTGTGCCATGCTGAGAGTGAGAGCCCCGCCAACCTGCTGGGCCTCATTTATGATGAGGAGACCAAGAGGCGCCTGAGAAAAGAGGATGAGGAAGAAGACTTTTTAGATGACAGTAAGGAGACTCCCTTTACTACAAGAACCCCCGCTTGTAAGAACCTCTGCTTTAGGAGCACTTAATTTTTCTTCTCTTTTCATCCTCTTGCCACCCTGCTGTATTTCCCAGTTCCTCACCTTCACCCCAGCTTCCTCCCCTGTTCTTTCCTTGCCTGGATGTACAACATGATAGATGGGTAGCAGCACTGAGAGACTTTGAAGGAAAAGGGGGTGAAAACTGGGCAGTGAGTTGCAATTCCTGTATACTGGCAACTGCAGTTACAAGCAGGGTACTAATTTCTTCAGTCTTCCTGTCACCTGAGTTCCAAAAGTGGTTCAGACTCCCACTCTTCCCAGTTATTTCTGCCAAAATATTTGTGTAAGATCAGGTGCTTTTCTGTTTCTTAACATTGAAGAGTCATCTCACCTGATATGAATTGGCACAACTCTATGAAAGGCTTTCACATCTTGACTTAAGTATATTTGCCTGATTCTCAGGCAGAAATATAGCACAGTGATATAAAAAGTATCATCAAAAACTTGTGTAACAACAAGATGACTAAACCAGACACATTTCTGTGTGTGTGTGTACATAAGGGTGTCACAGTTCACTGATTCTGAAAGTCTAGATAGACATGCAAATTATAACACACCCTGTGAATTAAAATAAGTCAAAACACATACCGTCGTAGGTGTAGGTGAAGGTGCTAACAAACATTATGTCCTCTCCAGACACCATTTGTATATACGTGTGTGCTGTAATGTACTGGTTCCTGTGTACATGTACTGTTTGCCATTCGATGTAGTGTGCTAGCACTGTTTATATATCTTCTGGTTTCTTTTTCTGCGATTCTGAGTTTGTTCTTATCACTGCATAAAGGCCAGCTTTGGAGTAGAGAGGAGTAGGTGCGAGCAGCGAAATGGCATTTGTGGGAAATGATCTCAAGAGAAGTTATTGGCCCTAAGCTAGACCTGCACGTGTGGCACTATGTGGTGTGCCAGCACTCGCAGCTACATGAGTGTGGGTGGCTGTTCTGGATATTTTATTGGCCCTTTAAGAGATGTATCCAAAGCAGGAGAGTGTACCCAAAATTTTCCCTCTCCTGCACTGTGAATGACTTCTGAAAGGTGAAGAACAACTACATTCCCATGACCAAGTGACAGAATAGTCTTTCTTGTCCCTATTCAGCCACTGATAAGGCACTCATAAAGGGATGCAGAGCTGCTTTAGAAGGATGGTCTAAGACAAGTAGAGAGAACCGGCTGTAGTCTGGAAAGCCATGTGAAAGCTCAAGTCATCTCCTGAAGGTCAGGGTCTGAAAATAACTGATCTGCATTCTTGCTGAAGGTAGAGATTTTTCAAAAACTGCCTCATATGCCGTAGGGAGTAGACAGGCCCATAAAATATGGAGTTGGATATTCCATTACACTGTACATCTCATCTGTATTTTAAAGTTCAGATTATTTTAGTCCCTACAAAGTCCATAATTTGTTATCAGTAATGTGTGGCGAGGAATTAGCAAGCATCACAGAATTAATCTGGTCCCTGCAGCATCCTCTCACTTGTTTGATTTGGACTGTTTCTTTGGAAAAAGTAATCAGATCATACATGACGGAAAGTAAGTGAAAACATAAATTTCTCTGAAATGTATGCAGGTGGTACTATCAGGAATTATTTTAAAATGAGTGTGGTTAATTGTTGTCACAACTAATTTTTTATTTACTTTGTTTGCTGTTCATTATCCTAAACAGTATTTTTCAAATTGATCAAGCACTGAAGACTCCTTCATAGTTTTCAAGCTTTGCATGGCATTAGGTGGGTTACAAAGTGTAGGACTTTTGAAGCAGATGGTTTAGACTCAGTTGAGACAAAACTTCAGGTATCTCGATAATCTCTCTTCCCTTTCCCCCTTTGTTTCAGGTTAATAATTTGAATGTATAATTTGATTAAGTAGTTTGATTTATTTTATTCTTGCTTATCTCTAAATAGCACTTGGATTCTGTGCACAAATAGAGAAGCCTGACTTCAAAGGAAGCTGTCTGTTCCAATGATCAGGGTAGTAATTAAGAATAGACACAGTACCTCTTTGCTGGCTAGTCGTAACTCCATGTATTTTGAGAAATGTTCCTATATTTTAAAGTGGTTCTTTTCTAGAACTGCAGAAGATTTGACTGAATGCAAAACTGTAAAGGGGAAGATGGGTATCTACTTCTTAACCTGAACTTACTTTAAATGAGGTGTATACAAAATGCTGTAAGAGAATGTTAGTTTAGTCGATACTTCACCAGAATCATAGAACTGTTTGGGTTGGAAGAGACATCAAAGACCATTTAGTTCCAACCACCCTGCCATGGGCAGAGACACCCCCCACCAGCCCAGGGTGCCCAAAGCCCCATCCAACCTGGCCTTGAACACTGCCAGGGATCCAGGGGCAGCCACAGCTTCTCTGGGCACCCTGTGCCAGGGCCTCACCACCCTCACAGGGAAGGATATCTGCCTCATGTCCAATCTAAATCTCCCCACTTTCAGTTTAAACCCATTCCCCCTTGTCCTGTCCCTCCCTGCCCTGTAACCAACCCCTCTCCAGTTTTCCTGTAAGCCTGTTTAGGTACTGGATGGCTGCAAATAGGTCTCCCCAGAGCCTTCTCTTCTCCAGGCTGAATAACCCCAACTCTCTCAGCCTTTCCTCATAGGAGAGGATCAGCCCTCTGATCATCTTTGTGGCCTCCTCTGGACTCGCTCCAGCAAGTCCATGTCTTTCATTTACTGGGGATCCCAGAGCTGGATGCAGCACTGCAGGTGGGGTCTCACCAAAGTGGAGTAAAGGGAGAGAATCCTCTCCCTCGACCAGCTGGTCACACTTCTAATAACATACTATAATATATACTACATTACACTGTTAGATAGTACTATTGTATGTGCTGGTAAATACGTGGATTGACATTTGTTTGACTATGCTCCTTTTAGGGTAGGAAAAGTAGCCTGGATAGAAGTCTGGGGTTCCCTCTGTTTTAGTGCAGCTTGCATTGTGCACCATAAGTGAAAACGTTCATCACCTCTTGGTTCTAGATTTTATATCATCTCCTTGCTCACCATAGAAATATTTTTCCCAGGCACTGTGAATCCTACCAAATGTTGTTGTCCTTTTGCACTGAAAATGGCAGCCTGTCAGCTTCTCCTGGAGATAACCACTTTCCTTCGAGAGACCTTTCCCTACATGCCCAGGCCACGTACAGAGCCTCTTGCGGTAAGTGGACAATACATATTGGGGAGAGTCATGCCCACAGAAGTCACTGGGCTTTCTGCCTGTCTGAGGAGAGGTAGGGTGTGGTGGTAACTCAGGTGGACCTCTGATGCAGGGAGAAAGGAGCCGTTGTCTACTGATGAGCAGGACACATCAAATGGGTTGATTAAGAAGATAAGACTGTGGAAGCACAACATGTTCTAAAAGTTCAAGAAAGTTTCAAAGTAGCAAAAAGGGCAGCAGATGGATTAAGAAACTGCATGTGGGGAACATGAGAGGTGTGGGAGATGGGTCGCAGGTGGTGACAGCTCATGTGCTCCCTAGCTGAGTAGGCAGGCCCATTGACAGAGAACTGAACAGGGCAGTTAGGAGAAAGGGAAGAAGATGGTTTACAGAGAATTTGCTGGAGCTTTAAATTTGCATTTCTTTGACTTGGGTTAGGCAACAGAATCGAAGGGACTGGGGGAAGAAAGGGATCAGAGACAAAGAAGAAAGGAAAGAAATAAACCTGCATGAGACTGAAAGGCACTGGCAAATCCTGGCATAAGTAGTAAGTTAAGTGACTGATTAGGTGACAACTAATTTTATGAATAGCAGAACCCATGAAACTTGATTTCCAGTGGTTTATTCTTGTGGGGATTCTCTTACATCTAATAACGTAGTTTAACATTGCCATCAGCCAGTTGTTTCACAAAATACACAGGCTCTCAGTTATCTTTAGTTAAATTTGGTTTAAGGTGACCATCAGTTTCAGAGGTGGTTAACATGGAATGAGATGAGAATTGAATGGCAGGCATGCACTCACATCTTTTAAGCCTCATTTTTTCAGGAAATCAGGATAACAATTATAAAGAATTAGAAGTTTCCAAGTCAACATGAAGGATTTAGCCCTACTATTCTGTTTTTTGTTAATGACAGACTGAGATCAAATTTTGCTGTTGACAATTGTGCTTGACAGGTTGATTTGGCTGGGAATTATTGTAATTAGGTTCTGAAATTGGTTTCAAAGGCCAATTAATGACCTATGATGAAGTGACTCAGACCCCAGGTATGCAAGAAGGGCACTTTAAAAAAAAAAAAACAAAACAACCAGGAGTCTTCCTAAATACTTTGTTGAAATTTTTACCACGTAATAAATGACTGCATCCAGAAGCAGGATAATACCGGCGTTTAGAATTTGTCTCAGTAAAGTAATTAGGATTGGAACTAAGAATATGTTGGGTAATGAAGGTCAACAGAAATTTGTGCTTTTGTGCCAGATAGAATTGCAACTGATTAGTAGCTTTTCAATCTTGTACATGGGAGAGAAGGAGGAGGAATTATTCTGTGATGTGTAGTCAGAAGAAACCTTAAGGTCACATTATGCAAGAGCCTATTAGAGAAAATGGCCATAGAGTGCTTCTTTTAATTTTGTCTGGGGAGGGGGGAACCAACAAAAAACCCAAGCCAACAACACTCCAGATTAAAATATAAAATATTAAGTCTCTGTATTTATGTATTTATTCCTTTCCAAAAGAACCAGGTACATACTGTTATGGTCCATAAAGCTGAAGTTCCAGTAGAGCAAATCTCACTTCCATTGGTGTTTGCAGGTATACCTGTTCCATAGATATGAGCACAGACAGCAGCCTTGAGGAACCGAAGCATTTGCAACTGAACTCTTTGTGGTGAACCAGTTTAACTACCCACAGTCCATCCAGACTCACCAGGCTGAGGACATATGCAGCCTTACCTATATTTGAGTGAGGCAGGCAGTCCTGACTGAAGTTTCAATCTAAACCTCTTACCCGCTCTGGTGGAGTTCGATACACTTTGCAAATGCCCAGGAGTGGTGAATACATTCTCTTGAAGCCTACTGCTGCCACAGTAGGAGCCAGAGAACTGGAACATGTCATTTGCTGTGGTGGAAAGTCATTTATTTGAGGTTGGCAGTTGCTGAAGATAAGAGTCAGATTAACTGTGTGCTGAGAGGATGTATTTTATTCTGTGGGGGCAGCAATTTCCAGTGTAAGCATGTTGACAAACAGCTGGGAGGAGTAATGTGTTTAAACACTCCAGGGAAGGGAGCTCTGATCATGCCCTAGGAATATACTTGTACTGCAGTTGGGGCTCAGTTTATGCATGGTAATTTGTGAAGCTGCTGTAATTCAGACAGATTTGATCACAGATCTTTATCCTGAAATGCTTTAGCCTTTGTTTCATATCCTAAACTGTGTTAGATACCTTTTAAATTATTTAAATGGAAGTTTTCAGTGCTAGAGATACTACAAATCGTTACTTTAGGCACCTACGTTTTTATATCCTAGGTTCTGTTATTGAGCAAAGTCAAAGTATTTCCCTCATGGTAATCAACTGTTAGCTTTTCTGACAGTCATTTATAATAATTTTCCCTGGACGTGGAAAGCTGACTGTAAATGGTTTGGGACCTTTGACTGGTGTTAGGTAGGCTAGTTAACCCATTTCAGCACTGCTCAGTCTACATCATATGTTTACAAAGACCTTTTTTTTTTCCAAACCAACTTTGCCACTACCCAAGTAGCTCCCAGTAACTTCTATAGGAGTTTTGTAGGTAAATTCCAGTATGAGATGTCTTGAGCCTACAGAATTTTATCCAGAATAACTATTTTGGATCATTTCAGTGATGTCATTCACATTATAGTCTGTTTGCTAATAGCAAGGAGCTTTGTGTCATCTTAGGTCTCAGCTAGTTACATTTTGGGTGGGGGATCTCAAAGCAGATGAAGTCCCCAGTCAAAAGGCACAAATTACGTTCTTAAAGAGCCCAACATTTTAACTGTGTTCACCAGTTCACAGTCTTTCTTTCACTTTTTCTAGCTGTGAGCTCTAGCTTAGAGAAAGCACACGATAATTCATACCTTGTGGGATCTTAGGACTTTTGCTTTTTTTGGCCCAAACTGGTAGCCAGTAGGTGGCACAAATGGTGACATTTCTGTTCATAGGAGAAAATGATGGTGCAAGCTAGCTTCTCTCTGGTGCAATGTTGTTTATTATCTAGACTTTAAGTGCAGCCAACCTTTTTATTACTCCCTGTTTTCCACTGTGTCCTTTCAGCCTGGTCTGCACACAGAAAGCTTGCTCTGGGCCATGCTGCCATGGCTGTAGCTCTGTCAGCTAGCTTTCTCTCAGCTTTTCTGCCTCTGATGAGTACAGTGGCCAGGCATTCCCTAATCAACCACAGGGAGCCTTAGGGAGCGGAGACCTAACCATCTACCCAGCACCTTGGGCAACAGCCACCTTTTATTGCCACCTATCCATTAGAGACCATTTATGTGTTTTCTCCCTCATGAGCCTGAAGACAGGGTGCCAATTCACTCAGCAGTGTTGGCTAGAAATGTGTGTTAACACCTGTTAACTCTTCCATCCTGCCAGCGTGGCTCAGCATGTTGCAAGCCCAAAGAGTAGTTGGATTAGAAAGTGTCAGGGTAGATGGAAAACTCTGTGATAGAAATAAATTTCCATCTGAAGCAGTTCTTCCTGAAGCTTCTATGATTGCAGTGAAAAGCGTGGAGGCTCATACAGCTTGCATGTTTGTGTGGTCTACATTCTGATGCAGGATCTGGAGAGCTGCAGGCTGCATCTGGACCCTGAGATGGACCGGCACAGGTATGAAAGAAAGATCAGCTTTGCTGGGATTTTGGATGAAAATGAAGATTCGAAGGATTCCCTGCACAGCAGCAGCCACACCCTCAAATCTGAGGCTGGCTTCGAGGAGAAAAAAGGTTTGTCAGTACAATAAGGCTTTTGTATTCTCAGGGCTTGTGAAGTGGCGCTTGATTTTATGTTTTCATTTGCAAAGACCGTGTTAAAAAGCAGGTGGCCATGGAGTCACGTGGCTTGGAATCATTTCTGAGATGCTTCTGGCCTTCAGAGTTCAATATAACAAATGTGAGAAGCAAAGATATTAAATTTTATAAAACATTGCTATGACTAAAGCCAATTGAGAGCATTGTAAGATTTCTAAAAAAGAGGATACCTTGTTAGACACTCTTCTCTCAGTGGAATGCTGAAAGAAGGATCACTATTTGATTCACTTGAAAAAAATAAAGATCAAAAGTGTTCCTTTTTTATTATTTTTATTCTGATTACAATTTTCATTTTGGGAAAACCACAGATAGGACGGAAGATTGGGATCTTTCTCTGAAAATCTGTATTGGTTTGGAAGTCATGGCATCTCACAGAATTAGTGGTTGATCACTTGATCTCTTGAATTCTTTGCTACCACATGAAAATCACACACCTATGTGGCTTTTGATGGCTAGCAGTTTAATGTTACCAACATACTGTATACTGTACAAGCAAACCTCAAGCTCACTGTGTTTGCTGAGAACAGCAGATTGTTTCCATTTTTGAGCCATCTCATGCAAAACTCACATACTATCTGATGGTACAAGTGTTGCAATACAATATACAGTCATCATGTGTATTTGCAATTCGAGGCTAAACTGCCAGAAAGTTACTTGTAAATGATTCTCCCTCTTAAAAGTTTTCTAGAACTGTTTAAATTCTGTCTCATAATAGCTATATAAAGGTACAGATGTCTGAATGATAATTTTGATAATTGTTTGAAAAGGATAAATGTTCGATGATTGTTTGAAAAGGATGGAGTCTATGGCTGGTTAACCTCTAGGTACTGTTTTGTGTATTAATGATTCAGAGGAGGTTTTATTGACTTCAGTGGGCTTTTGAAAAAGTTTCCGTTGTCTTCAGCTTTGACCCTGCCACAATTACTAGAGAAAATTTTAGAACTATTTACAAGACTTACATGGTGTAAAACTGCCTCCAAAATTGTGTGTCAGGTGGGACAGTTACTCCTATGGAGACAGCTAGATATCCACCTAAGAAACATGTGCTGGATAAATTCATCGTTAACCTCTTTTTTTGTATTGTAGGCATATTGGCAGCCCAGAGAAGCACACAGCTTCTGTCTGATAGTCTAAGATCAGTGGGATAAGATGTCTCTATTTAGATGAGGAAAAGCTTAGTTTTGGGGTGCGGGTCTTTTGAAGATAGTTATGATGATTACTTGACCACTCTTCAGCCTCTCAGGCAGCATTCCCCTCCACTGGGATGTTACCTGGGTGGGAGAATGCCTTACAAGCACGCAGTCCTGCTGGAAAATGCTGGTGCTGGTCTCTAACTATCCTATTTTTCATAGAGGCAATGCTGATTTAGGTTTCCCTTCATGTGCTGCTGCGCTACAGGCATAATACAGAACTGAGTTATTTTTGCAAAGATACTATTAACTTTCTGCATCCTTGACGCTGTTAAAGTACATTTTCCCTGCAGTTTCAGCTGGATTTTTTCCCCTTTCCCCCTTTTCCCTAAGCGATCATGTAGTATTCCGTTACTTAAGCTGCATCTTTACTACATTTTAGAGATGGGAAAGGTCACTGTGGTAGAAAGGCTGAATCCTAATATACTCTAGCAAAAATGTATTTGCTATATTTTGGAAGCTAAATAAATGCAAGATAATGTTATATTTTAAAGTTACAATAATTATGTTCTTTTCTCTGGCCACAGCATATTCTTCTGGGGATCCACCTGTGCCCAACATAACAGATGCAGAGGCATCTTTCATAATCTACACTTCTCTAGATAAGAAAATGTTGTTGCATGAATGTAACTAAATTTTTCTCACCTGCAGTGACAGGTTTCTTTATCTCAGCCTCTTTGATGAGTACTAATCTGTTTCCTTTCATTTTTTCCTGAGTTTTAAAATCTTTGCTCTCATTGCTCACCCCAGGCGTGGCTTAACAACTATTCAAAAGCTACAAGTTTGCTCTGTAAAACCTGCTCCAGGTAGGTCTGAAATACAGACACTAAAGCTAGGTAGATGCAGGCTGTTGGAGGATCATGTGTACTATTTGGGTGTTAAAATGGGAATCTGCTGACTTGACAAAATGCAGTTCCAAATGCTTAAATGGTTTGGCATTCGGGGGAACTGAGCCACTGTATTGAGGCTGATCTGAACAGAATTCAAGCGGTAGCGATTGCTAAGGAACTCAGCATGGTCACTTGGAGGGACATTCTCATGCAACAGTGAATTGCCCAGCTGATTCATGAGGACTAAGGAGTAGCTCTCAAAACCTATCCAGCTGTCTTCAGCCAGGACGCTAGCCACTGGAAATGGGAGTGGGAATTGGGTTCTGGAGGAATTAGGGGCGTTCTCAGGAGTAAAGGTGTGTTTGATTTTTCCTGAAGCCAAAATACAATTCTATTAAAATATTTTACTTACCCCTGGTATCCAAAAAGCTGTATCCTGTTCATTCTCAACAACACACCAAAAGGTAATCGATCACACATGGCCTTGCCTGATTAGATCTGCAGTAAAATGACTGAGTGTTGCAACATTTGGACTGACATACTGCTATGTACTGCCTTTGAACTAAGAGGAGAATGAAAGTGCAAACGGTTGGTGCTTTGAACATTGAACCATTCCATGTCTGTGCTCATCAAAAATGCAGTGTCAATGGATGTTGTTAATGCCTGAAAGCTGCTGATTTGTCTGAAGGAGAGGATCTACGTGCTCCTGTTTCCTCTAAAGCATTCTAATGATGAAGAGTAACATGCAGAGACACGGATTTATGCAAATCTTACTTCAAAGAAGCCTTGCGTGCTAACCTCATGAAGCAGACTACCCTTCTGCAGTCACACGTGCTGTATGAATAAGTAATTGATCCTACTGCAGAGCTCAGTGAGGTTTACAGAACCCAGGCCCACAGAAAAATAGGTTTGTCCATGGTGCCTTGTTCATGCTTGGGATTCAGCCATCTATCCCTAGCAAGAGGTGATTCTGCACTAATGTAAACCCCAAGAGCAGGCAAAGAAAACTGCAATTTACATCCGCTGGGCAGATCCTGTTTCCTGACAGGCATTGATTCAAACTGGTGTGAATCGTAGGTTTTCCTTGTCCACGTTTTGGGTTTCTATTAGAGCAGCTGACTCTACTTGCTGGTGGTTGAATGAGGGCTAATTCCAAATACAGACAAGGCCTGAGGTGACGTGCCAGGTCTCCAGGAAATGAGGTGCTGAACACATTTCTGTAAAGCATCTTTA
This sequence comes from Psophia crepitans, assembly GCA_013399095.1. Taxonomy (NCBI): domain Eukaryota; kingdom Metazoa; phylum Chordata; class Aves; order Gruiformes; family Psophiidae; genus Psophia; species Psophia crepitans. The sequence continues at coordinate 1,015,856 of VWZZ01004139.1, forward strand.
CTGCCTGATTGACAGAGCTGCATTGGCGGTGGCTTTGGAGGGAGCCTCTGGCCCCTCTTTCCTTGGTAGAAGAAAAGACGCTGCAATACAGGCTGGCAGCAAAGGGTCGGGAGGGAGGGGCGGGTCAGGATATCTTTCTTTTTTAAATGGGGGAAAATTAAGGGGAAAAAAGTCCTCTTTTATTCTTTTAATACAGTTCCCAGCAGGAAGATCAGGATAGGAGGCTCCCGCTTGCTCCAGATTAAAGGAACCCGCAGTTTCCGGGTGAAGAAGGGGGGTTCCCTTTCCAGCATTCGCCGGGCCGGCAGCCTAAAGAGCACCAAGTTATCACGGCAGGACTCAGAGTCTGAGAATGAGGAGCTGCAGCTGTCCCACAGCAGGGACACTGTCACTGATATAGGTAACTTAGACAAGTGGGTGGAAAGGGAGGGGACAATAGAGAGGACCTAAACTCTTGATGTGATTGCAGCAGAGCTAGAAATGACAAGCAACTCCCACCACAGAGGGCTAGGAAAACCCTAGAGTCCTCTTCAAGGACTGCCTGAGCTAGGGCCTGGGAGGAACACGGTTCAAATCCTGGGTGCAGCAGCAGCGCCATGCACAGGTTGTCAATTCAGACCTCCGTGTTAGAGCATGAACTCTTGGAATGCTGGTGCCTGCCAGCCAGACGCATGCTGTCTTTAGGGGAGCACATGCATGTGTGTATATGCACATACACACACCCCTAAATCATCTGATATAATGAATACGTGAGGTCATATGCATATATAATATTTTATTGTCCATATTAACAGATAGGATATATATATGTACAGACATGCGCTTCATATTCTGTGTAGCATATGATGTCATAGGCATGTCGTATGACATCTAATATATATATTCCTATACGTGGAATATTAGATACATGCTACATACTGTATTTCAACATATTGGCATATACATATATTTTTACAGTTTACAGATGGCTTCCTTAGGCTTCAAAAGAAAGATCTCCATATATTTATCTTATGGAAACCAAATGTGCCTCCTGCCACAAGAAATCTCTGTCACAGTTAAACTATAGGGGCTCCCTCTGCTAGAGGTGTTAACCAAAACCTACAGTTTGGATACATTTGGAGATGAAATAACCTCCAAAGGTTAATGATCATTTTTATGTTGTCCAAAAGATGCTTCAGCAGGTGAAGATGGAGAGTAGGATTGCCTGTTCTGTAGACTTCGGCAAGTCACAGTTCACTTAAAGAGGAGAAAAAAAGGTTTAACCAGAGTTCACCCCCAGCCACCTCTTAACAGCATTAATGTTAGTATTATAGGAGGCCCCTAGGTTATGATATGGCTAGAGGAAACACAGGGATCAGTGAAGTTCCAAGAGAAATCTCTCCCTGGCTTGAGTTCTTTAGAACTAGTGTGCTAGAATCAGGATTTTTTTCCCCTTTCATCCCCATGACATTAGCAGTTTCCATGGGCAATTAGCAGCGACTTTGCCCGTTGGCATTTCCAGTTGGATGCCACTTCTGGTTGGATTTTTGCTGACATTTTTAACCACAGAGCCCAGTCAATGCAGATCACTAAACCAACCATTTGCATCATCTGAATGGTGCAAAGAATTTGTTTCTGATGTTTTTTGTTTACCTTCTCCCCTTCCATTAAAGAAAAAAGTGGGGAGGGAGTGTTTGCTACTTGTCAGTGTTTGCTACTGACAAGATGGCCTGTAAACTGAGTCTAAATGGCTCTTGTAATTGTCAAGCCAGCATGACACAAGGATTGGGGAGGGGTGTCCAAATGCAGTCTTTCCACTGTGGCATATTCTGTGTACTCTGGTCTGTTCCCACAAGGCTGGCCTGGCTTACAAGTGCTGTCCCTAGTCTTAAAGCACATAGGGAGCAATAAAAACAACCACCTTTTGGGTATTTTTCTTTTGAAGAAGGGAGCCCTTGGAGCGCGAGCGAACCTAGCATTGAGCCTGAGGTGCTGAGCAACACAGGCACGGAGGAGAACTATCATCGGAACATGTCATGGCTGCATGTAAGTATGAGTCGCTGACAGCACTCTCACGGATGGCATTTTCAGTAGGAAAACCTTTGTGCTGGCAATAACCAGATCACAATCTGTGCTTTGTCCATGTAGCATCAAGGATCTCAAGTGTAAGTAAGCTGTGACCTTCCAAAATCGTCTGTTTGCCATTTCTAAAATGGACTAAAACCAGGAAATTTTTGTCTTGCTCCCTCTGTCTATTTCACATCTTTAGTTTGTAAGGGAAAGGGGATTCTTTCTCTCTTGGTGTGCAGGGACAGCCATGCAACTCAGCTGAAAAATCCACTAGCTCAGTATATTCAGCATGACTAGTAGTGAGTAGTTCAGGAAGAGTAACAGAATGGGCTACAGGGTGAGCTGGGCTCCCAGCTTCCAGGAAATGGCATTTTAGAAGCTACTTGAGCTGGAGGTTCTGTTGTGACCAATATGTTTATTAACTACCAGAGGATTTTTCCTAGGGAGTTTTTCCAACCCCTTTTTGAGCCAAGTTATATATTTTTGTCCCTATTAATTCTATGACAATGAGCTTAACTAATGCACCTTGTGGGGAAAAAATACTTTTGAACATTTTCTTTGATCTGATTAGATGCATTCTATCACAACATCTAACGCAACAGCACCTTGCGTAGTTTTGACTCTCTCCAACAAATGAGGAGTACAACAGTGCAAATGTGGTTTGGTCACGCAGGGCCGAAGACATCCATTTTTGTGACCCCAGTGCCCATGATTTAGACATGCAAAAAGTCAGTTGGACAAGTCTACACCGTTCAGTCCACTGGTATCCAAGCACTGTACACCTCTACCTCTGTTGCCTCATGACACGCTGTGATGGTGTGCGGTGTGGTCAGTGTGTCCTTGTGCACATGCTTTGCAGAAAAGTTGGATTGACTCCCTGTGCACGAATTGATTGTATCCTTCATGTATGTATGAGGACAGATGCCTTTTGACTTCTGAGTCGCTTTTGGAAAGACAGCTGACAGTAATGAGTTGATGTCCCTCTCTTTTTCCCACTTATTTCACACGGTCTGCTCTCAACTGCTCCATTCCTATGGGGTGTGGGCAAGAACAGGCTTAATCCAATACTGTCGTGTCAGAAGCAGTTCTTGATAGCTGCCTTTTTTGGAAGAGGGTGGCATGGCACAGAACTTGAATGTCGTGGCTTCCAAGCTAGCACCTCAATCCCTGGACTACCCTGTTTCTCTGTCAGTACTCTAATGCTCTTGGTAATGACTACATGTCATTTGGAAATTCCGGTGTACTAAACTGAGTATGTTAGGCATGAAAGTGTGTACTAGGTGAGGAATTGCTAGAGGATAAAGGCATCTCCCTAGCTAGCAACTTAGGATAAATCATGGTGCCTTTGCTCAATGTGAGAGGATGCATGGACTCATAAATATGAGGCATAAACTGAAGGGAACTTGAGATGTTTGTCTCACTTTACATGTGATTAACCTGCATAGGAGAAAGGAAGATTTGAAAAATCATCTGTTCCTGTTAATGCCACGCAAGTACTAATATTGCATGAGAACTTTTTGTTTGTTGGAAGGAAGGTGTGGGTGGATAGTCACTAAAACTACAGAACAAAACAAAAAGGCAAACCAAAAACCTGCTTTACTTAATATCCATGAGCAAACCACTCAAAAGGATTGCTGGTTCCAGTTGCTTCTATGCATGCAGCAGCATTTCCCTTACCTGTGCTTTATCGCAGCCCGGAGTGTGATGTCCTCACTCTGTGTCGGTGTACCATAACTACACTTTATAACAGCGGACAAGAGGCTGGGTAGAGGCTATACAATGCTGATCAGATTTATGCCATTTGCACATTGATACAACACTAGTGGCTTGAGTTACTCCTGATTGATCCCAAAATAACATGAGTCCAGAACAGGCAGGCAAAGACAAGAACCCCCCATATACAGCAGAGATTTGTTTTAAATGAAGGTCCCTAGTTTTTAGAAGCCTATATATTTGAGGATTCAGAGTGATGTGGCTGCCTTACTTGAGAGAGCCAGCAGACTGCAGCTGCACAGGCAATAAATGGATGGAAAAGGTGGGGATAGTTTCTTGCTCATAGTTCTGGGTATATCTGTACTAGGTTTTGTGGGATGAAGAAAGGATTCTTAAAGACCAGTTATGACCTACAGTGCGAACAGCTTGCGGATGCCTCTGTATGTTCTTCAGAGTGCTACTGAGTGGCTGGGTTTGTGTGTAACATGAAGATCAATGTACAAAGACCTGCTGGACAGCGCTTTGCCTCTCTGGGAAGAAACCCTCTGAATTACACCAGAGATCAGTCACTGAAGTGTAGACTTACCCAAGGCTGTCTTTACTAAGTTGGTTTAGGGACTAAAAGCAGCATTGCTACAGCAAAGCAGGGCTCAGAATAGCTAAACACCCATATATTTACTCTTCTTTCTTAGATGGGCTTTAGAGCTCCTTGCTGCCACATGGCAGCACCACTGCAAATAGTAACTGAGCACAGTGAATGAAGCATATGCAGAACAACTGGCACAGCCTATTCCTACTTGAGAGCATACTGAGACATTTCCTTTCACATTCCTTGAAGGAAACTAACCCTTCAACCCAGTGGGTTTGCAGCTTTTAATGATGATTGAGTAGCTGACAACTTCAGTCCAAGCTCTCATCTCAGATGGCGATACAACAGTTTTTCTGCAGACTGAGAGAATACTGCTTTCCTCAGCCTTAATCTTGCCACCAGCCAAACATCCACGTCTAGAGCAGCTCTCTTTGTCTGCTTTGTTAACACTAATGTTTCTTTAGCCATGCCTAGCTAGTTTGTAAACCACTTGCAAGTACAGAGCTCTGCACGCATACCTTTCAAAAACCTGTCTTGAGCTTCAAATTTATTTTTATTTTTTTTCTTAAAGTTGCTGTTCTCTGTGTAACTCCCTTTTCTACAGGTCACTGTTCTCTTTTTTCTTTTCTTTCCAAGGTTATGATCCTACTATGCAACCAGCAAAGTTTCATTTGTACCCACATTGACTACTGTCACCCACACTGCTACCTCCATCACAGCCGGTCCTGCGCCCGCCTTGTTAGGGCCATCAAACTCCTGTATGGAGATACAGTGGACTCGCTGCGAGAAAACAGCACATTGAACAGTGTGGCAAGAGGCAAAAAACAAAAGGAAGTGAGTAGATGAAAAAAGCAGAATGTTTTGGGGGTTGTCCGGGCAGGTCATAATTACCTTCAAGGACTGCATAATGTGCTCAAACAGTTCTTAAATGACAAAATGAACACCGCCCTTCCTAACAACAGCTTTGCTGTAAAAAAATAAATCTATTAAGTCATTTAGCATTATGGAAGGAACATAATCTGTATTGATTGGGAATAATCAGAGCTGCTGATAAGGTCATTTAAAAGTTTATAACCTGACTTCAATTTTAATGTTCTTTTATGATCTCTACTTACCAGCCCCTGGAGTCCAGTCTCTTCTTTCATGTTTCTTCTCATCTGTTAATAAGAATCACTCTTGAAATTCTTGTAAAATCTTGCATAATGTCTTTCTTTTAGGTCTGAACTCTCAGAGTTATTCCAAGAATTATATACCTCAGTCTGTAATGTTACAGCCTCTTTAGTGACACACTTTTAATGACCAGTTTAGCAGGATATTCAAACAAGATCGTGCCTTTTTAGCCATGTAAGTGGTGCCTTTAACTTTAATGGCAATACATTTCTCTTTTCTGAAGAGTGTCCACCCAGGTACCAACTGAATCACATCAACAGTTGGTTAATACTTTCATATTCCTGACCACAAGAGACAGACTACAGTGATTCTGAATACTTGTAACGGCAGAGTCATTCAACTACTTTGCAGTAACATTGAAAATAAAAGTGTTTGTGAAACTCTCGTGAAGATTTCAGTTGGGTAAAGAGGCTATCCTGCCTGTAGGTGGAAAATGAAGGAGTAGGAGACAAGCTCATAATGTTTCTTCATCAATCAGCAGATGGTTTGTTTCCTGTCAAGTTAGAAAATCAAAGGGTATTTGTATGGAACAAAGCACAGAGCAGATGAAACAACAGCTAATGATTCTGCTTTCCTGGAAACTGTAATCGCCATATATTTCCTCTGGCACAGCAAAGCAGTGTATCAGTTATTTAGGAAGAGAGGCAGTCATTTCCTCTACAGAAGGCAGACTTGAGATGAGCAGCTGGCAGTGTTCATGAAAGGTAGCAAAAGAACACCATGCATTACTGTGTGTTGTTTCATCTCCAACTCTGAATTGCAAGGCAAAGTAATACACATTTCATCATTCATCAATCCATCAAAGCCTTTAAGCAATAGCAAGGAAAAAAGAGGTTGGGGGACAGTGAGGTTTCCTACAAACACATGCACCATGTCTGTGAAGACCTCACTGCAGGAGAACAATTGACAACTTTTGAATTTCGTGCAAGGATAGACTTTTCATCCCGGTTCCTCATGCTCTGGTATTCTTCAAGTGTTGTCATTTGCTGACTGCATGGGCACCATTTCCATATTTATCTCTCTTTTACTCTCACAGCTTGCAGAATGAAAGGCTAGAGGTAGCTGCAATATGCAGACCTGGCTATGTGCTCCATGGGGCTTGTGAGCCCTCTGATAAGTGAGGACCCCTGTGTTAATCAGCAGGCTATCGGCTTGAGGAGAAGAATCTGTGGCAACCCAGCATTCTGTGAAAAGGCCCTGGTATTGTGAATAATGAACATAAAAAAGACTTGTCGTTATCACTGCCATTGGCAATCTGCTAGGGACAACTGTCGGGCAGGCATGAGCTTAAGTCCTGGAATGTGTTGTCATTTATGCTTTCTGAGGCAGAAGAAGAGATAAATGTAGCTGGAGGCATCATTGTGGTACACATTAAATACCTCCACTGGTAATTTTTTAGAGGGAAGCTGTAGACTTTTTACCTCTAGCCTGCTTAAAGTACTGTTCTCTTGAAATATGCACATACGTCACCTGTGAAGGTTACACAGAGCACGTTTACATTTCTCATTTGTTTTACTGGTTTCTGCCTTAAGCTTTTATTGGGAAAAACATTATTAAAAAGAGAAGAAAATTGGAGGTATGTCATCTCACTAATACTAGGCCTGTTGCCAGCTTTGTGCTGGCAGGAGGAGGCTTTGTGCTACAGCTCTGGTACTAGACAGCTTCTAGCATATGGAAATTCCTCTTGTACATAATCTCATCCCTTTCCAGAGTTTGGGAAACCTAAATGTGAACTCAAATTTATTTTTATTTTTTTTCTTCCAGTGCTCAGACAAGTCATGCTTGAGAACTCCTTCTCTGAAAAAGAGGGTGATTGATATCAACTTGGAGGGGAAGAAGGACTCTGGAATGCTAAAATACATCAGGCACCAGGTACTGGCTAGGCCATTGGGCTAGTTAGGGAGGCTGGTACATAGATGTCAGGTTAGAGTGTAAAAAGAAGGAAAAGGTATATGGATCTCCAAGCCCATGTGAAGAACTGTTCCTGAATACCAATTGGTTCAGCCCTGCACGTTTTCCCCAGCTAAATTTAAGCCTCTTAAGGTAACTCCATTAAAGAATACTTTAAACATGTGACCTCATTAAATCACAGTCTGCATCTCTGGCTTTCCATAGCGACGCAGGCATCAAAACTGGGGAGACAAAAATAAGAAAAAAAAAATTAAAATCCACAAATGTGTTTAAATACAGCCTGTAAGTTTGCATCAATAGTTTTGTTTGTTCTTTCTTGTTCAGTGTTCCTGAAGAAGCAGCAGGCTCTTCACAGGCTTGTTCTTAGCAGTGTGAGATTTTCATGGATCTGTATCACTGTTTGTGCATCACCTAAGGAGAGTTTTGCTTTCTTTTTTCTTATTTATCAGTGTTTTGGTGACATGAGTGACTAGCAAAAGACTCAAGGAACTAGCTTGCAAACACTGCTCTTTTAGTACAGGCTGAAAGCAACGCTCTTCTATGGAGCACTATCTGAAATGGCTGAAACTAGAGATTGTCAGTGGGTAATCTGCAGACCAAAACGAGGTTAAAATTGCTGAGTGTGTTGTTCATTGTAGATAGTTTGCACAGCTCAGCTGTAAAGCATAGCTTGGGCGTTTTTTGCAGGTAATGAGCCTTTCCCCTGCACCTTTGTCACTGCTAATCAAGGCAGCTCCTATCCTCACAGAAGAGATGTATGGGGACATCCAGCCAGCAGCATGGGAGCTCCTGCTCAGTGTGGATGAGCACATGGCTGGAGCAGCAGGTAAGAGAACAAAACCACTTAGTAGGGCTACCCTGGCAGCACAGCTCATGGTAGACCACAGGGCCTTGCCAGACAGCTTTGTAGTGGAGGAGTCTGAACACCACCAAGAGTTTCTTGGGTCTGTTGTTTTTCACAGACTTGGATGTGGTTTTGTGCTCTGCATAAAAGAGGTGGTCAGAAGGATCAGGAAAGCGGTCTCTCAAACCCTCGTTGTGGTGGATGATTAGAAGCATTTGTGTTTACCTGGGTTTCTAGGCAGAGGAAACACAGTGATTCAATCTGTCCAGAGTTTACTGAAGTATTTTGTATGCTGCATCATGAAAATTGTTGATACCAGTTGAGGGCTGATATGAAAACTGAGAAAGGGGATGGGAGTGGAACTGTCATAGCTCCTCTGTTGTTCTGAAAAGAGAATTCTCACATTGCATGGAGACAGTGGCATTGCTCAGTAAGCAGTCTTATGGTATGGTATTTATCTAAATTTTCAGTTTCCACTTGGTATTGAATTGTGCAGATGGTGTTTGCCAATGACACATAGTTGAGAGGCATCTTTTAAGACAGAAGATTAGAACATCATATACCTGTGAGAGTATTACCTTGAAAAAAAAATTCTAGACATGGGCTGAAATTTATTACTACAAAGTGTAAGATTATGTCCTTGCAAACTAATAAGATTTTTTTTGTTATGATCTTGGATCTTCTCCCATGGAACTGATATATGTTCAGACTATATCACTTGGCCAGAAGATGATTGACTTAACAAGCAGAATTCAGCCATGCAAGCAATAAACACAATCAGGATGTGTCAGAAGAGGTATTATTTCATTAGAGATTCAAAGTACTAATGCTGTTGTGAAGTGCGTTGTACAGTTACGTAGAACACAGTGCTTCCATGCACAGTTATGGTCACTGAAGAAAGAGACATATACATGGGACAGGTATAATGAAAGACTGTTAGGACAGAGGAAGAATGAAGGGCCTTATATGATGAAGATATTTATTTAATGGATTTAGATGAAGACTGAGAGGGGATACTGTTGCTCTCCATAAATACAGTAGACCAGGCAAGGAGGAAGAATTGTTTAAGCCACAGTAGCATAGAGATGAGTATGAACATTTTATGACCTCTTTCATCTGGAAAACAGAAGTTTGTAACCACCAGAAGGGACAGCAAATGCACTTAGGTTTAAGAGTTTGTGAAAGGGATTAGATGATGTCACTCAGGAGGTCCTTTCTAGTCTTATTGTCCTGTCCAAACACTCACAGCCAGTGTGTCCAAACACTCGTATGCCAGATGTTCAGAAATCATGAACCACAACCCTAGAAACTGTGAACATCCCTCACACACAAAGCACAGATTGCTTAAGTAAAGCATAAATTAATCAAGCTTGTTTGTAAGCCAGTCTCCCACAACTTTCAAATTCTTCTTTTCTCCTCCCCAAGCACCCAAGGAAATGGCTTAGATTGCCATCTTCCCCAGATTTGCGCGCCTAAGGGAGCCATCACAGGTGTTGATTAATACTGAAGGTTAAATTACAGGCATTTTAATCAAAAGCTGCTAACAATGCAAGAGTTTTGAAGTGCTCCTCAGACATCGCTCTTCCTTTTATCACACATCAGTCTAGCTTACCAGTCCTTCATTTTGCACAGCTGGCAATGAATTCTGCCCCAAAGTCTGTTGTTTGACTCCACATCTCATGTTCTTTGTGAATCACTCACTTTTCATCTGCTCCACCAGTGCAGAACGCACTTCTTCAGCCCACAGGTCTTCTCTCTGTGCTCTCCCCTTCACCTTTGCCTTTCCAAGGCCACATGTGCAGACAGAAAAAGAAAGGAGCAAAATAAAGAAGAGAAACAAGCTACCTGAAACTGCACTCCTTTCTCCCCTGCAAGTCCCTTTCAAGGGGGATAATTTTGGACACTCTCTCTTACCAAACACTTGCCATGGTTCACAGGGAAGGGAGCAAAGTTTTACTGCTCTGAGGACAGCTAGCTAGCTGCTCTTCTAAAGCAGCCTCTGAGATAGAACTTCCTCCTTCTCCCCTTCCCGAACGAAAGATTAAAATCCGTTTGAGGGTCTGTAGTAGCTTTTTTAGTAGCAAGTGATTTCAGCCCAAGCGTAAATTACATTCCTCAAGCTCACAACCTGAAAATTTAGTAACGTTGCTCTCCACAGGCTGGAGAAAAAGAACTCCTGTGACAGTGTACAACCGCGCCATCTACTGACCTCTTCAAAAGCTCTATTTCTTTTTTTGATTACTTCAGTGCGAGCTCACACTTTTAAATCAGTCCTACTAAGACTTGACATAGTTACATTCAAAAGACCAAAGAGTAGAAAGCTCTCTGAGCTGGTGAAACAGGAAGGCCCCTACAGATTTGGAGCAGGACTTTGGAGCACGACCAGAAGCCATTGCAGTGCAAGGCAGGACCTAGGCAGTCAAAAAGCAGCCTTGATTTTGTGCAGTGTTCAGACTGCCTCTCATCAGCACAGCTCTTATCCTGGCACCTTCTGAGTAAGTGCTGAGACAAATATGACGGCAAACGTCCTCTTCCTGCTGTGGAGGAACAGCCACCAAATCTAGAGAAATTGTCTCAGTTGATCAGTGGTCAGCTACTGGCCAAAGAAGCCATGGACTCTGTGACACCCACTAAACTCCCACAGCAACACACTTCCCTCTGCTTTTGTTTCCTGCTCAGTGCCCCTCAGACACCCATCTAAATCAATTGGCCTCCATCAGTTTAGAATCTGACTATGTTAATATCCAAATATGTTCCATTCAAACAATTGTGGGCCAGCTCAGCTCTACTGTGCCATTTTCCATTGTGATCTGGTCCTTTGTCTCACAATTCATAGCATCTCCGTTTCCTCAGGGAGGCAGATTGTGACATTGCACCGTGCCCATTTAACCATGAACCTTTCTTTATGGTTTTATCCGTGCAAAAAACGCATAGATGCGGCGCTCCAGGACATGGTCTAGTAGGCACGGTGGTGTTAGGTTGATGGTTGGACTTGATGATCTCAGAGGTCCTTTCCAACCTTAGTGATTCTATGATTCTATGATTCTATGAAATAGACAGGTGAGACCTCTACTGGGACACTGCCTACTGCCTCCTGCTCTGAGAGGAAGGGAGAGCTTCTGTCAAACCAGTCTTAATCATCACAGAAATCACTTGGAAGTGGAACCTTTGAAAGTCAAACTCAGTCTCGTTACTTCAAGAGATCACAGAATCACAAGGGTTGGAAGGGATCTCGAAAGATCATCTAGTCCAACCCCCCCTGACAAGGCAAGGGCACCTAGAGCACATCACTCAGGAACACGTCCAGTCAGGTTTTGAATGTCTCCACAGAAGGAGACTCCACAACCTCTCTGGGCAGCCTGTTCCAGTGCTCTGTCACCCTCACGGTGAAAAAGTTTTTCCTTACATTAACCCGGAACCTCCTATGCTCCAATTTGCACCCGTAGATAGATAGCTTCCTATTTTAAACCAATCATGACTGGGATTTTTAGTGAGAAGAGCAAAGTTGTATTTTGTTTTAAAAGCAGCTTTTCCAGAAGCTTTTACAAGCTCAACATATAATGCTGTATCTCCAAAAGGTGGAATCACATGTGCTTGGTTTCATGAAGCAGTACAATTTTCACTATGTCTGGTAGACTGCTTATCTCCTTTCTGGAGCCAAGATTAGGTTTCTTTTGTTGGAGGATTGTACAGCTGCAGTTTTTCTCTGCCAAATAAACACATTAAGGAAAACATATGATCAGATGTTGTCTCCCTGCAGCTGCCATGTTCCTGCTGTGTGCTGTGAAAGTGCCAGAGGCTGTTTCTGACATGCTGATGTCCGAATTTCATCACCCAGAGACAGTGCAAAGACTGAACGCCATTCTCAAATTTCATACGCTCTGGAGGTTTCGGTATCAAGTCTGGCCAAGGATGGAAGAGGGAGCACAGCAGATCTTTAAGGTAGATAGGACACGTGAAACACAATATTGCCATTTACAGTTTGCCTTGTGGGATAGGTGTGTAATGACACGCTGCCATGAAATTGCCTGAAAATCTACTTAGAGGAAAAAATGGTCGTGTAAGTCACACTAGTGGGGAAGGTGAGGTGTAGAACTCCTGTATAAAATGGGGAGACTATAACGGGGACAGAGGTCAGGAAAAACATCAGAGAAAGAAAAACGTGTCATACATGGTGTTAAAGTGTAGTGAGATACAGAGTTGGGAAAAATTTGCAGAGGTAATTAGTGCCTTGGGTACGTGTGCTCATGTCTGATTAGCAGTACTGACATTAATAATAGTCTGCTGTAACAAAATGACTTTCATGCTTTTGGTTAGATCCCTCCTCCAAGTATAAACTTCACGCTGCCTTCTCCTGTCCTGGGGATGCCATCTGTGCCAATGTTTGACCCCCCCTGGGTTCCTCAGTGCAGCGGGAGTGTGCAAGATCCTATAAATGAAGATCAGTCGGTAAGCAGACATTGTGAGAGTAAGCACTGTTTTTTCTCTGTAGTGGCATAGGAGACGTTAAGCCAAAAGATGTGGACTTGTGGGCATAAAGTTTTCTGTTTGTTCACTGAGGTACTGAACTGCGTATCATATCCCTGTGAGAGACAGTAACTCGGATCTTAGGAGTGCACAGTTTTTGACTCTCCAAGAGGAGATTAGTTCACTTGACTTGCCTGACAGACCATTTTCCCTGCCCTGGTCTGTGCGGTGTCTCTTGGGAGACGTTTGCATCAAGGCTTATTGTAGACATAGTTCCAAGAGGAGTCTCCTGATGAATTTTGGTTCAGCTAGCACTAGTCTGATTTGTATTTAGAAACTTAGTTGCTGAATGTCATGGAGGTCTCGGACAGAAGATGCAGGATGTGTGCATCTTAACTAACAGCTTCAGGCTGTGTTTCTTTTCTTTCCTTCCTGACAGAAGTCATTTTCAGCCAGAGCTGTGTCACGCTCCCATCAGCGAGCAGAGCACATCCTGAAGAATCTCCAGCAGGAGGAAGAGAAGAAACGCCTGGGCCGAGAAGCCAGTCTCATCACTGCCATCCCCATCACTCAAGAGGCCTGCTACGAGCCAACCTGCACACCAAGCTCAGAGCAGGAAGAAGAAGGTGTGCTCCAGGGCCAGGAACTGCATTCTAGGCATCAGAGAGCACCTGCCACCAACATAGAGCACTGCTTAGGAGTGTGATGTCCAGGAACATTGATTGTTAGTGTTAGGAATGTCACAACCACATCCATTTGCTGAAGAGTCCAAGTTGTTGAGAAAAAATGTAATTAAAAATTAGTGCCAGAAAAACACAAAACCTTGTACATATTGAGTGCTCCTGTGTGACCTGAAGCCCCTTACCCCTCTCCCCCCAACTTCTTTGGAACTTGCCAGCATTTAACATCTCAAAGCTCCCCGCATCTTGCAGGGTTTAACGCAATGAGAATACGCAACACTAGGAATGAAATTTGTCCTTCCTAACTTTAACCCTTTAATAATTAAAGGGTGGGAGGACTCATCTTTTGGTAGTATCTGTCTTAAGACACATAGCTTAGGATGGGCTGAACTGCCCCTGGAGTTTTCTGCCTTTATGGTTACTAGTGGCGCAGCCTAGATGACCAGCTCAACCGCAATACCAAACTTTCAGATGGCCAAAGTTACAAGACAAGTCATGAAAACTTAGTCTTTGGGTGAGGATTTTCATTGGTCCAGGCTAACAGAGCACAAAGATTTCATTAAAGGCATTCCAAGGTATGTGTCATTAGGTAAGTACAGTGATGTTCGGATCTAAACATACATTGGGAAATCTGTGAGCAGAAATGACAATTCTTACAAAACACTAAGCACCAGCAACCATGATGGTTAACAGGATGTAGATGAAAAACGTATAGAGCTGACTCTTTTACAACGTGACTCACCGGAGCACTGAACGCTCTTATGCAACAATGCTCTGCTGGTTCTCAAAGCATGAGTAAATTACCTATCTGACTGATATTTATAGATTTTAAATTGTGCCTCTTGAATGTTACTGCCATGAATTTTCAATGTTCCAATTTGGTTCTAAGTGCTGTCCTTCAGGAAGTTCCCTGAAGTCTGTCAATTGGATCTGGATTGACATTTCCTGTTCTCTTTGTCAGTAGAAGAAGTTGCCAACCTGGCCTCCCGCCGTCTCTCTGTAAGTCCTTCCTGCACCTCCAGTACATCTCACAGGAACTATTCTTTCCGTCGTGGCTCTGTCTGGTCAGTGCGGTCAGCAGTCAGTGCAGAAGGTGGGTTGACTTCACTTTGGAGTATCCTTCACAGTATCATTCGCTTGAAGCCTTTCCTGTTGACCCATAAAGCTGGTGCTATTTCCTTTTGCTGAATGTATTCCCAAGCTTGAGCCAGTTTATAATATATTACTGCCCTGCATTATTTTATTCACTACTGCTGTTGCAACATCTTCCCTTATTTGTCATGTTTCATTTATAGAGTAGTGCCACGGAGAGCACTCTGGCTGAAAAATGCTAATGAAATGGGATTTCATCGAAAAGAAAATGGGTTCCCTACAAGAAGAGAAATATAAATTGACAAAATATATATTTGCAATGAAAATTCTTGATCAAGAAGTTGGCTGGAGACTCAGTTTCTTCTTGGAGATAGTAGTAAACCTGCTATGATTGCACAGTGATCATTTTATTCTGTTTGTACAGCACCTAACATAAATTTTTATCTAACCTACCCAGAAAATACCACAGCTTATTCACTAACGCTCACCTTTTACTCTTCTTACTGCTCCAGATGAAGAACACACTACAGAGCATACTCCAAACCATCATGTGCCCCAGCCACCTCAAGCTGTGTTTCCAGCGTGCATCTGTGCAGCAGTGCTCCCCATTGTCCATTTGATGGAAGATGGAGAAGTCCGGGAAGATGGAGTAGCTGGTATGGACCTACATTAAAATTTGAGGGATTCTTGCTAAAGGGTGGCAGAACCTGCCAGCACTTTGAACTTAATGGCTTAATTTGTTAGGTGCCATAACCGAAGTGGAAATTAAGTGTAACACAACCTTGTATTTGCTAGCGGTTCATGTTTCCTAGAAGTATTATGTGCTATGAGTGTATATGTTTGTTAAAAAGTTAATGAATAATCTATTAAATCCTCACAAACTATTCGAAAGTAGATTCACAACAGAAACATGATTTTCTAGGTTTTGGGGTTTTTTCTCATGATTTGCATTTGGTTTTGAGGAGTTTTTTACTCTTTGGGACCCTAAAAAAGCCCCCAATTCAAGAAAGATATTGAGAAGCTGAAAAGAATCAAGTGGGGGACATGAGGATGGTAAAAAGTCCAAAACAGACATTCTGTGAGGAGTGATTGCAGCAGCTGGGTTTGTTTGGCGTGATGAAAAGGAAACAAAGAGTTAGAGGAACACTAACTTAGGGGTTACAACTTGTGATGTTCAGGTTAGAAATTTGGAAGGAACTTCATAACCAGGAGCATAGTGCAATTTTGTGGATTCTCCATCCACAGCAGTTATCAAGCCTCAAGCCTTGGCTAGTCAAAGCCGTGGTTCACATAATCTGGTGTTGGTGACAATCCTGCTCCAAGCAGGGCTTGGACTACAAACCTCCAGAGGTCTAATCCCATAATTTCTTTGATCCTATGGCAAACGGAAAGCCACACACACACATCTTGAACATTTTCGTTATGATCTGTGATGTATTTGTAAAGTAATAATGCATTTTTCTGAATTTCACTAAAATGTTTATAGATGATAGACTGTTGCCTTCCCTTCCTTTCTCATCACTCATCATGTCAGCTGATTGCACATTTAACTTTCTGTTATGTTTTGTATTCAATTTCGGGTGGATGTAGTCAGCCACTGAAATAATGTGTGTGTCATTTTGTGATCAGAAACTGAGTACTGAAAACAAAATAATGAGTAATTCTCTGTTGTTGTTAATCTTCACAGGATTACAATTAATTACACTTTGAGGAGTTGATCATCAATACAGTTCCCTGCTGACTATCTCATACTGTTCACTAATACCAGATAAAATCGGTCAATGAATCACCATGAAATTGAGCTTCTATGCATGAACAAAAAAGTACATGAATTTATGGTTTTTAATTGCAAGATTTGTTCATCTGGAGTTGTGAATCCAAACAGTTATTTCTTTATTATTCCTCTGACCACAGTGGTGAAGTGCTTCCTGTCATATCACCAATAGTTAGGGAAGGTTCAAATATTAGACCTGTCATTATTGCTTGAGATGACTGCACTGGTGACCAGGAATCCTAGTGCCTCAAAGAGGGTCCTGCGTGTTTGCAGTAAAAAACATGACAGTTGCAGAGGAAGGTCAGAAATGTTTGCATCTAAGTGTTCCTTTCAAGGTTTTTGCAAGGGAAACAGTTCTGACCTTGTTTTCTTTCTCTTTTACAGTAAGTGCTGTTGCTCAGCAGGTCCTGTGGAATTGCTTAATTGAAGACCCATCTACAGTTCTGCGCCATTTCCTTGAGAAGCTCACAATCAGCAATCGGCAGGTAAACTTTCCTCTCCCCAGTGGGTGTATATATTGCTCAGAGCAGGGGAGCACAGCTGCAAGCAGAATCACTCTGGATTCATCAGAAATGAAAAACTGGAAAAGCATATTTGCTATTATAATGTAACTCAAAGTCTTTTAGGCCATATCGTCAGTTGACCTCAATCTTTGTCCACTCATGTAAATGGGACATAGCTGATTTACCACCACTATGGATCTGACTTGCTCTAAGCCAAACTTTGAACAGCTGCTTAGTGAAGCACAACCCTTTCTATCTAACATAGGCAATATTGCCCTCACCCATGCCACTCTGCTCAGCTTTCTCTGAAAGATGGGGGTGGCCTTGTCTCTCCCTGGCTTATTAGACCACTTTCTAGTGCCATGGTTAAGCTTTATGGAAGAGAGGCATACCAGTTCTGTATGGGTGAAAGGCGGTGAGACTCTCCATACACTTTCTCCACTGCACACTTGGCATATGATATCCTCATCTTCCAAGCCACCACCTAAGAACTGACTACAAAATAAATATTAAACCTTAAGAAAGGCCAGGAAATGCTGCTTTTCAGTTCCTTGAGGCCTCACTGGCCTCACTATTTCTAAACTTCTCAGTTGTAGTCCCCAAAGCCTCTATTAAAGTTCAGAGGGTCACTTCTGTTTGTTAAGTATCTTTGAGAAAGAAGTTATAGGCTGTCCAACCTCAGAGGCCTCTCAGCTATCATAGTTTGCAGTTTTACCATCTCTTCATAGGCCTACTACAACCATGAGTACAGAACACAGAGACCAGGTGTATTTTCTTGGAAGCTTCTTTCAGCAGAGGTATTATTGGCATCCGTTGTCCTGTGCATATTCATGCCCATAGCACTAGCTCAGATCTGCTGTGGGTTGAGAGGATGTGAGGGCCATAGAAGTAATTTATGATACAGTCTGTCTGTCCTTAGCCGACAGAGAAATTCCTTCCTCTCTGCACCCCCTTCCCACTATAATAAATGTGTTAATCTACATTTAAAGCAGGCAGCCTCTAAAGAAAAGTTAGATTCTGTCCGCAGAATGTACCCAGCAGCCACAGCTATTGAGTTGAGCTGAACCAGATTTCACAGATCACGTGGGTAGTCATTTGTCGTGATAAGCAAAACAGGGACTATCACAGGGAAGGGAGTGCAGGATCAGGATGTTACACTCAGTGTAAATTGCAATAGAAGGTATTGGTCCCTCTGAGGTAAAAGAGAAAGATGTTGGCCTGGGTGCTGTGCCCTGGACCTTATTTTGGGAAATGTGGGAGCAGTCACAAGCATATAGTTCTTCATGCACCAAGAGACAGAGCTGAACCAGGGAGTATGGAAAAATCGAAAGAAACAAAGCCAGAGAGGACAAAAGAGAGAAATCCATCCTCCACTTTGTGATGGAAAGAAAAAACATTTGCTCTTCTTCCAGGATGAGCTGATGTATATGTTAAGGAAGCTTTTGTTGAACATCGGAGACTTCCCTGCTCAGACCTCTCATATCCTCTTTAACTACTTGGTGAGTAGCTTGGAAATCCACCGTGCAGACCACAGTCTCATCTCTGCCTGCATATGTCCTAAAAAGTTAATGTCATAGTCTGCAAGGAAATAAATGCTCTTAACTTTTCCTGTATAGCTCAAACCTGTTTCAGGCTGTGGGTGCAAGTCACCAGGCTTACACTAGTCTTTCAGTCCTTATAGGGAGAGGAAAAGGAACTTTAACTTTTTATTAAATCCCTAAGCAACCTTCCATGGAGTTCTGAATTGAACCGCGGACAACAAATTGTAGACCGATAGAAAGATGTCAGTGCAAGAAAGTTTTAATTATTTTACTTAATTTTGATTCAGAAAGTACTTTGCTCTTGGACAGTCCTATTGGAGAAAATCTATTGTGGAAAACATATTTGCTGCAGTTAGGAGATGAAAAAAGACAAAGATGTATGCTACTCCAGGAGCCTTCTGTTGTTTGTGAGTTGTCTATGTGACAGCCACAAAACGTGGCTTTTAAGACTGAGCTGCAACAGTATTTTTTGACCCCACCCATCATCCTCTCTAAAAAAAAGGAAGAATAATACAGGCAGATTGTTCTATAGTCAGGGTGTAAGTTTAACGAGTTTACTCCTCTGAGTGAAGAAAGGTGGAACAGTATTTTTGTTCCGTGTTTACATAATGTTATGCACAATTAAGAGTGTGTATAGCCTGATATTCCTCCTCTTATTAATCTGCAGGTAGGACTGATCATGTATTTTGTACGCACTCCATGTGAATGGGGCATGGATGCCATTTCTGCCACGCTTACCTTCCTTTGGGAAGTGGTGGGTTATGTAGAGGGACTGTTCTTCAAGGATCTCAAACAGACTATGAAGAAGGAACAATGTGAAGTGAAGCTGCTAGTGACTGCCTCGATGCCAGGTATAAGAAATGAGTCTATAAATCTCTTTCACTTCCAAATTCATGAATCCCTGTACCAAAAAAGGAGATCCATAAGAACTGGATCAGAACAAGACCTGCTACAAATGTCTGTATATTGTGAGGGAGGTTTTCCTTGAGTTGAGGATTCAGTCAGTAAATTTCACCTCTAATACCCTGGCATTCAGAAAGCCACTTTAAGAGCTCTAAAAGAAGCAAGAAGCAAGAAGAAAGTGAATTAGAACAGTCTTTTCAACTCAGAGCTTTGTGGCATTTAGGCTGTGAAAGGCAGGCAGAATGATCGTTGTAAGATTGTCCCATTCAGACTCAGCTTGATATGATGCAACCTCTCATTTCAGTCTTGAGAGACTCCAGGAAGAGCATGCTGTAAGCCTAGGATGTCATAAGTCAAGCAAAAGATATCTTGCTGAAAAACAGATTTGACCTTTTAGGTTTGCTCCTTCCTCAGAGTGACAGTTGCTGATAAAGCCAGCTCAGCCCTTTAGGAACAGATCGATTTCTCATTAACTGTGGAAGTGTAAGACTACGCTAACACTACATAATAGATTTCAGGCAGGACTGGAATTGTCTGTCTTCCCAGGAACGAATTTTAACTGTCACTTTTCCTCCATGGACAGTCTTTTGAAATTGAGTTAGAAAGGCCAAGGGAACACAACTGCTTTTCTTCCTTTAGGCACAAAAACCCTTGTCGTGCATGGACAGAATGAGTGTGACATCCCAACTCAGTTACCAGTCCATGAGGACACACAGTTTGAGGCTCTTCTGAAGGTAGGAGTGAGTTTTTGAACCGAACAATCTGCTTAATAGTACCTTTACCTGCCATACTTGTATGCCAGCAATACATTCTTCCTGATCGTCCTGTTTCAGTGTGGGGGAGGGAAGTTTTGCTGACAGGCATTTCTGTCTCCATATGAGGAGAGACTGGTTGCAAGAAACAGGATCCCATATTAAAGGATACTGGAAAAGCCCTGACCTCACAGATAGGCAAAACCCCACAAATGCAACTACATTTGAAGACGTTGCAGCTTGTTGGGCATTTGCTGTATCCTTTGGATAAATACATAAATCATTATAATGTTTGGTTTTATCAACACTGAAGACTAAACAGAATGATCTAAATCAGAGTGGAAATGATGGTTTGTAGCTATGATGATATCTGGGGAGATGTGAGGTCAGTTCCCTCTTCTGCCAAAGGTTTCCTGGATGGTCTTAACAGAGACACATAGGAAACAGAAAAGCCTTCAGTTTGTCCAACTATGTTAAATTTTAATGGGAATCATGCATCTCAGTGCTATGAAGGATCTGAACTTTGATATGTCTGTACACCACCTTTCACTAAAGCTTGATAAATACATAGTATGGAAATGGAAGCTGCAATATCCATGTGGCTCATATAGCCAGGCAAATATGTGTGATACGAAGACACCGAAATAAGTAACATCAGTCTTCAGGACTGTGATATCAGCAGGCCTTCATTATCACAAACATATTCATGTAATTTATGATTAAAAAATAAATTAAGAATTAATACCAGCAGAGTGTACCAGCCTGAGTCATGCAAGTTTGTGCCTTTATATGTTATTAGTTGGATATTTTTCTTTTGGATGTTGTGGTCTTTGGACAAGACAGCTGATAAGTAACGGGATGTTTTTTCTTATTCTTCTTCAGGAGTGTTTGGAGTTTTTTAACATACCTGAAACTCAGTCTTCTCATTACTTTTTAATGGATAAGCGATGGAATCTTATTCATTACAACAAGGTAAGGCAAAGGTCAGGTCCAGATGACTTTTTTCTTTCCCTCTGGTCCCTTTTTAAATGCTGGAATTATCTAAAGGAGAACAAGCAGCCCACAAACAGACAGAATTCTGTCCTGTGGGTACCACATCTTGGGTATTTAGTTATGTGTGGTGAAAGATTGGGAGTTTAACAGAAGAGGGAAGAGGCAGAAGAGGAGTCATTAAAAACAGTGAATTTCTCTTCCTTCCACAATGCCTGACACTGTCTGAAAGCCCCTACCCAAAAGCTTCGGAAAGGGCTAAAGGGCCTTTTATTCAGTTCTGTTAAATGATGCTATTAACAAATGCATTTGTTTGAAATACACTTGTTTCCTTTCCTGGCAGACCTATGTCCGTGACATTTATCCTTTCCGGAGGTCAGTTTCTCCACAGCTCAACCTGGTGCAGATGCATCCAGAAAAGGGTCAAGAGCTCATTCAGAAGCAGGTATCTTACTGTCACCAAACACATCTGCCCAGAAACAACCCTGTAAATAAACCTGTCTTTTCCTTTAAAAACTTTCAGTCATGCTGCACGCAGACAGAGAGCTTTGCTGGAGAAATTGGCATGAAATCTGCCTTGGTGCCACTGGACAGGTGTACAGTATTTTAAGAGTCAAAGAATGCAATGTGAATTCTCTTCTGTTCTGTCCAGACAGCTTCTTTTAGGCAGATCATTTTGCATTCTCCTACACTTTGCCAGAAGATCTTCAGTTGCCTCAGCTTCAAAAGCTGCTTATTCCTTTCTTTAACATAACCTCTGGCTCTTTAGGAACCAATATAAGACCTTTTCTTTGCAAGTGTGTGTGAGCAGGAATTATCTGTCCTCTCACTGTGGGGAATGTTACCTGCCTCTCTTCCTTCTCAGATGCTAGTCTTACGATAGCTACTCCCAAAGGCACAGCAGGAGTGATTGTTTCATCAGGGGAATATCTGCCCTCAGATATTCCACTGTCCTACCTATCTTCCAGTCTCATGACCAGATTAATCTGTCTGATCCTGCTAATGACCTGTAGCTCCCAGGAGCTCTCCGTTAGGAACTAAACCATAACTAAAGTGGCAGGGCAGTGTCCTTAATGTGCTGCAAACCCCTACAAGTATCTTTTCTTTCAACAGTAAGACAATGGTATTGAACTCACTGTACGTTTTCAACAAAAGCAAAGTTGTCTCAGTAGCACAGGGTTGAGTATTTAGGCAAAAGTTGCTCTAGCTGTATCTGCAAAGGATGATAATAAGCAGGAAATAAAAAGGAGGGGAAATGTGGTTAAGTTGTATGAGTCTGGTATTAACAATTTTATTATTATAGCCAAAAAGCAGCTACTGTAGTTGTGTCCCTCGCAATGTAAATGCAGGGACAGGAAAATATCATCAGGAATGGTTATAAAAAGCAGTTATAAAGCTGCTTAAGAGAGACTAGCAGCTAAAATAATGGAGAATATAGTTAATGTCATCTCATATGTGTACAGTACAGAATAAGGAAATATTTTGTGTGCTGCATCTGGCAGTAGAAAGTCTATAAAAATGTGAAATTCCTTGAGATCATTTTGGTTGCTTCTCTGACAGAAATTATTCTCCTTGTGGTTCTAGGAGATGTATCCCACATATCAAATAAATGAGTTTGATATGACATACATGAGCCAAAAAGATTAAAATGGCCTATCCAGTTTTGTCAGGGCATTATTTTACATTTTACATTTTTCTATTTAGGGTACTTAGAGGCCAAAATACTGCTAAATTAAAACTTAAATCAAGCATCTACCAGCCTTTCTGTAGTCATGCAAGAAGTTTCTGGACAACATCCAGCTTCAGCAAAGAAAACAGCACTGTAGAGTCTACCCACAGAGCAGCAATCCATGGAAAAGTACTCTACTGTCAATTGATTGAGCACCCAATTCTAAGCTGAGTGCACTTCAGAGCAAGGTCATAGCAACTGCAGGACGTGGGAAGCTGAGCTTTGTCACATGTTAAGCCAGATGTTTCAAGTTTTGGCTTCATCCCAGTAGCTAAGAGCTGTCTCAAAACTACTTCAAAAGACACTTCCTTCTATTACTGAGCATCACTCTGCCTTATGGTTACTTTTAGCATCAAAATAAAATAGCTAGCCTGACGTGTCCTACCAGTCAGAAGTTCAAAGGAGGCTGGTAGAATGGAACTCAGTTTCCTAGTTGGTGTAAAACAGAAGCAATAATCTGAAGTCAGCAGGCCTTTGCTCGTTTGCAGTAACTCAGAATCTGGTCTGCTTTGTTTTATGACTACTTTTCTTTTGCAGCTATTCATATACTTTCTATGGCCAGACATGAGCCAGCCTCAACCCGGAGGTAGATAACAATTCCAACCGCACATTGACTATAGTTTAAGACCTTGCAGAGAGCAACTGTAACTGTATGACTTTCAGTTTCAGAGTTGGTTTGCCTGTATCACCTTGGGGCTCACACTGGCAAAGCTTACACTAATCTACAAAAGAACCGTGGCACAGCTGTGAAGTGGTTTACTACCACTCATGATCCTCCACAAGACTGAAAGAGAGCGTGTTGTTAAAACTTCTCTTACAAACATGATCATCTTTGCTGAGCTGGGCTGAAAAACAGTGGTCACCCAGATTCTAGCAAAAGGATGCAGCACTAGCCCTGTGAATTTCAACAGGTTCCTCTGAGTTGTGAGTGCAGCAGCACTCCCATCAGAGAAAGCCATGGAAGCTAACCTAGAAAAGCGCATATATGTTGTAAAGAACTTTTTGATCAGACTGATTCTGATCCTTGTCTCTTTTTGTCTCAGGTGTTCACCCGCAAGCTAGAAGAGGTGGGGAGGGTGCTGTTCCTCATATCACTGACACAGAAAATCCCTACTGCCCACAAACAGTCCCATGTATCTATGCTCCAGGAAGACCTCCTTCGCTTGCCTTCATTTCCCCGAAGTGCCATTGATGCTGAGTTCTCACTCTTCAGTGATCCCCAAGGTATGGCCTTTCGACAGCTTTTTCTGGTGGTCATATAGGGCCCAGAAGGTTTCTGTGAGGCACTCAAGAGACATGCAGGCTTCATTTCCCTTAGAAACATACAGACTTGTAGCATGACCTAAATCTCTTCCTAGGGAAGATGATACATAGCTGTTGGTCTCTAAGCACAACAGTAGAAAAGGCTTTGCAATGTTAGAGGTCTCCAGACAAAGCTACTTTCTTTGGACTCAAGTAAGACTAAGTTATAATTATGTATTAGAATTATGCATGAGACTACAGCTGGAATACTGTGTCCAGTTTTGGGCTCACCAGAACATGGAGGCTTTTAACAAACTGGAGAGAGTCCAGGGAAAGACCACTAACGTGGTTAGTGAGCCAGAGGACTTGTCATATGAGGAGAGGAGAAAGGACCTGGGCTTCATCAGTTCAGAGAAGAGAAGGCTTGAATGGGGGGTAGAGCATCTAGTGGTGGACTTCCACTGAAGCAGCACTGTAGCAAGGGCAGAGACAGATTTTTCTCAGAAATGCACGGCAAAAGGACAAGAGGCAGCAAGCACAAATTGCAGCAAAGGAAATTACAGCTGGGCATAAAGAAAAAAAATGTTCACACTACAATCAGGAAAGTATTGGAAAAGGAGCCCAGAGAGGCACCTGTATCTCCATTCATGGAGATTTTCAAAACTCAGTCAATCAAGGCCTTGAGCCACCTGATTAGCTTTTGAGTTAACCTTGCCTGAACCAGGGACCTTTGGTGGTCTTCTCAAATCTAGCTTTTTCTATAGGTCTCATGGGAGTCTTTGCATTGATTTCTCTGAACCTTGGCTCAGGAGCTCCAGTTGCCAGCATGCTCCACATTAGCATCCTGTCACTGGGTCAGTGTTTTCAGACCCAAGCATCTGAAGCCCAGTTCAGAGAAAGTGTCTAGGACCCCATGGCATAACTACACCTGAAAAGGAGAGCTCAGAGACCTTTGCCATCTGATTTAAGGAAGCAATGAACCTTCAATGAAGATTGGGCAAATTCTGCAGCAGAGATACAGAAACAGCACACTGTTTAGAAACTTTGCTGTGAAAGTCAAGTAGGGTTTCCAGCCTGACTTGGGCTGGAATGGTAAGCATTGGCAGGTTCTGTAACAGGCCCTAAAGGCACTTCCTTTCCAAAGCATTCCTGTAACTCTTCATCAATGTCCTGTAACGTGTGGGAACAACTGAAGGATAAAAATTCAGCACAAATACATGCAGTTGTGCAGGTTATGTGAGGCAGATGACGCATGTTGCGTGTAGGTTGTATGTACAAGCTCAGATTGGCTTTCACGTTTT
Source organism: Psophia crepitans (assembly GCA_013399095.1). Taxonomy (NCBI): domain Eukaryota; kingdom Metazoa; phylum Chordata; class Aves; order Gruiformes; family Psophiidae; genus Psophia; species Psophia crepitans. Next base: position 1,041,106 of record VWZZ01004139.1, read on the forward strand.
AAGAGAATTTCCAGCCAGTGGAGAGCATATTTAATGAACTGTTTGATATTCATCACTCTTCATGTGCGTTGCTTTCAATCAAGATAGACTCAAGCCCTCTAGGAGATTTCAGAAGCAGAGCATGGGTGAACTAATTTCAAAAATGCAGAATGATAGTCAGTGTTGTGAGAGGGGCCTTTGGCCTCTGGAGGAGGTGTTGTGAGGCTGGCTGTGGTGGAAAGATTTGATTGCTGTTGCCTCTTCTCCCCCACAGCTGGGAAAGAGCTCTTTGGTCTGGACACTCTTCAGAAAAGCTTGTGGATTAAGCTGCTAGAGGAGATGTTCCTTGGCATGCCCAGCGAGTTCCCCTGGGGGGATGAGATCATGCTGTTCTTGAACGTCTTCAACGGTGCCCTGATCCTGCACCCTGAGGACAGTGCCTTGTTGAGGCAGTACGCTGCCACAGTCATCAACACAGCTGTGCACTTTAATCACCTCTTCTCCCTCAGCGGGTACCAGTGGGTCCTCCCCAGCATGTTGCAGGTGAGCCATTTCCGTGAACAATATGAGGGAGTGAGCACTTTGTTATAGAACAGACTGTGAACGGAAAAACTTCACACTGCAGAGTCCTGGGCGGGTCACAGATTTTGGGGGCCGCAAGAAGACAGTGGATCAGGGTGGGACAGCCCAAATTGGCATTTCTGAGACTACAATCCCTTTTCTTCTGGAGTAAATTACTACATTTTCTTTTCTTCTTTATGTTAAGTAAATGTATGTCTGTTTCCCTTACTATGCGTGTCCACAAAGAGCTGTGCAATTTCTGAAATACCTTTGGACCATAGGTCTCCCTCAGTGTTTTTGTCCTCTGGGGATGACTGAAATTTGGGGAATAGTTGAAATATCTGGATTTGCTACTTGCTGACTGAAACTAAAATACATTTAGTTCTTTAAGTGTGATAATTGTATTACCTGCAATTTAAATAGCAACAGAAAATAATACTGTATTATGAAAAACTGTATGTTGTCTTTTAATGTGAGTGATGACAAATATTGTGTTAGAGGTGGAATTTCTCTTCACTTTGAGGTGTACAAGTATGCCTTTTTTTGTGTTGGCATTTGAGAAAAATCAGATACCAAAAATTCAAAAAAAAAAGTTCTTTTACAGACAAAAGTATTGTTTCTGCAGAACTCAAAGACAATATCAAAATAGAGATTTAATATTAAAAGGTAAATATTTATTAAGCCTCACATCTGTTCCAGGTACCCAAGATCAGCTGGGTTGTTTGTGGTCATCACAAACAAATTCTTCTACCTCTTCTGGGCTTGAACCAGCCATTAATAGCTTAATTCCTGATGCATACATGCACGTACCCCCACACGGCTCTTTTCGTTGCAGACTTTTCTGCTTTCCTTGGTGAAATGCATATACAGTTAATTATTTCCCTCTTCTCAGGTAAATGAGATATTGGAAGTGTAACAGGCCATGGTGATAGACTGTCCTTATAAACATGCTAGAAACTTCTGATTGTATTAAAGACATGCTAGTCTCTTCAGCCTGTTAGGTTACTGAGTAGTGAATACATCTCTGCGGAGGTCTCGCACACCAATAATTTTTTAGAAACCTTTAAGAGCCCTGTGCTATAGTGGGAATTTTGCACTACCATAAGATCTCGGCATGACCTGTTGCCAGCAAACAGCAAGAAAATCCTGCCCACCCCAGTCCCAAAGCTCCCACAGACTTGTACCAGGAGAGAAGTGCAGACAGGCAATTGAAAGGGACAGAAGAAGGAAGCACGGTGAAGTTGTTCCTAGCAATTTATACTGTTTACGTAACTGAGAAATAAATCCCACCTCTTTGGCGACACATTGACTGCATGGTTCAGTGGCCAGTCCTGGAGGAAATGCCACTCTAAAAACCTTAAAATACCGTAAAAGTGGGTGGAACTGTCAGTGTGTTGGAGGACAGGCTAGGAGTTCAAATTATCTTGACAAACTGGGCATGCAGTATGACAAAAAGGAAAAAGAACCAGATTACGTTGATCATGTTGGACAAGCATAGGTCCTTCCTTGTGAATAATTAGCCACATAAATGTGGAAGGGAAAGTAGTTGATTCAGTAGCAATTCTGCAGGACAGAATATTGGAGTTGTTATAGATCTGAAGCTAAACATGAATCAACAGTGTCCTTCTGTTGAAGGATAAAAAAGATCTCAAATGTCATTCTGGAACGACTATACAGATTTGCATCTTGTGAAAGAAACTTGGAATAATTCTGCTGCTCCAATCAGCAGCATTCCTGACTTGAAGTGCTGGCTCTGTCCAGCTGTGGGCACAGTAGTTAACTGAAGAGACTGCAGACTGGAACAAGGATGTAGACCTAGAAAGCACATCATACGAGAAAGGACTGAAAGAGCTGGGATTTGATTAACTGAAAAAGATGAAGATTGAAGAAGAAAGCACTAACTGGGTTCAAATAAGTAAAATGCTTTGAGGAAGGAGAAGGGAAGAATCTACCCCTGATACACAGAACAAAAAATAATGGGCTAAAGCTGTGGCAAGCAAACCTTTTTTCTAAGGGTAGTTTGTCCGTGAAATGCAGTGCCAATGAGACCAGAGAAGTCTCCATCTTTAAAAATTTTGGGCTAACATATAAGGAATGACAAGGCTGTGGTTAATTCAGTCTCAGGTCAGGAAATGAAGAGCCCTTCCACTAGAGTAGTACTTCCATGTCCTTTCTCATTTGCTCAGGTATACGCTGACTACGAAAGCAACCCACAGTTACGTCAAGCGATTGAGTTTGCATGTCGCCAGTTCTACGTTCTGCATCGCAAGCCCTTTATTCTGCAGCTGTTTGCAAGTGTGGCCCCTCTCCTTGAGTTCCCTGTGAGTAACAGCCATTCCCTAGTCTCAGGGTGGGGAAGCCTGTGTATGCAGCCAGTTCTCCGTCAAAGATCACAAAGAGAAAACAGCTGGAGCAGCAGCACAGTTCCTACTGAACATGTGTTCACTGCACTTGGTGCTGCACAGAACCATTTCCTGAACGTACTTCTGCATGCTTCTGTTCATCAGCTGATTGAGCAGAGTGCTGAGATAACAGGCCGCTGGTATCCAGGCTAGTAAAATGTAGTCTCACTTGAAATTTCTATGTATAAGGTTGTAAAGGGACGATAATGATTTGTAACTCTTTAAATACAAAACCTCTCTTAGAATCCAGCAATAGGAACTAAAAGCTTAATGCCAAGTTTTAGTGCATGTGAACTGTAAGGCTGGCTTAGACATGGTTTCAAATATTCGCTAATTACTTTTTAACATTTTAATGAGTTGAAACAAGTTAATGGAATTTTAATTTGAAGTGAGACTGCCAAATCTAACTGCAAATACGCTGTAAGCACACACATCTTTCTTCTTCACAGGGCAGCAAAGTTCTGTTTCTAGGAAGTAAAGCTGTGTGCGCAGTTTTCAGATCTAGATCAGATCTTCTGTAACATCAGTCTGTTGAGTCAGGCAAGATTTATTGTTTGATAGCAGTAAGCTCTTGAATTCCATGTGGGCCCTTTGTCAAAAAACCCCCTAAAGGTTGCCCACACCTCCAGATAAGGATTTCTGGAATGCACACAGGCCCTCAGCAAATCAACCACGAATGTCTATTGTTGAAACAGGATGCTACAAACAATGGAACCAGCAAAGGAGTGTCAGCTCAGTGCCTGTTTGACCTGCTGCAGTCTTTAGAGGGAGACACTCCAGACATTTTGGACATCTTAGAGCTGGTGAAAGCAGAAAAGCCTCTCAAGTCATTAGGTAACCGCAAAGCACCCTTTATTCACTAATTCTGGTTTGTTGTTTATTGATTCAACATGTATTTTTTCAGAGACTTTTTCTTCTCCCAGAATGCAGCCATATCTGTTCCTTATGCCTCATGAGGCTTTTAAGGTTGGCTTTATCACCACCATCCCTTCCATGTTTTCTGCAGGAGGGGAATTATTAATTTATTTTATTCCAAAGCTACTTTTTCTGCATTGAGCCTGCTAGTCTGAGACTAGCCCCTGGCATTTGGAATTCTGTCATGTGTGGGTGAAGAATAAAGACGCCTAACAAACTGTACCATGCTGACAAGATCAGTGTTACCCTCTCCTCTGCTCCATGTGGGCAGGAGACAAACGCATCCTCTCCTGTGGGCAGACTATGACTAGTAAATGATGGATGCCATTTAGACATCCAACAGTACTGAGTTCTAAGGAGGGTGTTGATTTATCACAAAGCAGAATACATACAGCTGTATGATGTATCCAGGATGCTGTGTCTCTTCATAGTTACCCATGCAAGGCAGCATTTAAGAATTTGACAGCTTTGTGATTTGTAGAGAAGTATTTTTTATTGATTTTTATAAGGATCTTCAACTTATCTTCCAAATTTGTATTTCCCTTAAATAATACTGATTTTGATGAACCATGAAGCCTGTCTAGCCTTAGAGTTAAAATGCAGCATACTGGGATTTTATGATGCTGAGCAATTATATCACAAGTTATATTATAAAATGGTACAGAAATGGAAGATATTCTTCCTCTTTGTGGATTGTAGCGAACATTTCTATAAAAGATTTGGGTTTTCTGTGGAGGGTTATGCAAAGGCATCTCTGAAAATTCCCGAGTGTGTGTTGACAATGAGACTGTAGATGAGTACGTTGTGTGCCTGGTATTTTCCACATGAAGATCAGAATTATCTAAAATATCTGATTTCCAAGTTTCATTGTTCAAAGTGATTTTCACGTTTTGGGTCTTTAACTTTTGACTTAGGCTCCTATATACCAAAGTTACTTCTGAGAATGGGACTATAGTTGTATTGCAAATATTATTCTTTTGATATTTGAGTTTCTTGCCTGGCACTAATTATCCCCAATGCAATATTTGTAGTATGGGACTTAAATGCTTTTGAAAACTTTTTTCCCAAATGACTAGCAAACCAGACTCGCTTTTGTGCTGGTGCCCATGTGGCTTTCAGTATAGAAAGGGGCCTGATTGTTTACAAGTAAAACTGTCTTCTGCCATCAGTGGTGTATCAGCATCATTTTTAGTGCAGTGGAAACATCTAGGAAAAAGCAGAGGGAACATTAAGATTGTCATTAGGTTTACACAAGTCCTTGTCATGTATAAGTTTAAGATTTTGCTTGTGATGGGTGATATTTGAAAGGGAACTCCAGTAGCAGCTATAGGCCTTATGCTCTACAGTGATTTGACCTACTGAGAACGGTTTCTCACCTACTGAGTTCTTGGACGGCAGGGTGCAAGTGAGAGTGCAGCATATGCTGCCTTTTTATTTACAAAGTTTTGTGAAAAATCAAGAGCCTGTTGGAGATTGTTAACATGAGAAATAAACAACTGAAAAGGGAAAAAAGGAAGAAGTGTGCTAGCTCCTATTCATTATGTTCATGTGATAGTCTTCTCATATTGCTTTACTCCCTCAGACTTCTGCTATGGGAATGAAGACCTGACCTTTTCGATCAGTGAAGCCATGAAGCTGTGTGTGACAGTGGTGGCCTATGCTCCTGAATCATTCAGAAGGTGCTAATCTGTTTTGTTGGTTTGTGCAGACTCAGAAAAGGCATAAAAGCTGCATATGGCATGCAAAAGCAAGACAGACAAATGGAGGCAGAGGATACAGAAATGCGTTCCAAGCACAAGGCCTCTCTGTGAGGCCAAGCTTCTGCCTGTTGATACCTTTCCTAAGGCACCAGCTCCAAATCCTGCCATCCGCTGGCTGCAGCACTAAGCTGGATGGCACTCTGGGCAGCAAAAGCTAAGCCGTATTTCCAGGTGGGGATCACACTGTGTCCTGCAGGTTTCTGTTGTCAGAGACAATGGAGAGGGAACTGGAGGAGGAGAAACAGGCAGCTGGAAAGAACAAGAAGATACAGAGAGGGAAAGTAAACTGGTAAAGGAAAAAAGTTAGTTTCCAAGGGGGAACCAGAGAAGAAAGGAGTCTTTGGAAGGGAAAATGAATGTCTGCAAATGGATGACATTCAGAAGATATCCAGAGGCCTGGGTTGTTTTTCTTACTATTGTTTCATACATCTGATAATTTTGCCCCTGATGTCCCTGATCCAGGAGTTTCTTTGGCCCAGGATGTTTATCTAGTGAGAAGCAGTGAAATCACAAGGCCAGTGAGAGATCCATTGGTCTTCAGATAGAAACTTAAGCCTCCACCTGATTTGAGTATCAGGACTGACAAAATAAAATAGACCAAGTATTGGTTATTTTTCCAGCCTCCAGATGCTGATGGTCTTGGAAGCGCTAGTTCCCTGTTACTTGCAGAAACTGAAGCGTCAAACCTCTCAAGCAGAGACTGTGACAGCGGCTCGTGAGGAGATTGCTGCTATGGCTGCCCTTGCCACCTCTTTGCAGGCCCTCTTGTACAGCGTAGAAGTTCTCACCAGGTAACCCACATGGTTCAAAGGTCTGAGCCTGCGTTGGTTATCAGGCTGGGGAGAGGGAAGGCACAGGAGGTCACAATATGCAACTTAGCTTCAATATTGGTTGAGTTTTAGACATGGTAAAATTAGTGCCAACTTTCAGCAGATCACAAGCAGAATTTCAGTGCACTTCTTAGATTTAGTCTTCAGTGTGCTATTCACCTTCCCTTTGCCAGGCCTATGACGGCCCCACAGATGAGTCGATGTGACCAAGGCCATAAAGGGACCACAACAGCAAACCACACCATGTCAGCAGGTGTGAACACCAGGTAAGTTAGTAGGCTTTCCTTTCTTTCTGTCTCATTTTCCTCAACAGCTAAATGTTTTTTTTTCCTCTGTTTCCCTTTTCACACTCTAGAAGTATACTGACAGAGCAACTATATCCCTCGGTTCTCTGCTCCACTTCCTTCAGATTCCACTGTCAAAGCAACCACTGGGCAGAGCACACTTGGATAGCAGAAGGGTCAGATCCTTCTGGCCTTGTTCTGAGAGAGTGAGCAGCAGTACAAGTACAAACTGCACATCAGTTGAGACTTGCAGAGACTGGCACTGCCTCTAGTTTTCTTTTCTTTCCTTCCCCATTTCCTTTTATTTTTCCTATGATCTCTTTCTATCACCTTTATCTTCACATCGGTCTGGGATTTTTTTGTGGTTACAGATAGCAAAGGAGTGGCAGAGAATTTGAGAGAAAGGGAAGAATGACTGGGAATATTTTTGTCCTTCTTAAAAATCCCACCAAAAAAAAAAACCCAACAAAAAAACTTCACATGAAAGCAGGAAATAAGGAAGGAGATGGAGCCAGCAGACTGTAATACTGTTCCTTGGCCCTATTGACTGTTTCAATTAGGCTGTTTCAAATTAGACAAGGCCACTGGACAATTTACTCAGTCACAGAGCAGGGGCTTAAGAAATCTTGTTATAAAATCCACCCACAAACATTTGGGATTACGAAGGTTTTCTTTGCAGTACTGATGACTCTTCTGGGCAGCCCTGCTTTCTCCTGGCCAGCCTGTGCCTTACTGGGCTTAAAATCTGAATGTTTGTGTGACCTGGAAAGGGAATCGCCCCTGGCAAAACCTGGAGTGGCTGTTCTTCCCAAGTAGAGTATTTCCTCTGGATTTCTCTTGTCTGTAACAGCTGATATACTATCTATGCACGACCAATAGTCTAGTACCATACCATGGACTGTATAGGACTGTAAATCAGGAACACCCTTCTGGCAAGACATGCTTTCCAAGTTATTCCCTGTCTTCTTTTGTATCGAAGGGAGATAGCAATCACTCTCTGCCTGGGTCATCAAAGGGCTGTTATGTCAATTTATGGATGTGTAGTGCACACATCTTGTTTGGTAACTCCTGGAATCAGCATATTATTCTTTAAGACCAATTCAGGCATGGATGAAACACAGCTTTGACTTTTAGTTCTGGATCTGAGAAGCAGATAAAGCCCTTCGTGCTCATGTCTGAAGTGGTTATATGCCATTTATTTCCATTGCAAGATTGCACAGTCTAAGGAAAATAAGGTGTAATGGAAAGGGGTGGTTTACTATTTGTCTGCTGATTTTGGAGAGGAATTAGTATGTATCTGCTGACAGGCAATGTAGAGACTCCTGATGCTGTGTGACTGAAACATCTTGGTTTACATTTCCAGATCTTTCTGATTATCAAACATTCGATCTCTGATCCAAAATATTTTTGCACTGCTCCAGGTTTCCTGCCCTTGTTTCTTATGTAGTGTTATCATTGCAACAGACATTTGCTAGCAACAGCAGGAGTCTCATGATGGTGGAATGATCCTCGTTCCAGCCTTGGAGCTGTTAGCCAAGGGGTACAGGGTTTGTTAATGCTTTCTCTGCAAGAAGTGGCAAGAGAAAATGATAACAAAACAAAAAAAACACTCTGAGGTATTCTTTCCACCAGGTGGAAAGCTCTGGCTTCAAGAAACAGACTGAGCACTGGGGTGAAAATCAGTAAGAGAAATTGCTTGAAAGATGGATGGTTTTTAAGCCTGAGTTTTTCCTTTCATAACAAGGGCAACAACTATAGAAATCTGTTGTTTGCTGCCAGTTGGGAGGTAAAGGCCATTCAGTGGGGTCACTAACTACATGTAGCCATTGTTCTGCTGATGCAGGGTACCATCCTGCCCATGGCTAGAACAGTGTTGCCTTCTTTCAGAAAGGCACGGTTTAGGCATTACTAAGTTGCTGTTTACAACTGCACTGTTTCTGTTTTCCTAGGTACCCAGAACAGGGAGCCAAACTACACTTTATCAGGTACAGTAAAATCTTCACCCAATCTCCCCTGCCATGTGACGGGTTGTTCCCCAGGAGTTTTCAGATTCACTGGGTCCCACTCACTGTTGCTGTGACGGGTAGCCTTTTTTCAGGGGAAGGTAGCAAAGCACCATCTATACAGAAATAATTCACATCCTTAATAAGACGTTGCAGGTGATTATTCCCCTCCCCCAACTTTATGCTTTATTGCAGATGCACCTATCTTTCTTTTCAATTGCAGGGGAAAGCACCTATTGCAAAATCATGCTGGAGAGGTGGTTATGATCTATCTCTGCTCTTCCACTGCACATAACACTTCCTTCTTTTCCTCATTTTGTATCCTCCAGGGAGAACCTTCACCTACTGGAGGAGGGCCAGGGTCTTCCCCGAGAGGAGCTGGATGAACGAATTGCCAGGGAGGAGTTCAGAAGACCGCGGGAGTCATTGCTGAATATCTGCACTGAGTTTTACAAGCACTGTGGTCCAAGGCTGAAGATTTTGCAGAATCTGGCTGGTGAGCCCCGAGTGACTTCTCTGGAGCTACTGGATGTGAAGTCCCACATGAGGTATTCCCACAGGCATTCTGCTTTTACTTCATTTCAGGGGGATTCCTTTCTCTTAGCTCTCACTGTTTCATAATAGCAGACTGAGTCACTTTTTGGTAGTGTAGTTGCATGTTGCTGTCTGAAACATGCAGAGCTTGTTTTGGATGTTCCTTAGATTGTACCTGAGGCTGCTTGTGTTTAAGGAAGATTTCGTATGCTCTCCTCTGCTCTCATTCAGACCCCATCTCCAGTGGATGAAATAGCTCCACAGAAGTTCATCTGATACATCAGAATAAGTTGCAGTGAGGAGCAGAGCAGATGGGGCTGCCTCTGCAGGGCAAGGCGTGGGGAAGCTGCCTAACTGGCCGAATACAACCTTTATCCTCTCCTGTGACACTTGCATGAGAACCAGCTGAAAATAAGCAAGAGCAGAGCAACTACTGCACTGTATGGCATAAATGCCTGAAATACAGGGGAGGACAGGGCAGGAGGCATTTGCAGCTCCACCCCCTCAGCGTGAGATACAGCGGGTGCACAAGACTTTTTTGTTAAGGTGCAGCACTGAGCCCAGCTTGCTGGTTGGATGCTCACTGCAAACTTTTTCATTCGGTGCTGACCTAGAAGGAGTTGGGGGTAGGGCCTTCTGAGCACTTTGGACCTGATCCTCTTCTCTGTGTTTGTGATTCATGGTGAACATGAAATAGCACAAGTTGCTACTAAGAAGTCAGTCCAGATGTAAAAGGTAACAAAAGCAGCAGGTCAAGAGGGAATGGACCTGATTCTGTTGTCAGTTTTTCATTCATTTGCAGGGGAAACTCCTTTCTCACCTGGTATTATCTCAGGAAACATGAACTCAAGTGAAAAACAGCCCAGATACTGTCTGAGTTAGCCACACTTAGCACTGTTCTGACTGGCACTTGTCAGAAGGAAAACTGGGATTAATATGAGGCAGTCCCAGTGTATCCCCTGGCAGGGTGGTCGCAGGGAGACAGCTATCTGAATTCTTTTATGAGACATAGTTCAGGATCATTCTTTGAATACAGAACAGCTAAATACCAAGAGGCCATTTTTATGGCCTAAGCCAAACGGTGCTCAGCAGCATATTAAAGTAAACTCGGAAGACAGCAAAGATGAATGTGTTTGGGTCTGGCCTTAAAAGTGAATCAGAACCACCTTACCCCCAAGAAGCCATTCTGGCTGCAAATTATTCCTCTGTTCGAGCGCTATACCTTTTTCCTCAGGAATGCCCTGTAAAGGAAGCTGAAGGGTGACAGATCCTAGCAATGCGCTGAACCAGCTCTGTTCCTGCACCCTAGACCAAAGAAAACCCTCAAAAAACTCTTCTACATTTTACGTGCATGCTCTGAAAAAAATGCAGAGCTGCTTAGCTGGCAGATTCTGTCACAGTTAGAGATTCTTGGATTCAGACTGTCTCTGTAGAACATAAAATTTAGTTCAACATTAATTTAGGTCTTGTTTAACAAATGCTGCAAATCCCTTTGGGAATTGGGAGGTGATTTTTGTTTGGTTTGTGTGTTTGCATATGAATTGAATGTAGTGTTACACCCTCTGGCAAATGTTTAATAATTTAGAGGGTAATTTTAAACAAGAGGTATCTGTTTCCACAGATGAGTGTCACTCTTGCATAGTGCTTGGCTGCAAAAAAACTGAAAACCAACATGGCTGCTTTCGCCGTGCCACTTTTACATTTTTTTCCAAGGGACACAAGCCTCAGAAATCAATACATTTGTTTTGCCGTATTACAAACTCCATGAATTTTAGCAATACAAGCCTGAGATACAAACTTTAATCTTATGTTAGGAACAAAGGTGAGATTCTCAGGAGAGATTACGTCCTTGGTTAGACATGTTGGGGATTTTTTGTGATTTCAATGGAAGTGAGGAGCATGTGTCTAATGAATGAAGCTTATTTAGTGCAGTAAAGTAAGGGGCTTGCTTCTTTTTAGTATACCAGTCTTACATTTGTATGTAACGTAAGAATGCCCTGAGTGTACTACCCAGAAATATTTGCAGTTTAATAGTAACATGGAAACTTCATTTCTACATGTTTTTATATTCCAGAGCAATTGAGTTTAATTGTTTTTACACTATTTTATGTCTCACTCTTAAAAGATGATTTTAACAAACTTAACCCATGTGTACAGAAGGTGTTATTGGTATATTTTCTGGAAATACACTTTCTTCTGAGAAGACTTCCATGAAGCAGAGTCACAGTACACAATAGTAGCTAGCAAATAGCGCATTCTTTTCAACAGAGAACGTCTTTCATGGTCAAAGATTACAGCAGTAAAACTAGGGGACTGATCTGCAGAAGATAACGAGCTGTGCTCTGGTGTCTCCTGGAAAGTACTGGAAAGAACTGCTTTATTAGGGTTGGAACCTGAGTTGCTTTATCACAGTTAGCCCTAAATAAAAGCAAACATTGTCTTGATTCTTACATAAATTAATTTCGTAAGTACCAGTGAAATGATTGACAGGATTTAACCACTGTAGAAAAAAATTTTCTAAGTAGCGATTACCAGAATGTGATGTGACAGCTGTGGTCTTGGGAGGCTGACAGATGCCATTTCAAGGACTTCAGAAAACAAGATAATATGCTAGTCACTTCAGACAGGATTCATCTCACCCAATTTTAGCCATTTAAAAGTTAAATGTTTAATCTGCAAAAGTCATAAGGATCTCTTTGGACCCAATTGAAAAGGGAGATGCACAGCTAATGAGCTGTTTACCCCAGTATTTCAGGAAGATAAGAATTTTCCAGCTTGCTTATTTCTGCGTGAGTGGAGCTAGAAGTTTAATCGAGATTGACATCTCAAGTTGGATGAGATGGATCTTGCACTTTATAATGCATAAGAAAGTTTTCATATTCCATTATGCGTCCCGATATTATGGTGCCTGAAAGAAGCATAATTGTATGATAATTTAAATTTCACAGTGTTTTAAGAAAACACACCTCCTCCATAGTAGGACAAAGTAGTTGCAAAAAGTAATAATAAAGAAATACTGATAAAGAAACACTTTTATAGCACTTTTGGTTAATGTGAGGAATTTGTTGCCCTTGATATTGTGAGGCAGATTTGAAAGAGAATTGGAAGTATGTTCCATTAGTTGAAGGCGTTTCAGAAGAAGCCCCCACAATACAAAGAGGGTTGTACTGTAATAGTCCACCACAAAGTCTGCTGATGTTTCAGGGCGCATACAGGTTTCTATCCCTTTTATTAGTAGATGTAGCACTATTACTCGTCTGTCTACCACAAATATTCAAGTGGTTCATCAGCTCTTTGTCAAACTGCAAGTGTAAGTTAAATGTTGCCGTGGCATTTCACACTCAATATAGAAAATGCCATCGGCGAGGCCATCTGGGAGGGTTAGAAGAAGCAACAGCAACACAATCTGTAGAGGTGTTAGGAGAAACAAATCAAAACTACAGGGAGTAACTGGACAAAGTACATGTTGTGCAAACTTGTGCGACGGCACATTATTTTTAAAATGTAACACCTGATAATTGCACAGTGGAACTTATTGAAGTGGCAATACTGAAAAACAAGCACAAAACAAATCAAATCACTCATTCATTGACATACAGGTGATATCAGGTCTGTGTTTTACAGGCATTCGTGATGTTGTAATTTTACTAAGAGCTCAGGTACTTTGTTCTTAGCTACATAAATCTGTGATTCCTGATGTTCCCTTAACATCAATGTAAAAATATTCTTTAGACCATTCAGGTGTACATTAATATAAACACAGATTCCAGCACGAGAATGGTGCTGGTATCGGGCTGTGGTATCGGGCCTAAGAGTTTAAATAACAGCACGTTTGACTTTTGCGTCTTTTTATTAGGCTACTGAAGACTTATCTGTTAGTTCATTGGCATGTGTGGAGGAATGCAAGTTGTATTTGATTTTCCTTTTCACAAACCCTGGTTTTAGATTGGCAGAAATCGCACATTCTCTGCTGAAACTGGCACCTTATGACACGCAGACGATGGAAAGTCGAGGTCTCCGACGCTACATCATGGAGATGCTGCCTATCACTGACTGGACAGCTGAGGCGGTGAGACCTGCCCTTATCCTCATCTTAAAGAGATTGGATCGTATGTTCAATAAAATTCACAAGATGCCTACTCTGAGGTGAGCAGGTATTGTGGAAACCCTCTGGGGTCCGTTTCTGATGTTGCAAGCCTTGGAGTGTGGGTATGTCATCTAACTAAAACTGCCATGTTACAGTGAACCTTTACAACATACCAGAAAATGAACAAATGTTTTTATCTCTGTAAAGTGTGCATTTATGTCGACATTTTTGTTGTGTCTTCTGGTGGCAAAAGAAGAAATGCATGGCTACTAACCACTACAGAGAGAACTTCCAGAAGTCTCATTTTTCTTTCTCCAAAATAAGTGTTCAGATTCGTACCATCTCACTACCCTCTTTATTTTAGCTGTGAGTTGAGGAGATGAATTTTATTTGTTACTGGAAAGTTAAACCTTAGTAAGAGTATGCCTTCTTATGAAAATACTGTTATGTTCTCTGTAAAGATAGAAGTAGTCTGGAGCTATGCAATAGCTGCTGAATGCTCCTTGGTTCAGTAGGGGGCAGAACTGCATGGATTACATCTAGTCAGTGGCTAGTGAAAGCGTGGGCCATCACACAGCATTATGGTACAGGCTTTGGTGACTTCAAGAAATATTCAACATGGAGAATTCCCACCTCAGAAGCAGTAATACAAATCCACTCTGGGTAGTGTAAAATCTCCCAACCGTATTGTAGATTTTTCCAGTGATCTGAGTAAAGAGTCATTGGTCTCAGTCACCCTCATGGACATATGTCCTCAACTGCTTGAATCAGTGACTTTGTTGGCAGTCTCAGCTGAGAAGCCACGTGATGTTAAAGAACATCGGAATTTAGGACTCAGACACAAAACTTCAGGTCCCAGTGGGAATCATATGTACCCAACTAACATGGAGCAAATAACAGGGAGGTGATCTCTTCTTTCTGGCACCACTACCTATCATTTTCCTTTGGCTAACAATCGACTTTAAGAAATTCCTGCCCTTGTAGGGAATTCAGAGGCAGAAATTTTGATGCTTCTCCTTCCTGTTGGTTTGATTCTTTCCCATATCTTGCCTGCTTCTCGCTCATTCTTTCTTTTCTTGCTCATACTTTCTTCTGCCTTGAAGGCAGCTTAAAAGTCTTCTTTCTGAAGCTCTTTCCTCTTCATGTAAGCTGAATGAATGGTCATAAACTAAAATTCCCTTCATATTCTCTCTGTCTGTGCCTGTACCTATGCTTGGCTGAAACTGCTCTTCTGTACACAAAGGGACCGAGACAGCAAAGCCACTGGACCGAACGCAGCAACTACATTTAAATGTCATTGGGCCAAGAAGCCTCTTAGCGGTGGGGCTGGGTGCCAGACCCCAGGAGCCATCTATTGGGGTCCTCACATCAGAATCTTACATGCTGCCTCCTGTGGGCACCCAGCTTCAAAACCAGTGTCTGACAGTAGTAGTGTATGTGTAAGAACAAAGTACTGTTCTGGAGATTTAGGAACCGTGGATGCTGAAAGATGAAATGTATGTTGGTCTGCGTAAGAACTTAAGTAGTGAACACTTCATGTGTCTCTAAGAAGTCCACTGAGGAGCTTGGATAGGGTATTGATTAGACGTGAGCTAACAAGTTATGCAAGCCTCGTCTTTCTGTCCTACTAAGTTCACAGTCAGATGTTGGCTTGAGAACATACTTAGTCCAAAGAGTCAGGCCCTGAGATGAAGGATGTCAACTTCTTTGATGTTACCTATGCTGTGTCTGCTTATGATTAGGAAGGGCTCCATTCAGCATCTGTCACAAGCCCTAAAAGCTGTTTTGGTGAAAAAAGCAAAGTGTCCGGGAAGAAAGGATCCTGGAATGAAGGACTTTGGTGCTGGTAGGGAATGACTCAGCCCTCCTGCACAGGGTGAGGAAGGTAAAGGTAGCACTGCTGGGCCGGTTTAAGTTTAAGGCTGACTATCTGGGAGTCACTCTGGCAGAGCAGACTAGACTGAAAAAGTAGCTTACAGAGGACACTCACAGCTGATGGGGTTTGTTCCTTTCAGGGAGAGCAAGCCACAAGAGATGGAGGAGTTGCCCTGAGTTAGGAGCATGGCGCAGCAAACCTTTTCCCCACACAGGCACGCCTGAGACAGCTATTGGTGGCCCCCTTTCATTCACCGACTGTCAGAAGGAAGCTTCAGGGAGTGCAACACAGCTCATCCGCCACTGCTGTTAGGAAGGGGTTTGTGTCGCTAGTGCAGACCCCTCTGCTACATTTCTCGTCTCTCTCAAACGCCCAGTGTGCTCTGTGGCTCTGTGCTTTCCTGAGCTGCGCGGGTAAAACCTTTTCTCTGTTGCGCACTTTGTGCTCATCTTGGACGTCGTTGCTGTCTGAAACGTTTCCTCTGTGGGCGTCAGTGTGTGTCGGTCGCCGTGTTTGCGAGCGTCTGGTGGGGGGCAGGAGGCCGCGGCTAACGGCACCTACTGTTGTATTGCAGGCGCCAGGTTGAGTGGGAGCCTGCCAGCAGTTTGATTGAAGGGGTTTGTTTGACACTTCAGAGGCAGCCAATCATATCCTTCCTGCCTCACCTTAGGTCTCTGATCAATGTCTGTGTCAATCTGGTGAGTAGCCGAGCGGCAACCCCCCGAACCTTTGCTACACCTCTCCCCGCTGTTGACTTCTCTGGACTGAAGATGACAGTTCAT
This sequence comes from Psophia crepitans, assembly GCA_013399095.1. Taxonomy (NCBI): domain Eukaryota; kingdom Metazoa; phylum Chordata; class Aves; order Gruiformes; family Psophiidae; genus Psophia; species Psophia crepitans. The sequence goes on from VWZZ01004139.1 coordinate 1,057,119, forward strand.
TCCCATTCCTGTCATTTTACCTGTCCCCCTTACTCCTCGCAAGGGGACTTCGCAAGTGACACTAGAGATAGCAAGGTTCATTTTTGAAGTGGTGCATGGGGAGATACAGTGACCGGTAGCGGTGGTCAAGTGATTTATTTCCGTTGCTTCCCACGCACCACTTTGAAGATCCACCTTTGCCAGATTGAGCTGAGAGTTGAGGGCTGCAAGTTGGAGAGTGGGGTGGTGGAGACTGCACACACCTGGTAGAGACGGGGAGAGGGGGGCACTGGGGATACCTACCGTCCCCAGTGGGCTCTGTCAGAGGCCATCAGGTGTCGGCTAGTTAGAAGGGTTTACATGGGTGGATTCACTCCACTGTTCGCAATGTCCCTGGCTTGATCTAGTACAGGTTTGCACTGTACAATGTTCAGATCCCACTCGTAGTAGAATTCATGCTCCTAAGTGTGTTACAACAGAGAGACGATACAGCTGGAGCCTGTCTGGTCATTCAGTGATAGACTGTAGTGTTTCTGCAGCTGTTAAACTGGGGGCAAATCCTCCATTTGGTGTCAGTGTAACTCCAGCCATTTGGATACACATGCACGCTTACATTCCATGTGGAAGAAATACAAATAAAAGGGGAAAGGCTGCACTAGCATTTTTATTGTTATGGGGTTTTATAACATTTTCTTCTCACAATGAAAATGTTATAATTTTTCCTTGTAGTAACAGAAACCCTCCCAGGGCTCACCAGTGCGCAGAGGAGCTTAAAACCCATGACTATCAGTTAAAATGCAGTATCAATTTTTGCCAGGCTCCTGTCCTTCAAGTGAATACAGCACTCGTTGCTGCAAGGGCAGGGAAGTTTCAACCCGTCAGAGTCTATAAGACTTCTCCCTTGTCCAAGCAGAGGTAGATATTGCAAATCTGAGCTCTCAGACTCCTTAGGGTTGCTACAGAGTCAGCTCAAACACAAGTTTAGAATGGATTTGCAGTTTGGCAAGCAGGCATGGCAGAGTGAATCACACCAGCAAGCTCTCCAAATGGCCTGCATTAAGAATTAGCCAGTGCTTTAAAAATAGCAGAAAGCTCCGCAGTGCTGAAGTGCAGTCATCACGCTTACTGTTAGGAGTGTTCTACCTCTAGCTGTCAGAACTATGGCCACTGTGAGCTGTGGGAGCACCCCCGACTGCATGCTGTATCATATGTAGACTGCTTGCATCATGAAGCCCAAAAAGATATCAGCCAGGAAGGCAGGGAAATGTCTAAATGCTAATCCATGGTGATATAAAAAAGGGCTCTGCATCTTCCCCCGCTAAATTGTCCTTTGGTTTTCTGGCAGAAAACTGGTTACTGCCTTTCTCCCCAGGCTGAATTTGGAAAACCAGAGTGCATTCATCTCCCCTAAGCATGGGCATCTGCCAGGTTGCTTCTCCCTGTTTCTGTCATCAGGATGTGTCTAGTCATGGAGAGAAACAGGCATATGCAGGCCTGTGATTTAATTCTTCCTGAGGGACACATCCAAAATGGTTCAAACAACTCTCCCCTAGAAGTGCTATTTTCTTGTGCTGATATTCCAAGGAGTTCCAGACGACTGGGTTGCATGCAGGTGACTCTGCTTCAGACATCTGGGGTCAGGTGAGTTGAAGCATACTTAGAGTTCCTAAGACGAAACAGTGTTTGAGAGGAATCTGAACATTGTACAAAACCCGGCTTGGGTCAGACTTAGGACATTATTTTTCAAGTAGAGCAGCAAGAGAAGGGAAAAGATGTCCAGTTTCAATGCAGACTTTTTGCTTTGATGACATATTTTTATTTGCTACAGTCGTTACATGACATATCCTCCAACTCCAACCGTTCCACCGGTCCAGTGCTGGTCATTAAGGGCTGGTACTGGGTACATTTATAAATGTACCGGGTTACCTGTGCACTCTTCTCATCCTTGCTGGTTCCCTCTTCTCCCCTCCCTTTCCCTGCTAGAACTCCTTCTCACTGGCCCCAGCTCCCGCAAGGACCACTGAGGGGGGCTGGTTCTCCTAGAGCCACCCCAACTCAGTGCTTGACGGAAGGCCCCTCCATTTCACTGAAGTTGGAGGATATGGCATGGATGAAACTGTAAGTAGTCAGTTGTGGTGATGTGCTCTGTTTGTATTGCAGGTGATGGGAGTGGTAGGACCCTCCAGTGTGGCTGACGGATTACCCCTTCTTCATCTCAGCCCTTATCTCTCGCCACCTCTGCCATTCAGCACAGCTGTTGTCCGGCTTGTAGCATTGCAGATACAGGTGTGTCTGCTCTGGCCTGCGGCCAGGCCTGTTATAGCTTCTGGTTGAGACACCAACTCATCGGTGCTCTGTTTTCTTTCTGCAAAAGCTGGGCAAAAACTGTGGAACATAAACCAAAAATGAAAGAGAAGCAACATGTAAATTCTCCCTTCTTTTTGAAGGCTTGAACTGAGCTCAGAATTCACCTGTTGGGGCCAAGTCCACAGCAAGCATCCATCAGCTTAACACTATCATTGAAGTCTGGGGAGTTCAGCTGATCGATGCTGTTTAAGGCTCTGACAAGCCCGTTAGGATTCTCTGCAGGATCTGAGGGGTTATCATAAGTCTCCTGAAACGGGGAAATGGGCCCTGGCCTGGGTCACATCCATGCAACCCTACCTCTTTTTCTGTAGGACCATGTGCGGAACTGCGAGTGGAGTCTGTGCTCTTCTGCTCTTACCTGAGCTGGTCACGCAGTGTGCCAGCCCAAAACAGCAGGGCAACTTGGCTTTTCAGCTGCTGACTCAATAGCATCCTTGTTGTCCAGAATAAAAAAACCCATCGTGGACTTTGGAGAATCCATCACTATTCCTTTCTCATAGCAGTGCCACAACTATTACAGAGTCTTTCTGCCTCTGTATCCCTTTCCCTCCCCACTGGCATGAAATCAGACAGAATGGTGACCAAGGAAGGGATGAATTTCCTAATTTAGCTCCAACTTGCATTTTTAAATATGCATTGGCACATCCAGTTGAATACTTTAGCAGGTATTTCAGAGCAGTGGGGCAGCTCATGAAGGAGGTCTTATAGGGACCAAAACACAGCGCTGTTCCTCAGAGCATGAGGCACAAAAGGACATTTTGGTACCAACTGACATGGATTTCTTCCAGCTCTGAGGTAATGGTTCTTTAATGAAAAGCAAAAAAAAAAAAAGAGTACCTTCACCTTCTCTGAAACTTTTCTCTTTTTTAAAACCAGACACTAAATTAATAATTTTTTAAAAGTATTGGGAGTTTTTACTTTTACTATCCTCTACTCCCTGTTCCCTCACTCTTTTCATGGGCTTTAAATGTAATAAAAACCAAACATGTCAGAAAAACACGAGTAGTCAAATTCCTAATACTTCCAGCATGATATGAAACAGAAGTACACCACACCCCATCAGAAAACATCTTCTGGAATTTCTCAGCCCAGATCTGCAAACCTTGAGGGGTTGCAAGGTTCAGTTGCATTTCACAGCTAAGTCTGTAGCAACTGGGAAGCTGCAAATGAGCAGCGTTGTACTGACAGTCATCTGTATTACCTCCTCTAAAGATGAAAGACTTTTCTATTTAGGCTTGACTATGGATTAAGAAATAAATGTGCATTTTGTTTCTTTTTCAGGAGTTCGTTCTTTGCATTAGGGAGGATGACAGGGCAGCAGAAAATGAGGCAGAACAAAAAATGTGTTCAGGAAAAACCTCGTGCTCGAACAGCAGAATATTTAATTTAGATCATGTCATTTGTGCAATTTCCTCTATTCATTTTTTTTTTTTTTTTTATATTTCTCGTAGTCTGGGTCAGATCCTGATGCCATTCAGAGTAGTGCAGAGTTTAGGACTAACACTCAGCTGACTCCTGTGAGATACATCTGATTTTGTTAATGTTATCTATGAGTTAGAAATCTGGGCTTCTTAGCTCTTGGCTGTGACAAGAGCAGGTGACACCTATGTTACTCCGTGAATTCCTTTCACTCCTGACTAAGTGGTCTCAGGGCTTCTAATTCAATCAGGACATCAATGCTGGTGTTGTACTGTGTAAACAGGATGCCCAGAGGATCGTCATTCCTTGCAGTAACTTGTGTGCGTGATCTGCTGATGAAATCGTTTAATCCTTTCTTATTATTACTGCACAGGCTTTGAAAGAAGATTTTCCCCTAAGCCATGTCGTCTCCCCATTCACCAATCAGGAAAGAAGGGAAGGAATGCTTTTAAACCTACTGATTCCATTTGTGCTCACAGTAGGATCTGGAAGCAAAGGTCTGACTAATTTAACAAAAAGAATTTTTCTCCCCCTTTTCTGACAACCGATGTTTGCGCTTTCCCTGCTCTCTGTTGATTTTTTATTTTTTAATTTGGTTTTCTGTCACTGGCAGTGTGTCAGCTAAATGCCCTTTGGGTCTGAGTCTGAAAAGAGCCCCACTGGGAGAAGTTGTTGTTGTTGTTTCTTCTTTTTGTTTCAGCTGTGCCATGGTTCTTGAGTCAGGTCTGACATAGATGTGCTCCTTCTTTTGAAACTGGAGTGCAGGGCAAGATAAATCTGTTGTAGCAGAAGCCACAGAGGGGAGCAGAGGTCACAGAAATTACGTGCCCCTGTGGATCCCAGTCTGCCCAATCTGGGCATACCACTGCCATACCACTTGTTGGGCACAAGTCCTGCTCCTTGATTTCTTCTGTAGAGGGTGATCACGGGTAAATTCCAAAATGAAAGCAAAAAGCAAAGGGAGAGGGGGAATGTCAAAAGGAGATGAGATTGTGGGACCACTGAACGGGACATTTCTTTGTGCTGTGTAGCTCTGTGTTCGTGTGTGTTTGTGCTGGTGCTAAAATAAACTTTGCCTTTGCTTGCAGGAGGAGAAGCAGCATAACAAGGTGTGGGGGACGGAGTTTTGGCTTAGGGGACATTTGAGATTGCACCCCATTGTGGAACTGGACAGGGTCTGGATCTTTTGGGTGTTTTTGATGGGATGTAGCCTGATCTTTCTCTCTCTCTCTCCCCTTCCAATGCATCTTAGACAGCCCCTGGCTGGAGCAGCCTGAGGTCCTGCTGCTGCTCCAGACTGTTATCAATATCCTCCTGCCACCTCGCATCATCAGCACTTCCCGCAGCAAGAATTTTATGCTGGAGAGCTCCCCTGCCCATTGCTCTACCCCAGGGGATGCGGGGAAGGACCTGCGGCGGGAAGGGCTCGCGGAGTCCACCAGCCAGGCTGCCTACCTGGGTGAGTGATGGCTTCTGCTCACCACTGGGAAGAGACAGAGATAAAATGGAGCATTCAGGACTGTAGCTAACACCAAAGGAAACCATCTCAGGCAGGTTTGACATCTTCAGAGTTGTTTTAGGTCTTGTCCTGAACAAAGGGCCAGGCCAGAGCGTGAAGCCAGGAGTGTCTCTGGAATGTGTTGCAATGTGAGCTGTCTCTGCAGTGGAGATTGCAGCACAGCTGGAAGCTGCTCAGTTTTCGTACTGCCAGGATATAGCAGTGAAGCCACAGAAGGCAAGTCAGACTGCCTCCCAGCCCCTAATATCACAGTTGCACTGACCCTTGGCTAGCAGGAGTGAAACATGATGCAGTCTGTCTGCTTGCTGGCCCTGCGCGCACACAGTCCTTACTGACTGATATTCCCTCTGCTTACTGTATGCCGCTACTATATTTTCATACCTATGACCCCAGGTGAAAGGAAAGAAAAAATAATCAAATTGGAGATGCGGCAGCAGTGCAGATTATCAGGGCTATACGGGGAGAGGTTTGTCTCAAAGCTCTCACTCCTTCAAATAGCTTCTCTGCTTCTGATTTTGTGAGGGCATTTACCCAAAGACTTATATTCAGGTCTTTCTTAACCCATATCTGAGGACTGAGGTAACAGTGATGAAAAAATGGCACTTCAACACTGATTTAGCCCCCCACCCCAACAAACCTGGATACAGATGTGTGATGGCTGAGATGACTTGGCCATACCATCAAGAAAGATAAAGTAGTCAACCTTTCCCCAGCAATTCCCAGGCCTCCCTGTCTGTTCCAGACCAGAGGAGCATGGAGAGGAGGAGATTCCTGTGAGCTAACAGTAGGTCACTGCCCACTTTAATGTAGAGCATTGTTTTGAACCTCATCACTGTTCATGCCCATTTGTACTGCAGTGCTCTTGTGAATTACAGCCCTTGGCTTACTGGACCATATTTTTGTTTAGATTACAGTTTGGCTGTGACTCATGCAGCTTGCACTGCTAGAAGGTTCTTTTCATTACTCCATAAATAACCTGGAGGTTATTGTGCTCAGAGGGTGGCTCTGTGTGTGGATATGCTTGATCAAGACTTTTGAGGCTGTCTAATCAGCCAGGGCTGTATTCCCCACCGAGCTGCTTTCAAAATATCTGAATTCCAGGAAGACAGAAGAACTCTGCAGGGAGGGACAGGGGAAGTTAGAGCAAGAAAATACAGAGGGACTTAGGTGTGTTGTAGGAAAATTTCTCTAGAAATAGGACTCTCAGTCCTAATCCTGAGGCCTTTATTCTAAGAAGGTTGACGCCCTTCCCTGCAGCATTTGGAGACTGATAGAAAAGACAGTTGTGACTCAGGTTCGTGGATGTGCATGTGCATGCATGCCTGTGTAGGTTCATTCCCACTGTGGCCGCCCTGTTGCTCCCTCAATGAGTGCAAGGGACACTGATAATGTCTCTGACTGCCGTTTGCTGGTGTGTGTTCCCCTGTAGCCCTGAAGGTGATCCTTGTTTGCTTTGAACGTCAACTGGACAGCCAGTGGTACTGGCTGAGCCTGCAAGTCAAAGAGATGGCACTGCGGAAGGTGGGAGGGCTGGCCCTGTGGGATTTCCTCGACTTTATCGTACGAACACGGATCCCTATCTTTGTGCTCCTTCGGCCCTTCATCCAGTGCAAGGTAACAGTTGCTTTGGCTCCTGCTACGTCACTCGTTGAGGGCAAGATATCCTTTATTCTCCTGCTGAGAACAGAGAAATGGCACTCCTGGAAGAACTGAGTGTTTATGTAGGGAGTGACTTTTCAGAAGTTAGTAGGCCTGTGAACCCTTTGAAAGAAAATCCCAAGGCTATTTCCTAGGCAATGTTAAAGAGTATACCAATCATACAGGGGCTCTCATCCACAAAGCCACGGAGTACAGCTAGTCTTAGTTCCCCTGGATGGGAAAGTATTATCGGGCTTGACCAAGAGGGTTTGCATGTGGACTTTAGTTTTGCAACTAAGACACTCAAAGTACTTGGAAATAGTGTGGATGCTCTGAACCCAAGAGGGGGTTGGCAGAAATCTTCCAGAAGTCTCTCTTCTGCACAGAGCTGGGCAATACAGCTAACACTCAGGAAAGACCACTCCATTTTATGTTTTGGCTGAAGGTTCTGACAAGGCTCTTGCAGATGGATAGACAGCTGCTAGGCTGAGGTGGCCAGGGCTTAAGCTAATCAGGGTCTTCTCTGCTTACCAGGTAGACTAGCACATTGTACTCCACCTTATTTAGCCCAGTGTGTCTCACCACTTGGACAGACTAAATTATCTTGGTGGAAGGAGCTGCCTCATGTCTGAGGGTCGAGCTTAGCATAAGGAAGCCCTCATCCCTCTGTACCAATGTTGGTGAGGTTTTTATATCTGTTAGTCAAATACGAGGTTGTCCCTGAAAGGCAGGTGGAAACATCATAGCCGGAGTCAAAACTTCATGCCTACAAAGAGGACAGTCTGCTGGCTGAGGCTCATGCTGGTCTGGAGACCAGTCCCAGTTCCCTGGGCATCATTTTCCCCATGCTAACATTTCCCAATTTTGCAGCTGCTGGCCCAGCCCGCTGAGAACCACGAGGAGCTGACTGCCCGACAGCACATTGCCGACCAGCTGGAGAGGCGGTTCATACCGCGCCCGCTCTGCAAGAGCTCCCTCATTGCGGAGTTCAATAACGAGCTGAAGATCCTGAAGGAGGCAGTGCACAGCGGGTCTGGTAAGGAGGAGAGAGGAGAGCTAAGGGCCATCAGCCCAATCTGGCCAGCTGGCCCACCCGTAAATTAACTTGTGAGGCAGCCCACGGGCAGGGGCTTGGGGTAAACCACCCACACCCCGACAGCCTGCCCCAGTCAGGCCCTCTGCGCAGCCCAGCCTTGCCACTGGACAGCCAACAGAAGTCCAGGTTAGCTGTGAAATGCACCTTGTTTGGCCCACTTTTCCCCCTGTCCCATTTCCCAGCAGCTGCCTCTTGCTATCACAGCTGGCTTGTGCAGCCCCAACTCACAGTGCAGCAAGCTGCTACCTCTGACTGTAAATCTGAAACGGCTCGTGCAGAAACGTCTGTCTGCTTGTCAGCAGCAGGCCTGTCTCCTCCCTTCTCCTCTTGGTCTCTTTTTGATTTTCTCTTGTTGATTTTCTCTGCAGTGAGATCCAGATCAGCATCACCGCGCTCAGTGCACTGAATCCTCTTTTGCATGGGGGGACACTTTTCTCCTGTAACAGTCACCCTTACTGCCACTAGATGGCAGCCACTGCTTACACATGGCAAGGGATTTTATGTGCTTTGTTCTTGAAAAGGAAAACAAATTCCAAAGAAAATGCCTCAGCATTTTTTCCCTTGGTAATATTTTGCCTTGTTCCTAAATGTTGAAGCTGATCTCGAAAATACTAAGTTTGAGGGAAACTGCATAAGAAAAACAGACAGAGATTTTGGAGAGATGAGGTGAGCCAGGGCAGATGTGTCTGTTTATCACCTCTGCCAACCCCTGCCTCACTAGTCCAGGCAGAATCAGGTGCCCGACATGATAGGAGTGCTTGGTTCGTTCTTGATTTCCAGTGCCATCACTGACTTGGGTTTGATTTTCCCACTCTTGCGCAGCTTACCAAGGGAAGACATCTGTCAGCACCGTGGGCACCTCCACTTCTGCTTACCGCCTGAGCCTGGCCACCATGTCCCGCTCCAACACCGGCACTGGCACGGTCTGGGAGCAGGACAGTGAGCCTTCCCAGCAGGCCTCACAGGACACACTGAGCCGCACAGATGAGGAGGATGAAGAAAGTACGTGGCAACTGATTCGAGCTAAGCTCCCAACATTGAACATGTTTTCTGGATGGCTGGGAGGGGAAGACAGTTGTCCCTGTCCTCGTATGAATAAAAGACCCATAGGGGCATGAGGCTAAGCAACTGGTGTGGTTGCTGCACAGTTCATGGTGTTAACGCTTGAGTCGTTACATACTTCCTCATTCCCTCCTGAGGGAAAAGGGAAGGGCACAGGCAGATTTTTAGTGTATGAGACCTGGGCTGACATGCAATCCTCTCAGTGCTGACGAGGCATTTGGCAATCAGTCCTCTCTGACCTTCATCATGACAGTAGGCAGGGGCTGTGGCTGGCTCTGTAGTTAGGATCCCCTTCCTGCAGGACCTTAGTACTTCCTGCTCACCATTTCTGTCCAGATGCTTCAATGTGGAATGTGTTGTCCTTGTGCTGCATGGGATCCAGCTGTGGGTCTCTGCAGGGTGGAATGTCTGTGTGGTTGTGTCACTTGAATAACAAAGAGGAAATTATATCTTAAACCTACTGACAACAAAAGCTTGATCTCCCTTTTTGGGCAGCTGGCAGGTTCTGGGGTTGCCAGGTTTTCTGGTGCCAGTTTAGAAGGAATGGGATGGTGAATCTTTTGGGGACTAGTTTCCAATGACCTGAATGTTGCTTTGTCATTTCAGCTGAGTTTCATGTTATTCTTGGAATTTTGCCTTCTCTCTGCTTCTGAGCTGTCCAGCTGCTTCTGAGTTGTCCATCAGTGAAAGCCAGGGCAGAAAACTCTGCCCATATGTCATCAGGCTTGGGCTTCCCCCTGCTTTAGCAGGGATATTGTCTTCTGGTGTTGCAATGGTTGGTTGCCTCAGTGATTGAAATTCAGGCGCTTCACGTCTGTATTTGAGGACTGCTGACTACTCCCAAAAGGCATTAAACAAAAAGGGTGAAAAACAGATACAAAAGAAGGGCCTGTGCAGTTACGGCAGAACTGCCTTTTGGGAAAAAGCAGTTAGCCTGAGAGTTTGCAGGCTCAGCCGAAATTTATTTTAGCTGGGTTCATCACTAACCATTGCAGGATCCACCCAGTTCTGTACTGCTGATACACTGCTCAGATACTCACTGTGGTGAACTCTGGTTTCGGCCTCTGATTAATTATGAAATGGTGAGTGCTATCTTCCCATTCGCTTGTGGCAGTAGTACTTCAGCTCTGTCTTGGCTTAATGCTGCCATAAAATATTTCAGTATATCAAAATTGGAAAAGGTCAAAAAGAAAAGAGAAAATTACACAAAACTTTCCCTTTATTTGTAATTAGAAGTTGTGGTAAAAACCACAACAGAGTCATTTCTTTCCAGGCACTTTATATAATTTTAAAGAGCCCTGAACAGTCCTGATCATAATCTGCAAAATTCAGTTGCAGTTTTATGTATTTCAGTCAATTTATCCAATTTATTTTTGGTGGCATTTTAAAATGCATGTCCCAAAGGGTGTTAGAGGGTGTCAGTTTGCATTCTGCTGTTACATATTTTATGTTTTGTAACAGTGCTTTGCTGTATCGTCGCAGCAGTTTATTTCACAGCAGCAAAATGTCCAGTTACAACTTCTATGCCAGAAAGCACTGTATATTAACAAAATATTTATTAATCACAGGTATTAAGCCCTAGCAGAAGCTGACTTCCACAAACACGTTTTCCTGAGAGCTATATAAGCTGAAAGCATACATAAATCCCTGCCCCCTCTGTGCTGGATTCCTCATGCTGCAGGGTTTTACGCACATGTCTTTCTGAACTGTGACTGTAAAATCTAATGGAAGTATTCAAATTTGCAGGCTTGGGGTGTTGGTAAGTAAATGCTGGGTACACCTTTGGCATCCTGTTAACTCTTGACAACTGTAAATATGTAGGTGGGGTTTGGGGTGGTTTTTTCGTCTCCTTTCCTGGTTTTTTCTTTCTTTCTAGATGACTCCTTGAGCATGCCCAGTGTGGTAAGTGAACAAGAAGCATACCTTATGGGTGCCATTGGGAGGAGGCGGTTCTCCAGCCATCTCTCCAGCGTGTCTGCACCTCAGGCTGAGGTGGGCATGTTACCCAGCCAAAGGTAACAACATGGGCTTTCCACCTTTCCCATTATAGTCATGACAGCAGGAATGGGGCAGGTATCTTCTGTGTACATTGGAGATGTGGGACCAGTGGAATCAGTGCCAGCATAGTGATGATGAATTTATGCATCACGAAATAGTATTGGACCAAGGGTGCAGGGTTGGAAATAATGATTTTCCAGGGTGATCTGTGTTGTGTAAGGTCCATGAGAACAAGCTGCCGTCCATAGAAACCTCCTTCTTGGTTTCAGAAACCCTCAGCACTATTATTTTCCTCTGCTACCGCCATGGATAGCGAAAGAAAAAACATGGTTTGGGAGTTATGCGCTGAACAAGGGGACTGTACACAACCCGTGTAGGGAGTGCAGAGGAATCCTGAGAAGCCGGGAAGCGGGGCAGAGGCATCCTGTTTGATTTACTTCATTTTCTTCCGTGCAGTCTTTGTCCTTCCTAGAACAGTAACTAGCTAATCACAGAAACTGAATGTCAAGTTCAAAGATGGGATTTAATACTGTTGAAAACCAGAAATGTATTTTGTTGATAGAAATAACTTTGAATGCCTTATTCCTGGTTAACATGGAGTAGTGAGAAAGAGATTGGAATGTGGGAAATGTACATCTTCAGAAGATGCAGAGAAGAGTTTTGCATTTGAATGTGATTTTTTTTTCTAAGTAAGCAATGTTTATTGTTTTATTTGTCTGCAACATAGTTATCCAAGGATATCTGACAATGGACAGATTAATTTATGTTATTTCCTTTGAACCTTTAAAGAATAAATTCTACATTATCTCTTGACCAGCCTTGGAAAATCAAATAACATTGTTCCCTCCCCAGTCTTGCTTGGAATTAAATAAATAACCTTGATACATGAAGGAAAAGTAACAGCTGTGGTACATACCAGCAGAGATAGGAGAAATGATTTACAGGAGAGAAGTTACAGAGATTTTATCTGGCAGTTTTCACAAAAGGGCTTACAGGAATTCATTTGACTTTTGAACTCAATAGATTCACTCCCTTTGTTTCTTGAAAAATTAACATGCAAGGTGGCATTTTCCCCAATCTTTCACTACCATCTTCAATGCATAAACTTCGTAAGAGTCACAGCTGACAGATAGCAACGTTTGCTTTGTGCAATCCCAAGTCACGGTGATGCTGACAAAAAAAAACCAAAAAGGACTTTAATTACAACAGAGCTTTGCTCTCTAGTTTTTTAAGTACATGGTATAGCAGGAGAATCGCTTTTCATCTGTGTAGGGAAAGTACAAGCTCAGCAAGCATAATCATAGTCCACAATGTTGTGCCCTTTTTAGTTATGGATGGTCTCTGGGCTTTCAGATTGCCTCACAAATGTAAACTAATTAATGCTAAGTAATATTATTATTGCTTTCCTGCTGCTAACCCAGCAGACTGCTTTCTTTCTTTCATGTTTTTTCTATGGGCTGAGAAGGCTGCTCCTGCCTGAATGGCTGACATGTAGAAAAGCGATGTGATTGTGTACTGGTTTGCCAGGAACCACGCCAGCTGTTTACTTACAGTTTCATTGCACTACGAGACCTTGTTTTCCAGATGTTTGTCCCTAGAGTCATACCAGAAGGAGAGTGGTCTACAGCTCATGGGAGATAGATTAGGCCTCACCCAGGAAGAACTGGCTCATGGGGAAAGGGGAAGAAAAAAGCTTTCTATGAAGCTGGAAGTAAATAGAACCAAATTAAATGAAAATGCTGCAGGAAAATGGCTTTGGAAACAGTTCGCTGCCCTTATTTCACGTGGAAACACATCCTACTGAACTTCTCAGCTCCCCAATTCTCAGCAAAGATGTAGAAGTCTTCGTGTAGTGTAAACTCCCTCTAAAGACTGCTCCTGTTATCAGATGTTCTTTCAGCTCCTCTGAGTCATATATGTGCTGTTGAGCGTGCGAGACCAATTAATGTTACCGTCCTTTTTTTACTTTTTTATTCCGTTGATATTTTTTTCCCTTGAAAACAGAGACAATCGCATGCTTTTTGCATTTTCTTTCCCTAAATTCTTAATCTCCCTGCCCCTCCTGCAGTGAACCTAATGTCCTCGATGACTCCCCGAGCCTGGCCACTGAGGGCAGCCTCTCTAGGTACAGTGTTAACACTACCTGTCTGTCAGTGTGTGTGCTGGGAAACGAGCCGTTTCCAATCTCCTCTGTCTCTTCCCCTCACCTTTTGTCGCTCTTTCCATCTCTGTCTCTTGTGGTTCATCAATATTCAGGCCTGCAAGTCAAAGGTGTAGCAACCCACCTTCAGTTTTCAGCTTTGATTGCCAATAACTTTGAGGAGGCTCAGGAAAAGGGAAAGAAAAAGATGTAGCAAGCGAAAGAGCGGTCTGGCTGGCTAGCCTCAGGGTTTTCCCCTTGTTTAGCAATTGCTTGAAAGGCATAGGAAAGATTATCCACGAGGCATTAGCTGTAGCCTGTTATAAGCATTAGTCTGGAGGCTTACATAAAAGAGAGACAGCTGTTTTTCCATTCAGATCACAATGCTGTCACCACAAAAGACTTAATAACGATATCAAGCTGTGTTCTTTAACATTCACTAATAAAACTAATTATGATAACTCCTGTGTAATATAGTTCTCTGCAGATTCTTTACAATAACTCTCATTATTTTTACAAAGCATTTCTAATTCTCAAATGACACCTTAGAAAACTTGCAGGTGAACACCATTAATCAGTATTTAAAATTGCCCTGTCAGTGCCAGTGTCCAGGTCTAGCTGTTCCCCATGACCCGTGAACAGGGGAGTTTATGGACAAACACCTGTCAAATGGGTCAGGAGTGAGCTTAGAAGGAAGGTCTGCACCTTTAACGGCCAGCTCAGTCGTGTTAATCATCCTTATTGTCCTGCCGCTGTGCTCGCACCTCTCAACCCATCCTTGAGAGGTCGGAGAGCTGTCATTAGTCCCAAGAGCATCTCTTCTTCCTTCCAGAAGAACATGGCCCCTTACGTTGGCAACACAGAGGGTAATACACTATTTCATGACTTTACCAGACGAGCTGAAGATGTGGATATGTTGAGAGGCATTTGTGTGAATGATTTTTATTTTGTTAGTTTGGTTTTAGATGTCAGTAGTGGCTTTTCGGGGTGCGGACAGGCTGCGTTGTTCATTTGTTCATTCTTCTGATTTGACAAGGGGAGCGTTTATCATTGGCGGTGTCGCTGAGACCATCCCATGATTCATGGCGTCCTTTGTGTGCGTGAATCCTGCTTTGGCAGATCGGTCTCTAATGGGTGCTGCTGTAGGAGTGGCGTTAGGAAAAGACATCGGCTTGTTGGCAGAGGCAGGAATATTGTTATCTGTTTTGTGATAAAGCAAAATGAATTGCATGTCATTTGAGCATGTTTTGAGGCCTAAGGAGAAGTCATTCAAGCCAAGTGCCATCCCTTAAGTAGAGCTAAAAACTCACTGCTGTTGAGGAGGATGACGAAGGAGAAGGTCGTATCTGAGTTGAAGCCATAATGACCTGATACCAGGTTATATCAGCGTTGAATTTGAAATGTTTTGATCTTGTTAATTACCAGGGAGTCATTCCTAATAACTGTGGTGAGGCTGAACAATGAGACAGGTCAGTCAACAGACGAGTTCAAATGCAATAATTTATTCTGAACCCTGAAATTTAACCAGCTGTACAGTGGGTTCCTACCGATTTCTGTCGCACCAATTTTCACTAGGGACCAGGACACTGTCCTCCACCCTGCTCTGCGGTACAGAGATTTCCTTAGGCAGAAAGGTTAACAGATGTGCTTGGGAGTCGGTTCCATTGAGGTTTATCATTCTTTCCAAGGAGTGGCCACTAACATCTGAAGAAGAGGCATCAGGGCTGCAAAGCGTGAAGACAGGGAAATACTGCAAATTTTCGTAAAAAGGGTCGGTTAGAGTTCTGTGAGGTAGAAAAGATGTTTCAACTGCATCGTTAAATGTGCAAATTGGATTCCTTCTCTAAAGGCTAGAAGTAATAAAGCAGATATTGTAGGAGCTTTCTGTGCTTTGGGGATCATAGGACAGAATTAATGTGTTTTTATATTCAGGAACGTCAGTTTTGAATAAAGCAGGCTTGAGGTTTTCTTACGTAACTTTGATTTTGGCTGGAGCACAATGATAACAACTATTTAGGATTGCTCTCTGAATTCAAAAGCTGATGTTTAGTTATAACTGACATAAGTCATACGGAGACTAGATCCTTATGGAAGGTAGGAGTTCTAAATAAATAGTGACAAACACAAAACAGAATAAAGCTGGTTTCCCTTTGTTCTATAGCAATCAGAGCCAGCCATGTAGAAAAGCGGGGAAGACAGGAAAGGGACAGCATTTAAGGGCTCAGAAGTAAATGGATGGCAGGGGATACAGGGCTGACGAGCTTATGTGTCCAGTATCGTGATTTGTTGTGGTTATAATCTGAGAGGAGAGGACATTTTCCCAAATCAGAAAGGAAGAAGAGTGAGAAGTCTCTGTTGGGGAAATCTGCTGCACAAGCACATTCCCCTTCAGTGTTGGTCCTTATGCCTGTCTTAGCTTAAGGGTGCCTAACAGGGAAAATCGGAGTGAATTCACATTGCCAGGGCAAGGGTAGCAGTTCTAGCACTAAGTGAGCTAGGATGTGTCTGGGAATGCAAGAGCTGGAGTCCATCTACGTTTTAACCCATTCTCCACTGGCCTTTGTCAACTAACCCTCTCATTCAGATGTCTTGGGACACAAAGTCTGTGCGTTCTACCATAGTGGCGTGGCAAGCATGTACATCTTTTTAACAGACATTTAAACTCCTTGCTTCCTTCGTCTCTGTTTTGTTCTCTTCCTTGTTCTTTCTTTTTTTCTTCCTTTCTTTTTTGGCTGCATGGTTTCTAGTAATCCATGAGCATCACTTCTTATAATTGCCAACCTGACAAAGCTTCTTTTAGCCCCCACTGTGGGACTGCAGTGGCTGTCATTTCTTGTAGTGCTGGCAACATGCTTCCGTGAAGTTGGGCTGGTCTGATCTTTTGCTCACCCGTCTCTGCCCTAACTATGTAATGGGAGTAACATTATTGTGAAGATAAGACCCCTGACAGAGATACTCAGAGAGTGGCAGAGCATCTTTGTGTTGGGCAGGAAAGAGCTTCTGGTTTGTTATTCCCAAATAAATCTGACTTATGTACTGCAGAAAACCCCTTCTTATCAGTGACATTGCTAGAGGAGGGAAACGTACTGTCAGCTAAAATGGCGTTTGATTCAGTGGTCCTTGACTGGGTCCCATGGGCTGCCAGAAAAACAGCATACTCCTGGTCAGGTCTGGTAAACAAGGAGACAGAAAAGGAGGGAGGGAGGGCTACAGAGCCAACAGTCTGCCTGTCACACTAATTTTCACGGAAACAAGATCAGTAGTGCTGTTCTTTGGGAAATTAAACACTCGGAAACCCTCGTGAAGTGAAAAGTTATATCTGAAAACTCAGCCACTCATCTGAAATTTGCAGTGTTTATGAGTTGCTCTCTCTTTCCTTCCCTTCTTGAGAATTTGGGGACAGAAGGCAAAAAGACAGTCTGTGTTGTGCGCAGGCAGCTCTGCAAAACTCGGCTGCTCTGGGGTCCACCATTTGCCTGCAATAGATATCTGTAATTTCAGCTCATTAAGATTATCCCATCAATTTGTGTAATGATTCAGTACTGGAAATAAACATCCACCAGCTCACTAAACTCATTTCACTTATGATATAAGCCAGGTGGAAAATCCCAGACTCCAG
The DNA here is from genome assembly GCA_013399095.1 of Psophia crepitans. Taxonomy (NCBI): domain Eukaryota; kingdom Metazoa; phylum Chordata; class Aves; order Gruiformes; family Psophiidae; genus Psophia; species Psophia crepitans. The sequence goes on from VWZZ01004139.1 coordinate 1,073,956, forward strand.
CAGAAAGACACAAAGTCCAGCCTCTTTTTTGCTACAGTTTGTCTTCAGTGCACAGATTACTTCATGGCAATCGTAGTTTTCCCTCATATGTAGCCTCTGTGCCCTCATGCGGTCCATGTACTCCCTTTATCTAATGACTTTTTCAAAGTGTTTTCATGATGCGTGTGAAATGAGTTTGTTTCACTGCTATAAACAGTGTTTTGTACTGAATATAACTGTAGCCTTTCTACTGCAGACATTTATGTCCCCTCACTTGTAGACCTAAGAGTTACTGTTCCTTCATCAGAAATTATAGCAGTATTCTCAAAAGCTAGTCCAAAAGAAAATTATTTTTTCAAGACTTTCTACAGCTAATTCCTACTTAATTCACATACTGCTAACTACTCCAAAAACTTCTTAAAGTTGGGAGGAATAAGTTTTTACGTAATCCTAGAAATGGAAGGTTAAGAAAATTCTACAAGCTGTAACTGCAGGTAGTCTGGATCATAAAACTGAAGACTAATTGAAGTGCAGTCTCTTTGCTTTAATAAGGAATGATGTGCTGCTTCTGGACCTACCAGTCACGTGTGCTGCAGTCACTGTCTGGGTCAAGAACACAGTCCTACTAAGAGGAAGTAACTTTGAGGACTCTGCTTATTCATAGGCGGGTGTTTGCATGATGTTTAGGACGCTTTGTACTTAAATCATGTCAATACCCTACGTAAGAGCTGGAAAATATGTTCCAGAGACTGGTGATCTTATTTGGAAGAGCAGACTGAGGGAGAAAAGGACTCAGATATATATTGTTTGTTCTGGCTTTGGGCTTGCAGCAGCTTTTCCTTTTTTCCCAAACCACTGCAGCTGTGTGAGATTGCCGAGGGCATGCCTAGCATTATTGGGCTGTGGTCAGACAATCAGAACTGAAACAGCTCCAGGGTCTTAAGATGTCTCACTCCTTGAAGTTGCCCACTGTCTGTCTCCCCCAGCAGAACTGGTAGAAGCACACACGTATGGTTTAGTGCAAAGTCTGGCTTTGGCTTAAACTGATAAGGGAGGAAGGAGTAGGACTCTCAGGTCAGGTAACCAGACTTTGACCTGAAGCAGACCAGGAAGCTCTCGTGTTCTGTTCCACCAAAACTTATATGGACAATAACTTCTGCCAAAGTGAAGAATGAGCTGTTCAGGAGAAAGAACTTTTTAAGCCTCTCCACAGACATCCTCCACACCTTGTCTAACCATGTCCTCCTTCCTTCGCTCCTGTAAGGTCAGGCAGTAAGCCTTCACTCTGTTGGTGGTACTGAGCTCCTCCAGGGAGATCCAAAGAAAACATCTAGACAAAAGAATGTTGTTTTCCTTTAGACTAATGCAGGCCAAAGGCAAAATGGGTTATAATATTGAGTCTTCAAAAATGTGTACCAGATATAGCTGGAAGTTGCTTAAACAGGACGTGTGGCTCAGTGGATTCCAGTGTCTCCCAAATAAGCAGCTGCCTGATTTAAAAGAAGTCCATCTTAACTGTTAGTTGCTATTGTAACCATATGTCTCAGACACAGTTCATTCAGCTAAAATGTTCTGTGACCACTGTCTGCTAAATGACCGATTTTTAACTCTTTGGAGGAATGCAGTGCTTTGATGAAAATGAGGGGAGGGTGCAATTTTTATATCAAGTAGATTAAATGGTCAGTTGAATGGTAGAATGAGATGGTGTGTAGCTGAGTATGTTTTGTTGCTAAAGAGTCTTTTACTGCAGATGTTTCAGATATCTTGTGCCAAGGTATTAAAAACTAAAAAGCTGTGTTTATATATATATAAAAAATCTATGTTTACTTGTCTTTTTTTTTGTTTGTTAGCCACAAAAGACTTAAGGCTGCAAGTGCTGAGTGTGGGGCCTTGTTCACATAACTCATGCATCCATTATGTGAATAGATCCTTTGTCACTTTGTGTTTGTTTTTTGTTTGTTGACTTAAATGGAAATTAAAACCAGATGACAAAATTGTGGTGAGGCTGTGGAATATATTTGGGAGGAAAAATACAGCTTTTACAACATTGTCCTTGAAAAAGGAAAAGCAAACAAGAAGGCTTTTGAGCTAGGGAGCTGATATTCTTGCCTTTATTGATGTGGCACAGGATGCAGAGAAGTGAGTGTTGCTCAGTGGGATGCATCAATCAATGACTGAAAACTGAAATCTCCAGTTATTTGTATTTGGATGCTACCTGTGCGTGGCCAAGTCCTGAATGCCATGACTCCACCTCCCACCCCTTCCTAAGCCCCAGAAGCCACAACCCAACAGACACGTCCCCCCCCATCCTTCAAAGACAGTTTTGCTCTTTGAAGTGACTGTGCCATTAGTGGTTGGTTGGTTTATTTATTTATCGTAGTCATGACTGCCAGGACACCTACTAGTTATACAGGGTGTTTCTGTGCTCGGCCTAATGCTGTCAACATCTAACAGGGTGGCAAGCGTGCAGAGCGAGCCGGGACAGCAGAACCTTCTTCTGCAGCAGCCCCTGGGGCGGAAGAGAGGCTTACGGCAGGTGAGAACACGGGGAGTGAACAAACCTTCTCTCCTTCTCTTTGACTTGGTTTCATTTTTCTTGTCTGTGTCTGTTTTGAAATTATTTGTGGATGTGGCATGTCCCTTTCACCTTATTTGTGATGTACTAGTGCAGCCTGTTGAGTTATCAGGAACTGCAGCACCCATTGTAGCTGTGAGGCTTGACAAATCCCTAAGAGAGGGGGTGCACAATTCCCCAATCTTTTCCTCTGCAGGCTTTTTCTTTCTCTTTCTTTCTTTTTCTTTCTTTTGTTCTTTCGTTCTTTCATTCTTTCATTCTTTTTATTTTTTGTTCTTTCGTTCTTTCTTTCGTTCGTTCTTTCTTTTTTTTTTCAGTTAAAGAACGATCACACAACCTGCATTGCATTTGTATTGAAACTGAAAAGGCACAAAACCCATAAGTTCGTATGAAGGAGATGTCTGAGCCGTGGAGACCTTAAAGCATGTATCTGCCAAAAGCCGAGTGAATGGACATCTAGAGGAATAGACAATAATGATCTATTGTCCTTACAGAGGAGAAGTTGTGTAGTACATGAATGTGCATCAGCCTAACTCTTTCTTCCAATGTTTAGCTTCGACGACCACTGCTGTCACGTCAGAAAACTCAAACCGAACCTCGCAGCCGTCATGGAGCTCGACTTTCAACCACGCGCCGGAGCATCCAGCCAAAACCAAAACCTAGCGGTAGGGCGGTGCTGCATTTCCAGAACCAGCACTTTGTATCTGAAAGGAGAAAATACTGTGGTGGTGTTTTAGCTTAAAGGAAACGTTAGTCTGTTGTTAGTAGCCTATATTAAAGTGAAGTCCCAGCAGTTTTGTCCTTTTTCCTAGTAAGCGGATATCCTATCAGAAAGTCACCTCCTCAGAACAATTTGATGATTTATCCAAAGGCTTTCAAGGTGAAACAGGACACAGACAGCAAACTATCATGTCTCCTAGAGGTGTGGAGAACTTAGGGGACAGGTGTCTAGTCAGGATGCCTTGTCCAAAACCTTCAGATGTGCAAATTTTGAAACTGCTATTGAGAATAGTAGGAAGAAGGAAATGTCCCATTATTTGTACGCTTAGCAGTGCAGAGCTTTAGGGCTTGTACATGGAGATGAACATAGGACTGTTCCAGTCTATGCCGTATGCTTCCTGGAGTCGGCACTGCCAAGCAGAGGAGGTGGCTGTGTTCTGTACCGTCTGAAGGGAGCAGTTAACTTTGGAGGAAACACTGGGAAGAGCAAAGGTTGCCTGCAAACTTTCTGGGCCGCTAACCACCCATCCAGCACTGTGCTTGGGCAAGAGTGCTGCTGGGGAGGTTTAACAGAAAAGCTGACCCAAAATAATTAGAAGCAGGAGCAGGAATATCAGTTTTACTGTTAAGTTTTAGTCTTTATTCCCAGATAACTGACTCAGTCTGCAGGAATGGGGGCAATCAGCTGCCCTCTTTCTTTTCTCAGATTTCCTGCAAAACCTTGGGCAGCTCCCTCATATATTTGCATCTCAGTTTTCCTTTTTCAGTTGAGGGCAGAAATACTAACTCAGAGGAATTCGATTCAGTTTATCCTTCTGAGATGGAAAGATGTTACGGGTGGCTTTTCTCTTGCCAAGCCATAACAAAGATAGGTAAGGTGACCGGTCTTCAGGAGATCCCCAACTCTTGCTGCGGCTTTAGAGGAAGCCTAGGGTAAAAGGCTTTTAGATCAGACTCCAATTAGACAGCTTATAAAGATGGAATGAATCACGAATCCTGTCTTAGTTGTAAAAACTGCGGGGATTCTCTTTCTTCTTTTCTAGTTGTGTTTTCCTTCCCAAATTGTAGCATTTTAATACTCAATTTTCTGGGCTTTGTACCCTTCAGTGGAGCAGAAGCGGTCAGTGACTTTCACTGAAGCCCAGCCTGAGGCAACAGCAACCTCCCCAGGAGACCCGTCGGCTCCAGCACCCCCGCAGCAGGGCTGCAGCCGCAGCAGCCCCCCGGTGACCAGCAAGCAGGAACCGCTAAGTAAACCTGTGCTGACTTCCTCACCGGCCATCGTGGTGGCCGATCTCCACAGCCAGACCACTGGCCAGGTAACGTGACCGGCGGTTTTACCTTGTGTGTCTGCCCACTGCTTCATCAAAGCAAATTTACAGGGAAATGCCTGATGCATTACAGCACTGTAACGACAGCTGGTGGGTGAGCGGGGACAGCAAACCCTTCTGGGTGTCTGCTCTCTAGGCTGAGCTTGCTGTCTGACCCCCGACTTTTGTAAACACTTCTAGAGCTATGCAATGGTTCCTGATTTGCAAATACACTTCCTGCATCTTGCCTTTCCACCTTCCCGTTACATGCAGTAGTTCTTCTGCACCTGCAAGTTTTCATCAACAGATTTAACAGCTTGTCCTCTGAGAAATGCCTCCTTAAGGAAGGACTCCCTCAAAGCCTCAGGACTGTTTTAGCAAAAGCATCACATTTCGAAACAAATTGCTTGCCCCACATTTTTCTGCATGGACACCGCTGAGGACAGCACAGGGAATTCACAGTCATCCCTTCAATACATCAGTGACACGGAGATCACTTCTGTACACCCAGATAGCTAGTGTCTTTCGGGGGTTATGTCCTTCATCACGAACACATGCAGGGCACCTGCCTTGAGAATACACTAAAAAAGATGAAGTGAGCAAGTGTTAACAACTGAAATCAGTTAACCTTTGCAATCATTGCTACAAATTTGATTCACCAGCAAAAATGTTATCATTAGAGCAAAACTTCAGGGATTCATAATCTGCAGGTGCCTGGCTCTTTATGGTAAAAGGTATTTCTGAATGAGAAAATATTTTATAGATGTCTCCTTGCTTTTTTCCCTCCCTCTCCTTCCCACTTTCTCTGAGCCTGACCCCTGGGTCTCCTCAATTGCAGAGCGAGGCACTTTCTGCTGAGGAGAAGGAAAAAGAGGACGGCTTGGAGTCCCGGCCCACAACAGCACAAAGCACCCCACCCACCCAGCTCTCCGACACCGAGGACTACGCCGGCCTCGAGACCACCAGCTTGTTGCAGCACGGGGACACCGTCCTTCACATCAGTGAGGACAATGGGATGGAGAACCCCTTGCTGACCACCCACTTCAGCTTCACGCACGTGGAGCTTGGGGAGACTGACATCGATCTAGATGAATCTCATGTTTAACTCTTGGAAGTGCAGGAGTGGGAGGAAGAAGAGAAAGCGTACCTTCTCCTTTGAGTTCCCTGGTAACTAGTAACTAATTAAAACAAGAGCACTTTATTATCCAAAAGCAGAAAATAGCTAACAGCTGGTTGCTATAGTTTGTGCAATCATTTTCAGTTCAGGGCAGGACCGCAGGAACAGAGAATTTTTACAGAATTCTCAGGGTAGGGGTGTGTGGGCAAGTACAGGGTCCATAAAACCTTGATGTGGCAGCCGTGTACTGCGACCAGCAGCCTCGCTGGGTAGGCGGGAGTTGTACTGTGCAAGGCAGAGAGGAGAAACCTCCTTTGAGATTGTGCCCGAGCTTTATTTTTGTAGCGTTTTTGAGAGGAGGGCTAGACAGTACCTGAACCCAAGGCTCGCTCACCTTGGTGCTGACAGTGAAAACACTGACAGAAAGCACCAATCTAAAGCTTGATTTTCACAAGCCTGGGACCAGGGTTTCTATCTTGCAGAGCAATGATAAGCACCATGGAGCAATTAGACTTTTTTTTTTTTTTTTTTTGGCACTGCAGCCTTCAGTTGAGTTTACTTTTGTCTGTTGGGCTCATTCCACTCTGTGAGATTCTATACTTGTGCTACAAAAATATTTGCTCTGTAAAACTACTACAGTACATACCGTGAGCAGGAATGCACGTGCTGCGCGCAGATATAGACGGGCAGGGGGTGAGTGGTCTGCAGATGTATAAATAGCCCATGCTGTCCTGCTTAAATGTACTGCGTAATTCAGCTCCACAGCTTAAAGAAACCCCAAGAAACCACATCTGGAATGCGTGGACCTTCCGGTACCTAGCAACTGCTCCACTGATGCTGTCGTATGTACTTAGATATAGGGATTTAAAGTAAATATTTATATATGGTATTTTCATGTTGCTATATACATAAATATAAAATATATATGCACATTGTAAACAAAAGATGGATATTGCAGGGCAGAAACTTGATGAAAGAATCTATTTTTGGCATGTTGAGAATGTATTTAAAAAGGTTCCAATTTATGTACATAACATTCATGGCTGCAACTATCAGACGGGGGGTGTGTGTGTGTAACACTTATACGTAGGTGGAGATCCCCATGGGGGGCCAGCTGAAGTCACAGCCGAGTTACGGGCTATGCTGCAGCATCATGGAATTACACTGAAATGTGAATTTAGCCATTAGCTGCTTACAGGCAAACTGCAAACAGCTGGGAGACAAACCGTGAGATCATCAGCAACGCCCAGAGTTACCCTGTGCTTTGGGACGCATATACCGTCCTTTCCAGCTTATGTTAGGAGAACTAGAGTTTATAATCACGGCATAATTGTGCAGAGGAAAATGTCTTAGATCATCCTGAGAGTCTGTAAAATGTACTAATTACCAGTTTGGCTCCTGAGGGTTTGTAATTTGGACACAGGCATCACGACCCAGCCTTACTGAGGAGAGCGCGACAGCCTCCTATCCACCTACAGACAGGCCTCGTACCTCTCCCCAGCAGCTCTGAAACAGCCGTTTAAAATCCTGCCATCCAAACGGCTGCCGCGCTGCCGTAGCGCAGCGTGCGGTTTTTACTGCCGCATGGAAACGAACCGTTTACCTGACAGCAGGGTTCAGCCCACAGGAGCCCACGGAGCCTGCGGGCCGTGCCGCCTGGTACTCGCCCAACGCTCAGGCTGGACAGGAGCTGTGCTCACCGGTCCGAGGGGAAACTTGTGCACGTCCAACCTCTGAGGACAGCAGAAGCCACCCTTCATCCAGGCTCGTGGGTGTTGAGCCTTGCTGGGAGATGGAGACTCTGAGCACCTCTGGGGAGAAGCAGGGCTGAGAAGGCAACTTATTTTTTATATATATAGATAAGGTGGTGCACTACTGCAACTTTAGAGCGTACATGTTGTTGCAGGAGCGATGGTTAGGTGATGATGGCAGCGTCTCGATATGCTGCTCAGTGTGTCCCCTGAACGAGACTGCTGCTGACCAAAACGTGCTGTGCCGCTTACCTCCTCAGCGCCCCGGAGCCAGCACCCGCTACCCATAGGAGCCTGCTTTGGATTAGCTCCTCGCTTGGAGGATGGGCAGAGAACTGCTCAATCCCAGGTGCTGAGTTTTACTGTTAACAGTGATGCACAGACGAGAACAAACCCCAAGCCCAGAGCTTCACTGCCAGCTCTGGCGGTAGGCTGGGTTACTGGCGCTCGGCTGGGGCAGGAGAGCTTCAGGTGTGGGCCCAGCGGCTGGACACAACACCCACAGAATCAGGGTGCATTTTACAGTGACCTTTCCTGCTGAAAATGAGAAGGAAGCACCTTCCTTAGCAACAAGTAGATGCCTCACCGTGGTACTAGCGATGACAGAGTAACTGTGATTTACTTCATGTAACTCGGTGTATGTCACACACGTTCCATTCCGGTTTCCCGCTGGTGCACCGCAGCAGTAAGCAGGGACTACGCTGCCTTCTTCATGCCCGCCCTGCTGGAGCCCAGTGCAGCTTCTCGTCCGGTGCAGGCGGCCGGGCCGCCGGCTGCGGTCCGGTGGGGTGACGGCTGCGAGGTGGGACGGGCGGCAGTCGGTCTGTCCGCCCCCGGTACCTCCCTGCCGTGCCCAGGCGGTGCGTGCGCCGAGCTCCGGCTGGTGCTGCGCTGCCTGGGCCCCGCACCGGGCCGGGCTGTCATGCGGCCAACGGCCGGGCCGCGCGTCCTGTCGGTGTCGGTCGGTCCCTCTGCCTCAGCGTTTTACGCAGTCGGTGTCCCGAGGGCTAAATACAGCGGAGTGACGGCAAAAGGACGGAGTTGTGTGTTTAACCCCCGCGCAACCCCGCGGCCCTCCGGCTCCCTGTCCCCCGGGCGGCGGTGCGCGGCTGTT
>VWZZ01004139.1:1083145-1154606 GCA_013399095.1 Psophia crepitans
ACTGCACCCCCGGGCACTGCACCCCCCGGGCACTGCCCCCCCGGGCGCTGCACCCCCCGGGCACTGCCACCCTCGCTTACGGCTCTTTGCGCCGCTCCCCTCTTCCAGACATGCACATGATGGTTGCCAGGCCAGAACAGTGGGTGAAACCGATGGCTGTCGCCGGCGCAAACCAGTACACCTTCCATCTGGAAGCTACGGACAACCCAGGCGCGTTGATAAAAGACATTCGGGAGAACGGGATGAAGGTGAGGGGAGCGGCAGCGGGCAGTAGCGCATTGTGATGAAAAACCCATCGCTGCCCTCTCGGGCGGGCAGCGCTGGCCCGTGCAGCCCTGAGGCTGTGCGCAGCATCGATCTCGCTGCGTTCGTGTCACCCTAAGGCGCCCTGGGTTTGTCTCGCCCCTCCTGCAGGTTGGCTTGGCCATCAAGCCTGGCACGACAGTTGAACACTTGGCACCTTGGGCCAATCAGATAGACATGGCTTTGGTGATGACGGTAGAACCTGGATTCGGAGGGCAGAAATTTATGGAAGACATGATGCCAAAGGTAAACCAAGTTTCTCTTTCCTTATTTATTGAGCTTCAGGCTAATGAACAGTACGGAGCGTGGTGGTGAAGCGGCTGAACTTGCCTGGGCACGTAGGAAGCTATGTGTAACCGCAGCAGCTGAGCACGGATCTCGCTGCCAACCCTGTTGCTGTTTCGCAGGTTCAGTGGCTGAGGACCCAGTTTCCCTCGTTGGACATTGAAGTGGATGGCGGAGTCGGGCCTGACACCATCCATAAGTGCGCAGAGGTAAGGGCTGGAGCAGCAGTGTCACTGCGCCAGGAGACTCCTGTGGCCCTCCGAAAATAAAGCTTGGGAGGAACGGCATTTTGGCCGTTAGTTTTCAGAGGAAACAGCAAAGCACACAATGTCAGAATCTTCCCGAGGTCTAATCTTGTGCCTTTTTCAGCAGCAGCTACTGAAGCCTCCCCTAAGCTAGAGAAGTTGGTTGTTTCTTGTACGTTTGGGTAAATAGGGGCAGTGATGGAGAAATTACGTATTTGGGGAAGAGCTGTCTTCTCTGAACTGCTTTGGGGGTGCAGTTAGAGGTATGTTACCTGTGTCCCGCAAACAGCGCTCGTTTGCCCACCAGCCCAGCATTCACCACCTCCTTACGCGTTTTACAGCGAGAAAACTGAGCAGCGGATCTGTGCCGTGTTACTGAGCGGGTGTTTAATGTCTTTCAGGCGGGTGCAAACATGATTGTATCTGGCAGCGCTATTATGAAGAGTGCAGATCCGAGATCTGTGATCAATCTGCTAAGGAACGTGTGTTCAGAAGCAGCTCAAAAGCGCTGCCTGGATCGATGAGACCTGCCCAAGCAGTGTTCCACAAGGCTCTGTGCGTGCAGGAGAACCCTTGTTTCTCGTGCGTAAGGGAGGGCTGGATGAACATTTAATTACGGAGACTTGTTGCTGCTGAACAGAGGAATCATTCCTTCGCTGCAATGAAGCAAGCGGCAGTGAAAAACACTCTGGCTGTCTTTCAGGGTTGGAAATGCAATGGTTTGAACCTGTCACTTGATTCCGTGGAGGCTAATTTTGTGGCACAACCTCTCACGCTGACTGGACTGAGAACCTCCCGTCAGTTTTCGCTTGCTAGAAGAGGGTAGCATCACCCCCGTGCAATCGCTCTCGTGGAAGACACTAATCAAGCTGCCTTCTGCTGTCTGTATCTTGTCATTTGATCTGTGCATTCCTACAAAACTTTTCCACTTTCTGCATTAAACACCCTTCCCTTGGTGTGGTAAGTCTCCTTTAAGCTGACTGTAAAAAAATGAGTTGTTTGGTACTAAGTTTGGGAAAAATGTTATTGGTCGGGGCTAAAAAATCCCGCAGATGATAGAACTGTTCGTTGCTTTTGCTTTTACTGCATAGAAGTACTTGCCCTACGCAAGGCAATTGTGTCAGTTCAACATCTTTACCAGGTCACAAACTGGGAAGTATCTTCTCGTTTACCTTTCCAAGAGCCCATTAAGACAGTTGTGCCTGAAATTCCTGGAAGTGATGGGATTCTATGGAAGAATGTTGCTTTGAAACCCTGCAGATAGTTAAAAACCTGTTACGTGACCCACAGCCTCCTTAGGTTGTGCCTCCACCTGCGCAACCGCCGAAGGTTGACGTACAGGCTTTGGAAACGCGGCTTTGCGTGCTGCTGAAAGCAGGGGGCGACCAACTGTAGCGTCCTGGCTTCCTGCTGAGCTGAAAGGGGAATCTGACCATTTGTGGGTTTTTTACTAATTAATTTTTTGGCGGGGGGGAAGCCCCAAAGCCATGCCAGTTAACTGAAGGTACCACTCAGCTCTGAGCATGGAACCACAGAGTATGTTTTCTTTCACAGGCTGTGGTCACTTTGTTGCCTTAAAGCTGGTAGTTTGCACTTCCATTGACTCGGGTCAGCAGTGTCGTGGGAGAGAGAGAGAGAGAGATTACACACACACAGTAAAATTACTCCATTATTTCCTTCTGTCTAAATCCCACCCAGGTGGGTTTATGCAGCAGCTTTTACCCAGCTAAGGTTGAAGCGGTTAGTGGCCGCAGCGGCAGTAACAGTAATGATACTTGGTCTTTTAACTTAAGCCTTGCCCGGTTTCCTGTGCCTGCACGTTAACAGGAGGAACGCGTTGGGCTCAGTTTAGGCCCGTACTCGGTAACGTAACCCCACGGCGGAAGTGTCACAGCCGCAGGACTCGCACCGACCCCTGACATGAAAACCAGAACTGCTGCCTGCGCGGCATCCGCGGGGCCGAGTAACCCCCGGGACCGTTGGGTGTTGCAATGCTCTGATAAAGCAAAGTTTCAGCAACACGGGAGAGCGCGGTCAGGTGACATGACATCACGTGGTGTGCAGCGACCCAGGGTGCTCTGACAGAGCAAAGGCTCTGTCTGCACTGGAAAAACAGGATGAAAGGAACGGATACAGCCGAGTGAGGCAGGGCGCGGATGCGCGCTCCACGCGGCGCTACAGCGCAGGGCCCCGAGCAAGAGAAACAACTGCAGGAGACACACAAAGCTTAATTTTAATAGGGCTTAGAAGTTTGTCTTTGTCCTTACATGCCATTAAGGGCCTGGATGCAGAGATGACGCGTTTACACCCTCATAGCAGCAGGGAGCTGAACATAAGCGGCCTGAAAAAAAAAGGTCTCCATTGAAAATGGTCAACAAAGCGCAAGGGAAAGGGCCTGCGTTGTGGAACTGCAACACCCCAGTTCCACTGGGGGCGGGGGGCCCTGCTGCATTATGTTTAAGTTGGTATTTCAGTCAGCCTTCGTCATACCTTCAGCCACAACGTTACAAGCAGCGGTCATGGCTGGGTTTATCGCTTAACAGCCACAAGAAAAACGGCTATTTTCTCTGTTGTTGTTTAAAACTTTGAAAAGGAAGGGAAACAAGCAGGGGGTTTCGTGCACATTTTATGGCTTCAAGCATGAGCCTGGCTCTGCGCTCTCAGCCCGCTCCTCCCACCAGCGGCTTCCTCACCCCACCAACACTGACGCCAAAGCGAACCGTCTGGAGGCAGGAGTCCAGCTCTGCAGGGAAAAGGGCTGCAGGCAGTGCCCTGGGGTACTGGTGCCAGCTGCGGCTGCATGCAGCACCGGGAGGGATGATGAAAGGCCCTCGCTGCTCCTCCAACCAATTTCAGTTAAGCAAGTTTTTCTAATCTTGTCCCAGTAGTGAAATGGGGCTACTGAAAAATCGGGTGCCTCGCTGGCTTGAGCAGGCACAGAGGGCCAGGCACTGCGCCTGCTCTCCTGCAAAAAAGTGGCAAATGGTTAGAGGTGCTGTGGGCAAGGAGCAGCCTGGGGCTTCCTGAAGGCATCTCGCTTGACATGCACATGCAGCGTTCCCCCCTCTGCTCCAAGCTGCCCCTGCCAGGATGAAGGGCTGCTGGAGGTCAGCAGGCAACATCCAAAGAGCAAATGCAGCCTGGTCTTGGTCACCCGTCCCCGCTAGCCTTTGCCTGCCATGCTGCACCGCTCAGCTGATGGCAGAAACCTGCACAGCACTAACGGGGGGGAGCAGTGCTGCGGCGGGGCCCTGGGGAGGAAGAAGCGCTGCGGCCAGGTCTGTGGCCGTGCTGTCACTCGGGCAGCTCTCTGTGAAGCAGCTGCAGCTTGCTGCCAGAGGTCGGGCCAGCTGTTTGTCAGAGACAAGGCTTCTGACCAGAGTGGGGTAATGACCAAACAGACATTTTTATAGTTTCTCCAGTGATCCCCCCTGCCCCCAGTCTCCTGGCTGCCTGGCCTTTCTTTGCCAAGCCATTTTACTGCCTTGTGGGGCACTGGCTGGTTCCCACAATGGCTGACAAGAATATCTAAAGAGGGGACAAAGAAAATGTGCTTACCGTTGCTCATATCGCTAACCTCTTGTGCAGCCCCTGCAGCTGGCAAGGTAACAAGCAGCTGCTTTAGGCCAGCACACCAGCGACAGCCCTAAAAGCAACACGACAGTTCAACCGCCCGCCGCAGCAGTGCAGGAACAGCTTTAGAGTCCATCAGGCTGACCCAGCTCCTTTCACACAGGGTTTGGGGTTTGGTTTGCTGGGGTTTTTTTTGCTTCATTTTAACACCTTTACCTTGACCCCGCAATCTAGAAGAACTCTCCTTTCCTTCCCGTAAACACTGGACTGCATTTCCATTTCCCGACGGCGCCTTCAGGACATGCAGGCCCTGCTAGCCAGCTGGCTTCCTGGGTCTGCCCCATCTCTGAAACTGCAGCCTCCTCACACCGCCCCGGGGATCAGCGCGAGCAGGGAGCCCTGACCTTATGACAAAGCTGGCTGAGTGTTGCTCGGATCAGACATCTTAATGAATGGATTCGGGTGGGGGAAAGACCTGCAAAGCGTCTGAGACACCTAACGTCAGAAACCTTTTCCCAGCAGCAGGAGGAGGTGCGCATGCAGGACAGGAGAGATGGAAAATCCACCTCGGTACTGAGGCGCTGGGGGGACCTTTGCCTCCAGCACCAGCGCAGCTTCGGCATGGCAGCAAAGCGCCACGGCAGAGTGTTTGCAAAGCCATTCCTCGGCCAAGCGGCTCTCTGTGCCAGGAGGAAGCGTTGCTGCTACTTCTTCGCTTCTAAAAGGCCATCAAATTCAGACTATGTACAACATATATAGAAATAACTTTTAATTAAAAAACCAACCTTGCATCAAAGATTATTGTATCAGACATTGAGGCAAGATTCAAGTTTAAGACAAACCAGTGTTAAAAAAGTGTTTAAAAAAATAATCAGAATGTGCAATAAACTACAATGTAGCAATAGGTTGTAGTGTTGAAACTTTACTGAACTGTTTTCAGATGCCCAGTGTATATTTCCTGTTATTTTGAGCAAAAAAATATAAATTGACACTAAAACCGGGTCATCTGTCCAGTGCCATTCCAGATAGTACATGTGGAAGCAAATTTTGCACAAAACCAGACTCCTATAAAACTGCCTTCAACTGTCCTACACAGAAAAACTTCCTGTTGGTGGATTATACCTACATTCAGTGTTTAATCTTTGTTAATACCTCTTGAAGTTGCAGATACATTCCAAACTACGCTATTTAGATGCAAGTTTAAACAGCTTGTTTTTGTTTCCTCACTGTGAACTCTCCGGGAAATTAAAAATCTATCCAGAATCACAATGGAAAGCTTTGGGGCTTTTTTTTTTTTTTTTATTGGTCTTCTAGACATCAATCTTCTTTTCCTTTTCAGCTCGTCACCAAATGTTGGCATACTTACGAGACTCTTACAAGGCACTGTACAGAAATCTGAACAAGACTTTGTCTTTAACATGTTAAAGCAAAATATTATGAGCCTCATCAGCTGCTGAAGGACTAAGGAAGTAAGATGACCCAAACCACAACATTCAGAGCTGCGTCACTGATTTGCTCGACTCCTCTTTCCTTCCATTTCTCTCTCCCCACCCGACCCAAGCAGAAACCCTACTTTCCGAGTAGCAGATACACCGACCATTGAAATGCAGTGGTCTATTGCTATCTTATTGCTTGAGGACAGCTACATGAACCATGCCCTGGCACTACTGAGAGCAGAGTACAGAGTTTAAGCTAGATGCAAGGCTTCCAGAACGTCTGCTTTGGGAACTGCTGGTTCTCCCCAAGCCTTACCTTACGCATGGGTTACACACAGGCATTTAAAGAGGCAGATTTTTGCCCCAGGTCATGCCACGCAGGAAAATAATCTTAGGCTATCGCTTCTCCCCATTGGTTTTTTCAAGTAGTTTTTCTGTGTTCAGTTGAAGTTGTTGGTTAAGGTATTCTGCTGCACCAGGATCCACTAAGAACCAGAAATGCATTTGAAGACAAACGAAACAGAAAAGGATGATTATTAACAAATGTGGCAATATGACAACAGAAAGTGAATGGTGCCAGCAATTTATGTGCGCCCACTCCCGACACTGGGAATATTAGACTTCCAGCTTGAAATAATTACTTTCTCTTGGGGTTCAGGAAGAAGAAAGTGTTGTCTTTGGGATTTATCCTGCCTGTTACAAAGCAAGAAAGAAAATATATTATATGCAGCTACCACACAGGTTTTGAATTGTGCTGTCATATGCTGTGTCAACAAGAGAGATTTTACCTTACACTTTTCTCCACCTTAATTGGCTTTCTTAATGAACCACATTATTCCCTGTCACCTTTGCTTTCTTGTATTGTTGATTCCCAGGCAAACATTTTCGCAGTCTTCTGACTCCTCGGTCGATTGTTTTCTTGGTGGATGGCCATTGTCTGGCAGACCAACGGGTGTGCATGAAGTACAGAGAGAGTCGCTGGGAAAAGCTGCACTTGACATTTCAGTCTGATTCGTTATTTGATCTTGGCACAGTAAAGCTTCTACCTCTTCATCTTTTAGTGGAAAAACTCGAAGTTCCCACAGCCCAGACTGAAAAGAATCAGAAGGGTAGAAGTGAGGGTGGGAAAAGAGAAAAGAGGGGAAAAAGGGATTTCAGTTGAGTCTGAACTGATTAGCTATGTGCAGAATGATCTGCTATCAAGTAACAAACGAGTGTCTGTCTTTGCAATGTTTGCAGGGCTCTTCAGATGAAGAATATGACACTGCCAGGCACCAGCTGTCAATGTAAGCTGGCTTCGTACGGTTTTGAACAAGTAACAGAGCTACAACTGAACAGGCACAGTGCAGGAAGGGGGAAGCTCTCTTCCCTGGTGCCAGGCCATCGGGATACCTGACCCATCATGGGCAGCCCCACCTGGAACCCTGGCCCACATCCCTGAGGAAAGATCCATCACCCCTGTGCCCAGGCCTGCCGTACGCGCCTCTGAAACGTGCTGTGCCTGCTGAGCAATGACATTTTTACCTGTTGACAGGTGTTGGGCTTAATTCGTAAAGCAGAGCAATCTAGGTCTAAACAGGAGCCTTACACTCAGTCTACATAAACCAGGGGGACAGCCTGAGATTCTCATCAGTGAGACAGGAGGATTACGTTCCATTCAGGATCTTTGTTTTAGGTTAGAGATTGTGGTCACCAAAGACCTGACCAGACCCGGAAGCTATTGGAAGCACCCACCTTCGTGTCCTGGCTCTCCCTGCAGAGCTGTGCAATCCCCGAACAGACCGAGCTGTGGGCGTCCGAAGTGACGTCCGGAACAGGTTCAGCAGCGCAATGCAGCGAGGCACAGGAGCTGCCCACGTGGTCTTTCTGCACAGAATCTTGCCCGTGTCGTCCATCAGCATTTTTGCTGTAAGATCTAGTGCAGGATAAGACACAAGAGTCTTAAGAGCTACCCCCTGCCCTTTCACATCTCCAGGAACAGTTTAGATTTTCTTTTCAAAGCGTTCAGTTTTTCTACTACCCACGTTCTACTTATTAAATTGAAAGAGCAGATGCAAACACACATGGTTCTTGACAACCTCATTGCCACAAGCCAAAGCAGAGAGTGCTTTGTGGAGGAGCCAGCCCGACAACACCGGGCTGGAACAGGCACGCTCTGGCTGCAGAGCAGCTGCTGGCCGGTCCCACTGCTCGCTCCACAGCTCACCAGAACAGTAATTAGGAAAAAGAAAAGGTAAGCTTAGCAAATGCCTCAAACAGGGGAACACGGCATCATGCGCAGGAGCCTGTGGAGTCCACGCTGCACTGTCAGCAGCCTGTGCCAATGTAACTTGAGAAGAAACAGCATGTCCTTGGGCTCCCCCTTCCCCGCTCTGGTCTCATCTCCAGAGCCATCAAAATAATTTAGTAAGTTTAAAATTTTTGACCTCACCTTTAGTGCAGGTTTGAACTAGATATAAAACACTGGCACGCATCTTAAATGCCAGGTGGAAGTCTGACCTTGCTCATGTCAACGGCAGTTTCATTTCTGATTTCAGGAGTTCATAGTTTCAAAGTTAAGGGTACATACAGAACCTGTGTTTTCCAGTACACCTTCTAAAGTGTCTTTTATGTTCAAAACAGCTTAAAATACAATTCCTTGACATGGCTTATCTCTAATTTTACCCTGCATTACAAAAAGCTATCTTTGTATACACATTCATAGTGGCATGGTTCACTTTTGGCCAAAAGCGGACACAAGCATATGGTAAATAGCAGAAAAAGTTATCCCAGCATTTGTAGGGTGCTTTTTGTCCTGGCAGATTCTGAAGCGATTTATGAGAATCATTTTCCCAGAGCCACACTGCAGATACAGCTTTATGATGTTTGCTCTTATACGCGCTATTTTTTGTGAGGCTTTGAGGGGTAAGATTTAATTCTGATGAGTTTTGTGCCGGACAGCAAGTTAAACTTTTTCACACACTGACTTTTTTAAGCATAAGATCCCTGGCACAGCCCAGGACCCTGCAGTAACACATCTCTGAATGCAGCAGACTCTCAGCTAAGTCAGGTGACATTAGGCACTCACGTTGCACTCGGTGCCTAATGGCTGAGTAACTGGGAGTGGCATGCTGTGGTCAGTGGGGGAGTAAGATTTTTATTCACCAATACCAGGTCACTAACATGGCAAATTTCTGTACATATGCATGCTTCAGAGCTGCACGGCCTTCCCTTCCCAGCCACAAAACCAAACATACCTGGTACCGTCCCTGAGGAGTTAGTTAACGAGGAGTGCCCTCGTTGTCAAAGTTCCCTGTGACAGCATTTCTGAAACTGCTGCACCGAGAGCCGACACCAGTGGTTCAATAGGAACGCTCTTATCAAAGCCAGTACACCTGCCTGCTATTCCTTCTGGGCCAGCGGCTCTGCTCCCACAGCGACCACCTTGCTCGCTCCCTTTTTTCATACTTCGTATGACGTAAGGAAAAAACTTCATCTGACAGATCTTCTACCTGTAACGAAAACACAGGGATAGCCGCTGCCATCATTATGGACATCACTAGAAACAAAGGCAGCCAGTATTATATACAATTCTGCAAAGGCCTGTTCACCAAACAAGAGGCGACAACACAATGCATGCTTGCAGCACAAAGGCACACCAAAATAGACAGGTTCAGCTCTAGTAGGTGGGATGCAGTCACTTTCACTTTATTGCTTTACATGTCTCTGGTTGATATGAATGGATACAGAAATTACACCCCCATGCAACCAACACGTTTTTCTCTATGGTGAGAGGCAGAAAATTAAGAAGACAATTACTCATGTAAATCAAGGCAGTATTAAAAGCACATAATAAAGACAAGCAAAAATTCCAGGAGTTTCCAGAGACTGCTTTAGGAGGCTGGGAGGCCTTGCCAGGTGCTCTTTAAGCAGGGAGAAAGAGGTCTGAGATCACCAAGGACTCCGATAGCTCCACACTGAGAGGAACTCAGCAAACCTGAGGTGCCGCATTCCTGCTACGAAGCCAAGCAGAAAATGGCTTCTGCTTTGGAGAGACTATTTCTTAGCAAATGATTTGCGTGACCTCGGTACAGCTTTGAAACAGCCCTGATCCGAGTACTTTTAACTGCTCGCAGTCATACAAGAGCCAGCTTTTTAGGTAAAACTCCTCAGCTGTAGCTGTCACATCTGACCTTCACTTCGAAAGAGCCATCTTCATTTTTCTGTCCAGGAATTTTGCCCTGAGACACGGCTGGGTGAGGAGCGCCTTGCCTCCCTTCCCCCTCGCTCCTCAGATGGCGAGGCGAGTTCTTGGCTGGGCCCCTCCAGCTCAGCTCAGAGTTATTTCAGAGTGCTCCAAACCATTCAACCTCCTCAAAGTTCACCTAAAGAGCTACGGCTTGCAAGAGCATACGAGTGCTGCAGCCATGGATTTTCTGCCAGCCACTCCCAACTCAAAAGCAGAGAAATTTTAGGAAGGAAGAATTCCTGGTTGTGGAAGCTGTGAAGCTGCACTGCCAGATCAATCCTGGACAGGAATTATACCAATAATCAGGGGGTCATGGAAAATAAATGGATTTTTTTCTATGAAGCAAAATCCTCCATGGTGTTATACAAACACCACCATTTATCTTCCGATTGAATCTGATAAAACACAGAACTAAACGCAGCGCCCTCCCTGCAGTGCCAGGCAGAGCCATACAATACAGGGAACGTCGTCACCTGGGTTACCCCACTCCAGACAACCAGCGGCCCCAAGGTTTTCTGCAGAAGTTGTTCCTTGTCTCCCACTGTTTCCCGCAACAGTGAGGTAGTTCACGACCATTATGGGTACAAATGCAAAGTATTCCATGCTGTAAGCACGCTCGGGAGTGATGCTCAGCTTGCCAGAGAGCACATTTCCACCCTCGGCGGCTGGTCATACAATGAAATTTAACTGAGCCAGTGCAAAGGATCCCAAAGGCTTGAGTGCAATCGAAACGGCCACACAACCTGCTTGCTCAAACTGTAGCTGCCCGGTTCCTCCTCGGCCCAGCACTCACCAGGAACCTTCAGACAAACAGGCCTGCTTTGTTTGCCCATCTCATGGCTGCTTTCTGAAGGCTCCTCATTGCTTCTATTTATTTATGTTAAACACAAACCACTTTGTTAGCTGCTGGTTTCCTTTCATGCAAGCCAACTTAATGGGTTTCCTCCTCTCTCTGGAATTCACCAGCTCTGTCACTTGGATGGCATTGGTACGGGGCTGCATCTCAGTTCAGATTCTGGCTTTCCAAGGTCAATGATGTATAGCGTGAAAGTGAGAATTTTATGAACTACAAAAGTGCTATTCCCTCAGGGAAAATTCAGGATTTTTCTATGTGCTCAGATTTCCTTTGAAGTGGAAACAAAAGATAATTTTGAAAGAAAAACTTAAGACTTTGAAAATACTGTTCTTAGCAAATTGCCAAAACTTTTCATGCCAGGAAGAAACTTCATTTTTTAACAAGCTTCCTTTCAAAAATCAAAGTCCACATTCCTCTCCAAGTGAAGAGTTTTGAAAAATACAGAAATAAGCTTTACTGTTCCTCTTCCATAGCTGCTGATAGTAGATTTAAGCACTTGTTTATTTAAAATTAGTTTTACCCTACTCCACTGAAGATGTAACAAGTAATACATTTTCTTATTTAAAAACTATTCTTTGTTCGATGGATAAAATTACATTACATCAGAGTAAAAGGTCTCTACTTGGTTCGGTACAACCTCTGCCTCTGTCCAGCTTTGTAACATTTTATATATTTCCTCCACCTACTTTAGGTTAATTCAAAGTTGCTACAACTGGAGAAATTGGATTATTTTTTTTCCGCCCACTAAGGTTAGTTTGAAAAAGGACAAAAGAACTGTCACTCCTCAGTGGATGGATCTGGCAGTGATGTCGAGAGAAAAGACTATTAGGAAGGCCTGTTTGTGAGGCATGTCTAATGATCTCATGCAGAAAGACTTACAGCAAACTAAGATTTGGACGCCCCCATCGCATCTAGTTAAGCTACAAAACTCTGTGCATTAACGCTGAATAGCACCAGGAATATGTCTGAAAGGTTCTCAAAACAACAAAGTCTGTGTTTCAGTCTTTGGCTTCACAGGAAACACTGAGTCATAAGCCATGAAAACACTTCGCAAAACTAACTACGCACAGAATTATCCCAAAGTATTTGTCATTACTAAAACAACTACAAAATAAACTCGAACATTACTTCACAACTGTGCCCGGCCAGAAACTTTAACCTGCACAAAACAAATTAAAAGCAAAATAAACCAGGAAAACCCGAGCCACACCCTCCCATGCCTTAAAGCAGACTGCAAATTCATACATGCAAACCAGGAAACTCAAATGCTCTGTTTCTAAAAATTATGTATTTTTAGAGGAAGTAATAGAGCAGACATAGAGAGTAGATTAACTTTTACAATGCCCAGCTGTTACGTTTGTCCTTGTAAGGCAAAATACCCAGAAACACCCAAAAAAGCACCCAAGCACCCAAGCTTTGAGTACAAGCTTTTTGTACTCAAAGAAAGGCATGGCGAGTAGGCCTGACGTTCAGAGTGCTGAGGTCCTGTCCTTGGAAGTGGGGCTCCTGTAGAACATGGCAAATTTGGGACCCTCCATTTTTTTTGTAACTGCTGGAAACTTTGGGTGCAAGTCTATTGCATGGAAATGGGTTGTTGCATTGAAAGCCTTTAAATGAAGAAGAGAGAGAAGGGGGAAAAAAAAAAGGAAAAAGAAAAGGTATCAAGTAGAAGACTTCCCTAACTGCTGCTGGCTGACGGAAAGACAACTCCCAAAGTTTTAAATTTAGCCATGCAGAAGGATGGGCAGAAAAGAAACTATTATACAGTACCACCACAGGCTGCTGGAAGCAAAGAAAAAGCTTACTTTATATAAAAGCAGAACGTACATTTTGCCCTCTCTTGTCCTTGACAAATGATCTACTGAAGGTTGCATTGATTTCAGTACAAGGAACAATTTGAAGAGTGTCAGAGTGGGAGTGCAGAAAATGCAAAAAAGGTAATGCTGCTGTTTTCTCTTGTCTCTTTTCAAGCTTAGAGTAACAAATCTAACCCAGCTTTAAACCTAAAGCAAGGAAGTGGAAGAGTTACGATCAGACAGCCACCTTTTCTCAGTGCTCTGAAAAACATCCAAACCAATTAACACGATCTCAAAAGAAAGAGGGAGAACTGGCAAAGGATGATTTAGACAAACAAGATCTTTAGCATTTTTCTCTTGTCTGACATCTCTCCTCTCTCATTCCACCCAGCAGCTGACAGACAATACAGAAGCAGTGGACCACAGCAGGAGGCAAAGCTGCTTTATTGTTAACTCAAGTTATTTCCTGGCCAAAGGATGAATCATACAGGATCAACTAGTCATGCCAAATACAAATGTACTGGGAGGGCTAAGGAGTAAGTAGTCCATGAGCTTCACAGAGAGACACCTTCAAGTCCCTACAGCAAAATACACTGAAAGTACGTAAGACAAGTCTGCATGGCATCTGAAATCTGAACAGGAAATCCACCAAGTCTTCCAAACAAGATCCTTGAAGCCCTAAAGGCACATCACTGTTGAAATTCTGTTTTTCCTCCCACGGAAACCAAGATGAAGAGAGAGCACTGAACAGTAGATTCTCAAGGGACAGTGTGCCCTTGCTGCCTTATTAGTTATTCTCCAAATGGTTTAATTAAATATCCTTGCAGGAGAGTTCTCCCCTGTATGTAATTTGACCTTCTCACTACAATAGAAGATCACGCATGTTTCCTGATAGCAGAGATGGTACCAAACCAAAAGGTGGTGGTGGAAGTGACATAAATCTGACAACCAGATTTCACAATAATTTCTCAAGAGCATGAGGAAAGGCAAGGACAGAGTCAGTTTTTCTCTTCCTTCCGACCCAAGAGTATGGCGCCAAATGAGTGCAGCTACACCAGACAGAGACCTGAGAGTCTCTGAAAGTTTCATTTCCATGGAGCAGGCAGCTACAGATCTAGTGAACCTCTGAGAAAGCTACTGCCTTTGCAGAGAGTATTTTCTACCCCAAGAGAGTAGCATAATCATTTGTTTACTGTGTTTGGCATAACCTTCTGTACTGCTACCCAAATGCAATCTTTTTCTGCTACTAAGGCACCTAAACCTTGGTTGTAGAGATTCTCTGAAAAAGAAGCTCAAGAACAGATATTGTGGATGAAGGTACAAATACAAGTCCTACAGTTGCAACAGCTGATAATGGCCTACAGCAGAGACAGGAGGGAGATAGAGATGTCCCGAGGACAGGAAAACTGGCAGGGTTCTGGAAACAGAGCCACAAAAAGATTGGAAGGACAGAAAACCAGCCTAGAGACTAGACCTGCTGGTACACTCACACTGGGTTAGCAAATGCCTCAAACCCCTGATTAGGGGAGAAAGGGACCCCTAGCTGCAAAGCCCACAGACATTCCCTGGAAGAAAAAGGTAGATTCTTATGTCTGGAGGAAGCAACAGCAGCACATAATGTGCAAACTTAGCTCAAGAGGCAAGCAGGAAATGCTGAAGGTTACGTTGTTCCTGATAAAGCAAAAAAGAGAAGTTTGCTCCCAACAGGCGGGTTGCAGGAAAATGAACACTGAGAAGAAAACTGAGGAAACCCGCTGGGCCCACAGGCAAAATGCTTAATCACCTCCTGAGGAGCAACACACCATGGGAACTGGCCATGAAAGAAGAGGATGAGAGGACAGACATTATAGCACAGGCAGCCCAAAGGGACAGTTGCACTGGGATGCTCAGGAGCGAGGGAAGTGGAGGCCTGACCAAAGGGACCCATTGGGAGTGCTGACAGTGCCAGCAGCAAGGCACAGAAGAGCCCAACAATGGTTATTAACGGATATACTCCCATTTCTGTCATCCACTGCAGGGGCGAGTAGGTTGGCATAAGGCACATTTTCACAATCTCATACTCAATACGTTGGTTTTGAAATGTGAAACTTACCAGGTTTCGCATTAAGTCAGTGACTTTGGAAAATACATACCCATTATCTCAATTATATATTATATCTAATTTAATTAAAAACTTGCGGTTTAATGAAAAACCAGCCTACCTCTTCTTCATCTGTGTGAGTTCTTTCTAAAGGTTGAAATTCAACAACTCTCCAGCTAGAAATGAGACAAGGAAAGTAAAATTAATTTACCTTGAAGCTGTTTCATTATTTACGCAGTAGAGATGACTCTTCTGTTCCTACACTATATTGTTAGTTACTCCTTCAACACTTCTTCTGCCTCAAAAGTTCTTTCAGATAAAACGATTTCAAATTTAAGGTGCCAGTAACAATGCCCGAAATTTGGATTTTCCTTTCCCAACCCAGTATCTAAACTTTCCTTTTCCCAACACACTTTAAGCTATCCAATAGAATGTTAATAATATTTTAGCTTTAAAGACCATATAAAAGCAAATACAAATTAGAGACTTAAAATATGGAACAACAGCATTTAGTCATTTTTACTTTGTTTTAGCAATCTAAAGAGGTTCTATTTAAAAAAAAAAAAAAAGAAAAAAGATATGTCTGTAGAATCATGGAAAAATTAAGCTTATTCTACTGTATCAGAATGGATAAATTTTAAGCAGAAATGATTTTAGCATATATTTTTAATTCACTGAAAATAGTTAACTATGTTCTTATGAACCATCACACACAAAAAACTCAGCAGCCTCCAAATAACCGTTCAGAGCATGTCAGCCTTACGGCACATTTGAGGCCACGAATATCACTACAATTAAGATGATAGAAACCCACTTCTATTTTTAGCCAGTCTGTGCATCTGCCACCTCCTCGTAGCAGACTATTTCCCTTGTGCTATCAGCTGCCCCGTCGTCCCACCACTCCAGGCACACAAAGTGAAGTACACAGAAAAAGAAAACCAAGTGCATGAAAAGATCAGCTTAATATGATAAAATTATCTAACTACATGTTAATGATATTCTTGGTTAACGTTCCCATGTTCATTTTGGTATATTCTTTGCAACTGAGGAGGTCACGAACAAACCTGGGAGTAAGGATTTCTTTGTACTGTAGTTTCTCCAACTTCGATGGGGCCACCAGCGACATTGGAATAACAATGTTGTCGATGTCATAGGAGCTCTCACTTCTCAGCCTCCTCCTGGAGTTATGCTGTATGATATAATCAATACAAGAGGACATTCATCAGCTCAAATCACACGCACCACATGTTAGCTGAGAAACATTAGAAATGCACGAGGAGAAAGTCTGTAACTTGAACACATCTTCTAGTGGCTTAATGACTTTGGACTTCCCCCCCCCAACGGAATCAACAAACATTAAAACTGGCTCATCTCTGAGACTTCTTGCTGGCATAACTGACTGAAATCAGTGGGAGCTTCCCTTCCTTGATTTCAGTTACAGTTAATTCTGAATACTTATGAGAATTTTGAAGTTAGTGCTGCCTTCTTCATAATGTTCAGTCTACCAAAATGACCTTTAATCTACTAACCCGTAACCTAAGTGGTTCTTCAGTGATACAATTAAGAATTCCAAAAGAATGAAGCTACATGTAGCAGTGATGAACAGCCTACATGAAAAACAGTTTCCTGGAAGACGTGCAAAAGACAGAAACTGCATTTCTTAGCTGCGAGCACAGCAGATTTCCTGGTGGTGTTCTCTGCCCACCAGTGCATGGAACCTACATGGGTCAAAAACTGAAGTTCCTCAATTACAGGAGAAAGTTTAGTTTGAAATCACAATACATTCCG
Organism: Psophia crepitans; assembly: GCA_013399095.1. Lineage (NCBI taxonomy): Eukaryota > Metazoa > Chordata > Aves > Gruiformes > Psophiidae > Psophia > Psophia crepitans. Next base: position 1,099,736 of record VWZZ01004139.1, read on the forward strand.
TATTATAAGATCTCAATTTTTAGCTGAACATTCATGAAAACAATCTATTCTAAAATGCTCGTTTAGGTGCTCTTTCACGATGGTCTGCTCAAGCAAGGGAAGAAAGGAGCAGTGTGCATTGTCAGAATTGCATTGGGGATGCGGATTTAAACTCAGCTCAGAGTCATCACCAGATTGAAACATGACGACTTACAGAGCACCAGTATACCACCAGGCTTAGCACAGCTGTGGCACTGAAATCTGGTATCATTATGAAATTCTCTTATAAATTCCAGTAAAACAAAGTGTGTTTCTGCAGGGACTTCACTGAACCAGGCTGTGCTGCTTCTCAGCAAATTTATATAGTAGAGACTTTGCCTATAGCTCTGCACAGGAGGGTTTAAAAATGAAGCTGAGAATTAACAAATTCTGTGACTATATTTGCACCGTGAGGCCATTTTATGTTGCTGCACCAAGAAAGAAAGGGTCGTAAGAGCCCCTGTGTAAAACTGGGAATGTAAATTGCAGTATATTTAATGAAATTGGGGTGGGGGAAGAAAAAAAAAAGGCCCAATGACAATAAATGGAATTTACACTCCAGTTATATGATCTGCTAAATTCTTTTGAAAGCAAGTGTCTGTTTTAGGAACGCCACATATTCAAACTGGAATAAATTACTTAATGTAATCCACTTAATTCACTGTAAAAATGCTCTGTACTGTAACTAAACACTAAATTAGATGTAAAAGGCATGCGTTTTTGGATTGTTAATTTGCACAACGCTGTTGATATTTCAGTTAAGCCAGTGATACGTTTTTGCTTTACCTGTGATGAAGTGCTGTGAGTGGGCCTCGACATCGCGTTAACATTGGTCACGGCAGCAAAACTGCTATGGGATTCTGGCTCTGTGTGTTGAAAGGAGAATGTCTCAAACCTAGCGTTCCGTTCACCTGTCACAAAAAAATAATAATAAAAAATGCATACCGGCTGTTGTCTATTAGACTAAAGATATTTTTCCATACAGTAATAGTAAAGTCGTTTCTAGAAGCCCGCAGCTAACCACTCACGATTTAATGAATACTATAAAAAGCCAGCTAAATAAACACTTGTTACTCATCCTGTCACTGTTCCACAAAACTCATCCCTCTCCTTCTATGAAGGATTTCTTCTTGTGGAACCAGCTTCACATGGGCAAATCCTGCTTCTTTTTTGGGAAGCTGCCACAGACTACACACAAAGCAAATGCAACCAGACTTAGAGGAACGCTCCTCAGTGTTTCCTGACAGCGCTTCCCTAGCCGGGCTGCATCTCACTAACGTACCAGTTCACTGAGCCCTTGCTGATGGTTTCGTCCGTGATAAATGATAAAACAAAACTGGCAGCAAGGCTAACAAACACAATTAGTTTCTAGATCTCCATGTGTGGTTTCTTCTAGTAGTGGCCCACTGCTCCAGACAAACTGTAATTCTTGTTTACTCTTATTCAGTCCCAGCGTAAGCAGCATTTAGGGGGATTCAGATTTTAGCCACCTGCGTTCTGCTTTCCTTCTACCTTAATTTCCAGTAAGAAAAGAGACCTCAGATTTAATATACCAACTAATAAAAAGAATCAGTGTATTCCAACACAGAAAAAGAGGTACGGCTGTGCTGCACAGGCTGGGTCAAAGACATGAACTCTCATATCCCAGGCAGCTCTGCTGGCACACAGCTTTTATTTTTGGCCTTGTTCATCAGGCTGACCTTCCCCATGGATAATTTCTCCTAGACAGAGCCCAAATTAGGAATAAATATGTAGTACTACACCCATAGCACTAATAAGCTAGAACTGCTGCTGCTACTCACAAATACAGCACACAGCAGTTTTCTGGCATTGGGAAACTATGATCCTCACAATAAGAGGTGGGGTTTTTTTTCTTCCATTAACTCAAAGAACTAAATACTACTGGCAGAAGAGTAATTGTAACTTCAAAAGGTTTACAGCAAGAAGTTTTCTCTCTTACTAGTGCTCCCAAGTAACTCCAGTTACTCCATGACAATATGCTTAGGGAAACATCGTGGCTGCAACGTGGTTTGGGGAGCAGAGACTGGTTAGGGGAGCGGGTGGCATGGAAAAAGGATCACTGATGGCGAGAGGGGACAGGGGAGAGCCAGGCCCAGAGCGGAACAGAGGCTGTGCAGCAAAGGGGAGGGCTGTACTGCACAAAGGGAACGATGGACAGAAAAAACCCTCACCAAGACAATTCTCAGTGTGTCCAAAACCACCTTTTATTCTCTCCAGTAACTTTCTAATCAATAGGTGTTTTGGGGTTGGGTTGTGGTTTGTGGGGTTTTGGTTTTTTTTTAAATAGATCATCATTTTTGGTTAAACCACCTCTGCAGTGATTTCCGTATCTCCACCTCTACTTCAAGATTACACTAGCGGTTTTACCCGGATATGCACCAGAAGTGTATTTTACTACAACGTTAATTGATCATTTATATCTTTTAATTCCTTCTTAGGGGAAATGTTAAACTAATACAGTTTGTCTCAGTGATGTATTTTCTTCAACTCTCTTGTGAGAAATTTTGCCAAATTTTTCCAAAAGTTCACATAAATTAATCTGTAACAGAATCTGTTAGGTTTTACGTGCTAATAGCCTGGAGAGGTAAGATGCTACTTATCTTTGCAATGGTACGCTCAATTTTTTGTCCCTAAATTATCACATTATTCTATAGAACTCTCAGGGCACTTTCTATTAACTTATCAAGTGCTGAAGTAGAGATTCAATGGCTTAAAATATAAAGATAACAACAGTAAGAACACTAATTATAAGCACTGACTACCCACAAGTCCTCTTAACAGTCTGGAAGGAAACCAGAACCACAAATGACAGTACACAACAAACGAAACACAGCTGAGCAAAGATGCCAGGAATAGTAAATGTTTGGTTAGGCACATGATTTGACAGATAACTTTGCAATTCAGTCTGTTTCACTGACTACTATTAAAAAAACCAAACCCCTTCATATTAAAAGTAATGACACCCAGTATAAGAAAAACACGGCTGGACTGCTGAGCAGTTTCCTTTAAGAGTATTCCAAAAATAAAATACAGAAGCTTGTCTCATTTTGTAATATATACAAGAAGAAAGAGAAAGATTACTATGCTTTAAAATAGCACATTATTTTCATAGTGTCTTAAGTCCATTTCTTCACTCTTGCAAAGTTTCATACAGTGTCCTTTTTGTAGAGAACTTAAAATTAATCCTCAAAGCCCAGTGATGATAAACTAATTTATATAGTACATATTTTTAAAGAAGTAGTGCTATCTTAAGCAGCACCGTTTTTCTCTTACCTACTGCTGTCTCACTTAGATGTCTTTTCTTCCTTCCTTCCGACAGCTGGTCAGATGTTCCTGACACTGACTGAGATTTGGAATTAGATAAACAGCCACTGCTCCATTGTTTGACAGAAACATTATGTTGATTATAGTCTACAAGAGAAAAAGCATGGATCAAGTTGAAAACTGATTTTCCATTGGTGCAATTTACAGGCAATCTCAACTACTGAACTATTTATAACAGAGAAAAACAGACTTCTGATAGGAATCCAAACAGGAAACAGTACTACAGTCGGGCACCTGTGTCTGCAGAGAACCCATGTTCCAAACTGCCCCCAGTTGCATTACTGCCCTCCTGCTGCTCTGATGTGATCATTTCAGTGCAACAAAGAACAACTTCTTCCATCTAAAGCCTTAGCTGGTTACCTTCTCTGATAACCTGTTTTGTGCTAAGTTTATAATGGAACCTCTTTGGGGCAGGAAGTACTGGCAAAGGAATGAAAAATGGCCTTGCAAATATTAAAATATTTTGCTTTACATACCATTGTCTGGAGATACTTTAAACTCCACTGATGAGGTATCAACTTGTTCTCCTTTGATGTCATCCTTCCTTAATAATGTTTCAAAGTATATGTGAAGAGGAATATCTATTAAGAAAAAAAGAAACCAAAAGTAAAAAAAAAAAAGAAGAAAAAAATCAAATGGAATCTGTATCGGAAAGATGCCAACCTATGAGCCACTGAATTACGCATCATTACTAAAGGTCTAGGAATTGATTTACATAACACTATGTAATATAACCTATGAGCAATATTGCTGCCTTGAGTCCTTCAGCTCATGAAGAACAGCAGCGCTCCATAACTCCTGCAAGGACTTGTCTATATGGCTGCAGTGTCTTCACATGGTCAAGCTGAAGATAATATAGAAAAACATGTTCTGAAACCGGTGGGACCAAAGGAAAACTCAATGATGACATCCTGAAAAAGCCCAACTCGGCATTTCAAAGAAGTGACTTTTGCATGAGTAAAATAGAAAATTTGAGGCAAGGCCATTCTCAGCAAGATAGTTCTTGTACCAGTGCTATCCCCTGCTATAGGCAAAGACCTGTAGTCTTTCCTGTCAGTTAGCTAAGTACTTTACAAGATAATGTCCAGTAATTGCCTGGAGGTAAGAACTCAAGGTACCTATCTTTCTATTAACAGGAGATGAGAGTTATGCCATGGTAAAAGCAAATCCCTTTTTAGCTATGAAGCTGCACACATGCTGACCAAGGCAGGATGCTTAAGTGGTTCCAAGCTCTCCAGTACTAAGAGCTTCTAAGGGCTGACAAGACTACCGCAGATCACGGTAGGACTCAAACCTAAGGAAAGCTCCTGAACAAATCCCAGTGCAGGCATCAGTACAGTAACAGCACATTTTTTTGGTGTTCAAAGTCAAAGCAAGAATGAGCAAGGTTGTCTTACTCCAGAATTATTCTTCACGAAAACAACTCTGGAGGGTATCGTGAGAGTAAGACTGGGGTCCTCCCCGTTTGACCAACTCCTGCACATGGTGCACTTTTCCTGTAACCTGAAAAGGCTTTGGTTCAGCCTAAGTAATTAATGCTTGGAAATTGTTACTGCTGGGAGCCTAGAGGTAATTTCAAGGTACATTCCTTCTTCCTCTCTCTGGCAAAGGCTACACCAGGGCAATGTAATTAATTTCCTGAGGGAGTTCTAACCCAGAATTAGTCTGCCAAACATCTCAAATGGTAAGGCATTTACCCACTGTTGTAAGGCAGGAAGGCTTCAGAAAAATACGTCTCTATTTAAAAAGCCCTTCCAGAAACAAAACTACAAGAAAGAAAAGAAATTAAGTAGAACCAAATATGTCAACATCAGAAGCAGGCTTGACAACTATTACATTCAGATGAGAAGAGGACTGAGGGCAGGGCCAAAGAGTGGGCATTAAACTACTTTTATTTACATACAACCTTAGCCCTGTGTGCCTTCAGGACTTACCAGGACAGAAACTTTCAACATATTTTGCTAACTAAAATGAACGATTTATTTCAATTTGATATGGATATAACTAGATATTTTGTGAAAAGACTAAAGGTGACCTATAAAAGGCTTTTTTCCCCAAGGTTTTTGCTGTGTTTCCTATTCTACTTCCGAGTAAGACATGAAGAAGGTCTGGAAGGTTTATTAGTCACAACGTAAAGAAATAAATAAAACATTTCTCCTGGGTTTTTTTTTTATCCCCCTGGGGAACCACCTGGATGTCTCAGAGATGTTTTATTATGTGTTCCTGTATCTTAACCAAAAGGGCAAGGGTGTTTGCTACAATTTATCCACAGGCTAGGTGCAGAAATGCCAGAACCCCAAACTTCTTCGATACAAACTACAATTTTTTTGTTATCAGGGTGCAAGTTTAAAAGAGGTGCTTTTACATTCAAGGGATGCTGCCACCACTGACATATTTTGGGTCAAAACTCTTGGTAATTGGAAACTCCGAAGGCAAGACTTAGAACCGTTAAGGACAATTATGCTTCCACAAGTGAGTACACTAGTGAACCAGTCCCACTACGCTATTTTTACTAGGTTGCCTACAAATTATGATTCTCCTTTCAAAGTAAAAAACAAGAATGTAAGTACTTTGAAAGTAAAAAACAAGGTACAAAAGAGAACAACATCTGAATCTTGAACTTGAATCCCTCCTCGCACACTGAAAAAAATCAAACTCCCAGAGTTTCAAAATGGAACAAATACCAGTACTATTTTTTTAACACACAGAGGAAATTAAAATAGAACCCTTTTCTTTACTCTGCTGACAGACTTTTTTTAATTCAGAAGAGAGCGATAAAAGATGTGGGCACACCACAAGCAGTGTTTTAAAAGAAGTTATCCCTCTGGAAAGGGATAACTAAGGAAGCTGCAAAGAAAACACGAAACTGAATCAGGCTACTTGACCAAGTTGGAAAATTTCTAGCATGAGTTTATTCACAATAATTCTTTCATATGAAAGAAAAAGACAAATAGCCTAGCGATCTTCATGAGGAGATAGCAAAGTACACAAGGCACAGCACAGAGCATGAATCTAGCCTCCCTCAAAAACAAGGACTGCATCTGAGCGGGAGATATTACGTCCAGCACTTTTTTCCTGTCTTTATTATTATTAGCAAGGCTAAGGCTCCTCAAAAAGAGCCTCAAAAGAAAGATGTTCTTAGTATCGGAATGAAGCTAAAAACATTTTTCTTCCTTCACCCTGGCAAAGTGACCAACAGTAGCCACAATGCCATCCAAAGCCTTTTTAGTTTTTTTGATGATGATTAATCTCTTTTTGAGAAAAGAAAACGTCAATGTTCTTGTTAAACTTCCTAGTCCCCCTTAAGAGTAAGGTAAGAATGAAGGCAAGGGGCATAGCCTTATATGACTATCCTTGAACACACTTCTAACCCCCCTGGCTCCTGTCCAGCTGGGCTGTCAGAGTCACAGGGTAACTGATGGAGACCATGTGTAAAGAAGAAAGACTTCAGAGGTTATTTTTCTCCTCTCTCCACAACAGAGTCCTGCTGACTAGGATGTTGCTCTTGGACTCCTGGTGTGAGTGTTCTGTTTCCCCTCTTTGCTCCTCAAAATATTCTCCTCTTTACCCCATACATGGGATGTAAACCCCTGTAAACCTGCAAGAATTGACACCTTCTCAGGATTCCATGTCCACACTTCCGTCTTCTGTAGTGTCCAGTGACAAGTTCTCCAAATCCAAGACTTACTTTAATCCTTGACTAATTCCTAATACCAGGCTGCAGCGTCTATACTGTCATTCTGGGAAGACAGTGGGTGTGATTAAAGACTCAAACTGTTCCACAGAAGTCCCAGCCTCACATTCAGCGTTATTTTGTGGCAGTTGTCCCCCAGAACAGCAGAATTCCTGTACTGGTCAGTGACTACCTGGTAATATGTTCTTTCTAAAATAAAAAAAAACTCAGAAATCAACAGTATGAATCCCTTCTGCTGATAACAGCATTTAATATGTTACTTTGAAGCCTCAAGTGCTGTCAAATTCCACCTGCACTAGTTTCAGGGCTAATAAGAGTCACAAACACCATCATCCGCATTATTGTTCAAAAAGATAAAAGAATCAGATGACAAAAATCATAAACTTCAAAGATGTCCAAAACGGCTGACTATCACAAAAACAATTAGAAAACCTAAATAAAGCTTTTTGGACCTAGTCCAAAAGGCCTGAACTGAAAGCTGCTTATGAAAACACCACAACCAGGGTATGGAAGTGCATTGGCAAAGGCACCATGTAAAGGACTAATACCAACTCATTAGACACACCATGAAAGATGCCAAAACCCACTTTTCCCTGACCAGTCTTTCTTGGCTGTAATCACATTACTGGTACAGGAAACCGAGAAGGTGTGTTTTTCAAATGTCAGGATGAAGTGGAGATTTTCGTTTAGTCTAAACCTATGTATTTTGCCAGCATGAGGTTTCCTGTAAGAGAATTAAGTTCTAAAAATCACTCAAAAGAAAATTTTTTCAAAAAGCATAAGCTCTGCAGCTCCAACAAGCACAACTACCCTCACGGTGTTTGAGTTCTTTTGAGTTACTTACCTGAAGGGAATGATAAGACCGGATGGAAGGAAGAGTCCAGCTCTTGCACATAATCTAGTATTTTAGATTCCATGCTGTACTCACTACTGCTCAAAGCGGAGGCTGGCACCATACGTGGTAACTGAGTTTTATATGGAAAGGAGGCATCTCTAGATGGCAAAGTCTGCAAGGATATACAGAAAAAAAAAGGTTAACTTCTCCTTTACTCACTTCCTTCAAATTAGACCGGAAGTGGGGGGGGGAAGTCAGTGAGTGACACTCTTCAACATGGGAATGGGAAAAATAGTTCTACAAACTTCCCATAGTCTTAACACGACTTACCTCCACTTATCATGGACTATAGTGCACAACAGAAATAATACAAAAAATCCTTCAATTAGGGCCAGGAAACACTTGTCAAAATTTCCAGAGAAAATGTGACTGTTTCCAATCATTATTCTGATATACCCTATGACAAAGAAACAGCCCTTGAAATTCCATTCCAGCACAACACAGATGATATAGATGCGCAAACAAAACCAACACCAGACTAAATACAGGGGTCTCCTCCGTTTATCCCTTTAGTCTTAGCAAGATTCTTAGTATCGATATCTCTAGACAGTTTGAGCTCATACATTTTAACAGAAAACACAATATTAAACATTTTGAGCACACCATGTACTTACACAAAGCAGAAGTGCAAAGGCCTTGTTATAATTAAAATATCAGATAAGTAACACAAACAAAAGATACGCAGCAATAAGTAGATAGGGATGCGTTCAGGATTGATGAATAGGTAGGAAGAGGAATTACTAGAAAGATTAATTCAGCTGCTTGTTAAAGTACGGAAGACAAAACGATGGATTGCACAGAACTGGTAGGTGTGAGGTAGTAAGACAAAGGGAAAACATAGAGTGGAAGTGGGCAGGAATAAGCAGAGTGCAGGCAATATACTGAGCTCTGAAAGAACCGAATGTGCTAGCACAGGGCAGCAGCCAACAGTAGTCTGTGTTTCAGAATAACCTACAGAAGTGCTGCAGGGAAACAGTGTTGCTTATGCTACCTTCAGCCGTACTGGATACTACAAGTAGTGACCCCAAAGGTACTGACATTTGTAAAGGCTTCCATAGGTTTTTGATACTTTGCCAAATGCTGCAGATCCTACAAAGGGGAAGGGAGGGAAGGGGGGTAATTCTAGGGTCTCAGCCTAATGCTATGCAAACAGCCACATTTATCATCTCCTGGAAAAGGATTTCAATGTAAAAAAACTCTAAGAATGAACATAGCAGTGGTCATCTTGATTTTCTTAGGGCATTTTATGGAATGAAAGAAAAACGTCTAGCAGTTATACCAGAGGCAAGACGATCAAACAAACATTGCTTCTATTTTTCAGTACTTCCGCTTTCCAAATTCAAGAAATCTTTTCAGCTGCTTCCTCCTGCCTGAACTATTCCAGGATGTATTCTAGCAGTGCCACTCATCTGTTAGTGATGCAGTGGTTATATCCACCACATAAAATCCCCCTCCACACAGTGACATTGGTGCTTCTGTCACATGGCATTAGCATTCACAGCCCACACAAACACAGAAAACATCCCATGAAAAAGTTCCCCTTTCCATCTCTTCCCTGCCTCTCAATCGACAAATCCCCTATGCTGGTATTGTATTGCAGGAACTGTTAAAGTCAAGCAAGAGTGTTATGATGCTGGAGCAGAGAAGACCCTGTTGTGGTGGGGTGGTTGTATTTCACTTTTTTTTCCCCCGTAGGAAAACATTAACAGTCCTAAATTCACCTTGATCTCCATATATACAGGTATATGCACAAGTACTTTCAACTTAATTTGGAAAGAATTTTTTCTAGCCCAGAAGTCTTTCACATCAATGTTCTGTTATTTTCCTGTGACAGACATATGGGACTCTTCATCTGTTAAACTTTAAACATCCACGAAGTGTTGGCAGAACTGGGACCTATGTTTGGAAACACTAGAGGGATAAATGGTAAAGCAAATTTAATGTTTCCCATTACGTGGACCATTAAACTAAAGCTTTAAAGAGCTTTTAGGTAGTTGTTCTACATTCAATGCAGTAAGGGCTTGCTTTTCAAAAATGCACAAAAGCATATTTCCTCTTGATATTTGTCTTTTAGAAATGAACTAGTTTCCTGATTCTCCACTATTTAAAGCTGTTACTGCACCCTTGTTACTTGCCTTTTTTTTTTTTACAGAAATGAATCGACATTACAGCAAGTGACAAATCTCTCATTCTTTAAAAAGAAATCCTCAAACACTAATCAGTAAAATTACCTAGAAAATACATAGATAAAACCAACACATACTGCCATCTAGCCCTTTAGTTCTTTTTTTATTTTTTTGCTTTAATTCGATTTAGTCCCAAACATATTCAGACTATCGCTTAAAGCTAAGCCTGCTCAAAAACATGCACACATGGCCAAATAACCTCCACAGGCTCAATCTACTTTGAAACAGTATTAAAATCCATTTGCAAAAAATGGTAAATGCAAAATTCTTTTCCTCATCTTGCGTGTGGTAAGAGTTACAAAACCTTACGCCTGAATTTGTGCGTTATTTCCTTGAATGCTCTGGTATCAACACCTAAATAATTAAATCTTTCATTAAGTCAGTTCATAATTCAAAAGAAAATAAGGACTTGTATAGAAGCAAGAGTAATTTTATCTAAACGCCTGTGAAGTTTCTAGAAAAAAGCTAAAAAGTCTGGCAGTGTCTGTGTTCCTTGCTACTGGATCTGGTTTAAATTTCTGATGGGAGTAGTTTTCCACTGGAAAATGCTGAATTAGTTGAATCATGATGTTTGTCAGGAATGTCAATTTAATCAGCTCTTGATGAAGAAATTTCTGAAGCCCTTCATTCTGGAATGAAAGTGTGTTGCTCAGTCAAAGAAAGTGTTTCAACCTTATTGAAAATGAACTGAAGAATTGTTTATTGGAAAACTAAACTTCCCCCCTTCCAATTCAGGGTAGAACAGTCTACAACCCAACTGGCTTTTACAGCAGTTAATTACAGATTTTCTAACAGGACAAGAAGAACAAATCCACCAAAACCCAACTGAAAACAACCCCACAAATACATCCATTCAGCCACAGCAGCAAGTGGTTTCATGAAAACCATGGCATACAGCTTTTAGAGAGAGGCCTCTACAGCAAAGCCTGACTACAGTGCCAACCCTTCAGAAAGAGAGATTACTAAACTCTTATCAATTTTTCCCCTGATATACTATACCTTGTACATCTTCTGAAACATTTTACTTCATTACTGAAATACAAAACCTCAGGCTTCCTGAGCGCCAGTAGATATAAAGAATAACATTACATTAAATTGATTCTATTACGGAAAAGAAAATACACTGTATTTAAGAGGAATTCAGAAGTGTGCAAGCTTTGAATCCAACTGAAATAGCAGCTCTGTTTAAACTTCATAAGAAATGGTGTCACCAACAGAATCTAATTTTCTAGAGGACTAAGCATTTTAATCTTCTTGGAATCTTTTTTCTTTAGTGGATAACAAAAAAATCTAGTGAGCAATTTATATGCATTAGACAAAGCACGACTGGCTCATGCCTCTGTCTTGAAGGGTTAGAAGGCTGAATAGTACAGGCCAACCATCCTTCTGCAGAGAAAAAAGTTTGAGTCTATGATGCATGCTATAATTGAAAAGAAAAATGGTTTGTGCTCCTAGTTAAAAATTCTGAAGAGAATACTGGCTTCCTAGTTTCAGCTACTGATCACTACAACTCCTACCATTTTTGGAAACATGCCTAAGTGAAACAGTACAGAGAGACACAGTTCAATTACACCAATGTGTATGAATCCAGCAAGTTAATTAAGTTAGCTGAAATACACCCTGCTGAATACCTGTCACGTCTGCTTCTGATTACTTTTATAAGCTCGAAAAAGGCAAGGAAAAAGCATTTATTCTCCCTGTACACACACATATGCACTATTAGCAATATCAAAGAAGAGCTATCCCCCTCAATATTAAAAGCTGTTCTTCAGTAAACGAGTAGCCAACTAAATTGCAGACTTAACTGTGGGATCCAAGAGAACCACTGCGTGGGTGGCTGATGCCTCCTCGTCGAACATCAAACACACTCCTAACTTTTAATCCTCCCGAAGCGCTACGTACAGCTCACACCAACAGAGCACCACATTACCTGCTTGCTTCTGTGCTTTAGCATCTGCCTTAAAGGCCAGCCCTCTGCCCCATGGCCTCCCTTTGGGCACACAACAATCTGCTCTGAGCAGAGCTGTGTTTCTCTGGCAGAACATACAGTTCAATGAAACGTTTTATTTCCCAAGCTAAACAGCACCAGTTCCCTAAGCGGGACTTCACTGGAGAGTGCTTTTAGGAAACATACAATAGGTGGATAGTGAAAGGTTAACTAATCTGAAAGCCCCAAAGACCTTTTCTCTTATCAACAGGTAGTGCAGAAGGCAGGTAAAGCATCTAAGACATCCCTATATGGGAAGCAGCATAACAGATGGTGCTGACAATACGCACTACCTGGCAGACTCTCCCCTACAGGTGAAGTTTCTCTAGATGTCAAATGGACAGACCTTTCCCGTGCACTAGCCTGCCATCTATACACAGGGCAGGCACAGGGAAGCAAGCTGCCCTGAGCTGTAAACGAATTCGCCTGCCTCTGGCCCCTCTGAAGCTGTCGATAAAGTGGCAGATCATGCAGCAGAGACCAGTTTTTCCAGGAACAGGACTGAGACTTTCATAAAACACTAACAACAACTTACTCAGCATCTGGCTTGTCTCGAATTCAGATTTTTCGTCAGTGTCATAAAAGGAGTGGTAGCTTCTACTGTTCTTGCAGACCACCCACCTCTCACAAGTATATATGGAGTTTAGTTTCATTAATCCTGTTACAAGCCAATGGGAGATGGACTTTCAACTGCTCTGTGGGAAATGTATGCTGTCCTCCACATCAAGAAACAAGGACCCTTTGTACAAGTAGTAAATCAATTGAAAAATCAAGGTTAGTGCTTAATCTTTGACCAGTTAAACCAAAAGAAGGAAAGACACATTAACCCACAGGGATAGCTTTTGAAAAATGCCACGCAGAAATCAAACGTGATCAGTAAAACACTACAGAAATGTTATAATAAGCTAAAGGTGCAAGACTGTGAAAAGCACAGGTTTTTCATTCTGGAAGAGAAGAATTCCCAGGCTGCCTGGCTTGCCGTAAACCTCACAATGGATGGATTTCGTTCCACTGGCAGTATCACCATAGCACAAACCTGAAGGTGTTCTCCCTTCCTTCCTCACCAATAGACAACAGTCTTGTCACACACTCAGAATAGCTGAATGCATAGAAATAATTCTTTTTTTTTCCTATTCCGGTTTTGTTGATTTTTAACTAATAGAAGACCTTATTTTTTAACTTTCAATTTTAAAATAGTATTTTATCAACTATTATTTTCACTTACAAACTTGGTAAACTATAACCAAGGGGTTCTCCTCTCCAGACTAGAAGACTGACCTACCCCCAGCGGTACTACACTGTGTTCATTGAAGCATGATGCATCCTCTTCTTGAAACCAGTTTGCAGGAGACTTGGCAACACAACAACATTCCCTGTATTCATGGCTTTTTAGAAGCCAGCAATGCCAGGAAGCTATGCAGAAGCAGGTGGTGGAGCCAGTATCTAGGGATACCAAGGAGGGGGACGACAACCAGTAGACTCCTTTCAGTGCAACTAAGGGGAAATGATTACTTCATTATGTGAAAGGCAAGACTTTTAGCTGGCTACTAAGTAATATGTATGACAGTTACTGCCCTAGACAGTGCTGTTTCTTTAAATGTACAGACCAAGGGAGCTAGAGAAAGCAGTAATTGATAACAGCCACAAAGAATTCACTTGTATCTCCATAAATACAAATAAACAACAACATGGGATAATACAGTGGAGGAAATAGGATTGTATTCTAGGAAGCAGGTGCTAAAATATTTGTCCCCAGACAAACAACACCTGGCAGAAAACAGGGTACAACTTCCACGCTGTATGAAACATTATGATTCAGGATCTTGTTTGCACACACCCCCTTCTCCCTGTCCCTTATTGTCCACTACAGATCATTGCAGATAGCAGACATTTATCAAATAAGGTAAAGGTTCTGCATGCTGGATATAATACAAATTATGTAAGTGTACATATCTACATACTCTTCCCTAAAACTGAAAATTAACAAGACTTGGTGAAAGAGCCATATGTATTTACCAAGTGGCATCTACAAAAAGTATCACTGGCCCTAAGCATGCACTGAGAAAGCAGCAGGACAAAAATCATTGAACTGGTATGAGAACTAGATCATAATAGGAAATCCAAACCCTAGACTTTAAATACGTTTTTCCTCTCTGTTTTGGAGCCCTCTGGAGAAGCAGTCATTTTTTTTTTTAAAAAAAAACGCTAAACGAAAGCAGATATTTGTATGCTCTCCCTTAACTCCCTTTTGAGACTGAAGAGGAAAAAATGTGGCAATACTCAACTGCAAGAGCTGGCAACATTATTCAAATCATTTGCTTGTGGTATCTAAAATGTAAGCTTTTGCACCTCAATTCCCAGCTTTCAGGGTGTTGGCACATTTGCAAATTTGAATTCTGGTTTTCTCCATGTGCCTCAGTCCACACAACCATCTCTTCCTCCAGCAGATGGAGATACAATGAGAATTTTCAGATTAAAGAAACTCCATTGTGCTCCATAACCCTGCAAAGACATGGATAGGACCAAAATTCGTAGTACTCAGATCTCACTCCTTTATTCCTCCTACCTTTATTTATAGTTGTAAAAAATTTTAGTAGATGAATATACTACCTAACCTCAATGACATCTCTTGTCAAAGCATGACTTGACCAAGAAAAAGTGAAACTAACCTCATTAGTTAGGACGCTAAATAAGAAACTAATAAGATGTACTTGGCAAAACAAATTCCTTGTTACTAAAAAACCCTACAACAAGCCACACAGCTAAAATACTAGAAAACATCAGGGCAAGTCAGCTAAGCAAAGACCTGTCTGAAAGTATCTGACTAGTAACAACACTTGTCTGCTTTTAAACAAACTTAACAGAACTTTTGAAATCTCACCAATAATTCAGTTCCTTGAAGTTTAGACAAAAAATAGCCAGAAATGGAGATATCTAGGTACTCGCTATGGGAAAAGCATTTGCAGGAGCACCCAGGCATTAGACTTTGGAGAATGCGGGTGGAGGGGGAAGCAGTTATAAATGCAACAACCGCTGGAAAACTATTCAATTGGAGCTCATGTCTTTAAGTCCTGACACCCATCTGCTACTTACAGACTTTCTTGCTTCTAATGTTTTGATACTCTTCGCCTACTTTCTTAGCGTTAAAACTACATTATGTGCATTTTATAGGAGACAATGACCCAGAGGTTGTTCGACTTGCCAGTTGTAACAATGCAAACAAGCAGCAGACCCAGTGTTTTGAATGAAGCACTCCCAGACTTCCAACCCCTGCCTGCAAGCACGTGTTCTCCTACTAGTCCATGCCTACAGTTTACTCCTTTGTGCTATCCTGCATACAAGTTTTAATATTTATACAAAAATCACGCTGAAGAAATGCACCACTACAATCACGTCCTCTAGACTGAAGCACAGACTGCAATCCCAGGGTGTATTGTGCACGTGGATTATTTTGAGTGGCTTGTGGCCGACTCACAATCAAGAAATGGCCTAAGCTCTTACCAAGCTATTTAGATAATGAAAGAAGAAAGATAAAAAACAGATTCCATGGCCAAAAGATGACTCACAGATCATCTGTGGTACTTAGTCATTTTGAATTAGGGGACAAGCAGATTTGGGCCCAAAGGATGTTTTAAGTTCCTGAGGATACTAAACAGTGACAGATAAACCAAACACCCCACATCCTGTTTTATTTATCCCCACTGCAGTCTAACTATCTTGTAGATCTGGCAGCTCTAGAGTTTCAGAGAGTTCTATGTTTTCTTTTAGATAAGGCCAACAGCATCCTGGCCTGTATCAGGAATAGCGTAGCCAGCAGGAGCAGGGAGGTGATCGTCCCCCTGTACTCAGCCCTGGTGAGGCCGCACCTCGAGTACTGTGTCCAGTTTTGGGCCCCTCACCACAAGAAAGACATCGACGCCCTGGAGTGTGTCCAGAGAAGGACAACGAAACTGGTGAAGGGGCTGGAGCACAGGTCTTATGAGGAGCGGCTGAAGGAACTGGGCTTGTTTAGTCTGGAGAAGAGAAGGCTCAGGGCAGACCTTATTGCCCTCTACAACTACCTGAAAGGAAGTTGTGGTGAGCTGGGGGTTGGCCTCTTCTCGCAGACTAGGGGGAACGGCTGCAAGTTGCGCCAGGGGAGGTTCAGGTTGGAGATGAGGAGAAATTTCTTCTCTGAAAGGGTGGTTGGGCATTGGAACGGGTTGCCCAGGGAGGTGGTGGAGTCACCGTCCCTGCGGGTGTTTAAGGAAAGGTTAGACGCGGTACTGAAGGACATGGTTTAGTGGTTAATAGGTGGGGGGGGGATGGTTGGACCGGATGATCCTTGAGGTCTCTTCCAACCTTCATGATTCTATTCTATTCTATTCTACTCTGTGCAAGTATTGTTTCAGAGCAGGGGAAGGTGTAGTCCTTTTCAGAAAAGAAAAACAGTAAAGCAGAGAACAATACAGGGCATCTCTCAACAGGCACTGGGATGCTACTAGGTCACTAATACTCAAACTTTTGACAGCATTCTAAATGTATGTGGCATGGCATTAGATAAGAGAAAAAATGTGGCTGTCTTCCCAATGACCTTATGAACTGACAGATGGAATAGCAGTTCACAGTTTCATACTTTTCTTTTCCCAACATAGATGCTGGGGGGTGTAAGGGGGATGAGCTTCCCCAAAGAATCTGAAGAGATGTGAAGGACAACACTGAATGCCATTCGATGCACATGGGATACAACCAGTCATCCAAAAAAAACCCCCAAATTCCTCAAAGTTATCCCAGCATTTCTTAATCTCTTACACATGGGAAATCTGCATTTTGCTGTGATTCTCTGGTCAGAATTCTTTAGTCATTGTGTGCTCAGATTACTCTGCAGAGCGGCATCGCCCATCAGCACTACCAGGCACTCACTCGACGGCTGTTTGAACCAGGCACCACAAGGAAGCTGGCGCAAGAGTTGCAATGTTCAGAAGATTCAATCTTCTCCTCACATTTTGGAAAGCCGATCTCTCGTAACTCCACATCTGCTGCAAGGAGGTAGCAGCAAGTCTTCCCCAGCTCCAGCTTGCTCTCAGGCCAGCGACCTTAGAAATGGTGGTCCTCACAGACCATGGTACTGAAGGCTATATAAACATGTAAAACTTGAAGAAATATGGGAGAAGCATTTGCTAGAGACGGCACAGTAACATTACATTAAAAATGCAACTATCTTCCAAGCTGCTAAGAAGGAATTTCTTTTTTTTTTTATGAAAGGCCAGAAGAAATTTGCTGTATTACTATGGGGAATACAAATGCATTTTCAAAGAAAACTCGGTATCAACCTGAGAAGCCATTCCCCATTTTGTGTCCCGACCCTTAGACATCTGCCTAATCTAGCAGTCAGCCTGGGCTGATAGCCAGTGTTCTTCCATTTCAAGCTCAGCAATCTCATCAACAGCTGGGTAACCAAGTGCAGCAACTGCAGGACTAAGAAAGTGACAAGGCCTGTTAGAATAAGATTTCTTGAATGAAACGATACACTGACGATGACTCTTAATTCAAAGACTCGATACCCATTTAGGTTTGATTGTCAGAATATGCTGGGGATGTCCAGTCCAATTTCATCACTTACTTCCCCAGCAGGATCCTTGATACTCTGTTTTAAACCAACACTATGTAAGAGGCTTTGTTCACTGCTTTACCTTAATTCTGAAAACTTTAATTGAGTTTGGCACTTGCAAGAAGTCTGAAGCTGACAGCCTGATTGCTGCCATCACCTCTTATTTTCTCCAGGAACGCAGGTTTTTACCACACTGTCTTTGGGATATCTGGGCACTTTCGGTACAGAGACACTGGAGCTGGGTTAGCATATGGTAACCCAGCACTAGAAACGTTAAGAGCGTGGAGCAGACACAGTTGCACCAAGTCTTAACTAGTAACTTTAAAATGCCCCTTTTTTATTGCAGTCTAAAATCAAAGGTAAACTACAAATTTATCTTCTTAGTCTACAAGTCAAGGTACACTATTGAGCACGCAAAGCAGCTCAGCTCTATGGCTGGTTGAAGATAAAAAGGTAAACTTCAAATGCTTTGAACTTCTGCTGCCAGGCTGCAGAAATGAAGTTTCTGTTCACAAGCTTCCACTGTTATTCTCTGAACTGCACTAACTCTGGCCAGTTTTCAAAAGACAGAGACAGAGGCAGTGCTTGGAGAAATACAAGCTACTTGAGCCTGCAAGATGTTAAGTAGAAGGAAGGGAAAGTCCTGGGGTTTCTTGCTGGTGAGCAACCTCCACATCTGCAAGAAGCGCTTGTGGTACTGGAGGCATCAGTCAGGCAGAGTCCTCCAACCTCTTTAAAGGCCAAGGATTGGATTGAATGGGAAACAAAGTCGTCCAAGTCAGCAACAGCCTCCTCAGTCAACGCAGTGAAGATGAAAAACCTAAGTGTCTAGGAGGCAGAGCTCCCAAACTCTAACCTTCCACCTCCATCCCATCTCCCACCAACAAAACGCTCCAGGCAGGCTGCCAAATCTTTAAGTCCCACTGCCAGGAAGCTGAGAAGTCAAGCTAGTAAGAAACTGGACAGTTTTTCAGTAAAATATCTTGCTAAAACTAGGACACTTCTCCAATTTTGCAGGGGATGCTGAATCAGCACACTCACACTGAACATCCTTGCAGGGGAAATTTCTCCCCAGACCACTGGTACACTTAGTAAATTCTAGACAGTTAGCTGAGGAGACAGGGAGATTTCTCTCAATATGACACACTTTTAAAAAGACAAAGTGTAAAATCAAGAAATTAAAACCTCTTGGGATTAACATTGCTCTAAAGAATGAGTTCATACTGTCTGTGCTCTCAAATTAGACTGTTGCTTTAAGCACCACAGCTAAATTCATTACATATTCCTACCAGCAATATGCTATTAATATCAGATGTGAATAGATATGCCTTGCCCTGCACAACAATGGTTTTTTTTCCCATTTAAAAATATTAATTCCTTTGTAATGCGGAAAATGTTAAGAGCTTTAAAGTATTCATAAAGTGTCATGAAAAAGGCAATATAACTAATCAGGAACAGCAAAAACAGAAGCAAGATTAAGATATTGCAGTTTAATTTCCTAGAAAATAATGTGCCACCAGCTGTGTAAACTTTCTTGTAGCTCAAACAAATATTCTGAAAACAAGCAGGCAGCTGATTTACAGTGTAGCATGTTTCCTCAGCAGTCAAGCCTCCCAAGGAAGCTCTCGTGTTGTCTCTGACCGTACAAAGGCTTTAAAGATAGCCATACAACAAAGTGATTTGATAACCAAGATTCTGAGCAATCTTTAATTTTTATGTTCAACTCATTAACTCTGAGCTCCTGCTGACAGAGCTGGTACTCCTGCCACATATGCTATATGCTCTCTGAACGTAACGAATAACCAGCACAGCATGCACTATTGTTCTGACATACCAGACAAGACACACGCAGACTCTAGCAGCGGGACTCTGGTTTTGTCTCCTGAAGAGAGCAGCGAGGGCCTACCTGCTGATTCCAGGCACCATGCATTCTGTAGAGTTTCCTCCTCTGGAAACTATGAAGCGGCCTTGTTCGGGCAGATGTGCTCACATTAGCCATGGAGAGAGATCGCAGTCTTGTCCTCTCTCTTCTTCTTTTCTTGATGTGCTGATGATCAAGCAACCAGCTGCTCGAAGAGGATACCTCTCTGTTGTCTGAAGCTCTGCAATTTCATGATTAAGGGGGGGGAGGGGGAAATTTG
This sequence comes from Psophia crepitans, assembly GCA_013399095.1. Classification (NCBI taxonomy): domain Eukaryota; kingdom Metazoa; phylum Chordata; class Aves; order Gruiformes; family Psophiidae; genus Psophia; species Psophia crepitans. The sequence continues at coordinate 1,119,592 of VWZZ01004139.1, forward strand.
AAAAGTTAAATATGTTCCACATGCACAGGCCAAGGTTTCATACACTGATTAGCATTAGCAATCTAAATCTGAGAGAATTTTATAAACACTAAAATGTTTTAGCACACTGTTTCAGGAAACCATATATGTGCTTTGTTTGCTCGTTGATTAATTCTATATTGGGCCATGAAAGAAGTTTATCGTTCTTATTGACCTTTCTGCTCACAGAAACAAATGTCAGAATGTTAAGCCCTCGAGCATGTAATGATTTTTGGGTTTTTTTCAAATTCAAGAACTCTCTTTCTAACACTCCTAACAGCTATGATTTTAAAGTTACAATTTGTATTTTCCTACAAACCTACATTCTACTGAAAACAGCAGTCATGCTAACATAAAGGAGACCTAGAGTCCTGCCCTAATACTTTTGAGATTTTTTAATTTTGCTCAAAACTTGAAACTTAAGTAAAGCTTTACAAACCAGTGTCCATTCAGCACAGGGGTATCAAAATTAGAAAGTCTGCACACTTAGTTTAACCAATACAAGGCCATCAAATTAGTGCCAATAAAGCTCTCCAATAAGAGCCCAAGCCCAGCATGGGAGAAGCTCGAAAGCCTGGCCTGTTTGTCTTTAAGACCTAGAAGCTGGTTAGACCCAGATAATTTGGAAGAATGCAAGTTCAGCTCCTGTCACAACGTGACAGGGTCTACACGAACACACAGAAAGCTTTGTTTTAACATTAAATCTCACTCTTACCTGTATTTCCTCAAGTCTATCCCTTTCAAATTCCCCTCAAAGTCGCAGCATCATCCCTCCACAACTGTACCTACATGCACACTTGCTGTACTCACATCCTTAGTCATGTAGTAGGCAATTACAGAAGTTATGTGAGAACACAGGGCCAAGAGCCATAGAAAGCCCTATATGTATAGTTATAACAACCTTGGGTCACTCTCACCAGTCTACAGTTTGCTACCAGAACCGGGAACGCTACAAGGCACGAATTCAAAACACCCTCCCATTTGGGTGGGAAGGACTCAATGGGAAGAATGCATTTCACTTTTATAGGTATCCTGATTTTATTTTATTACTGTAACAACATCTGCCTGCAAAGCTGAAGTCTTCCTGCAGAAAGCACTTAAGTGTGCATTTATTTGTACAATACCGAAGACCTTGACTGCAACTCTAAACTGCCTGTATACTGCAAGTATACGAGATATTTTGGCTCTAGTTCATAACAGCTCATCTATCTGCACAAATGATTATTTTCTCTTATAAACTTTATCTGGCAAGTCACAGTCTTATTAGTAAAGCTATATACACAAAAAAAGCCCATGAAAATTCATTTATTACAAAACCCTCTATCCATCTTTTTTGACAAGCAGTATTTTTCTAACAGTACATTTTTATTAAATAGAAGTGCTTGTTACAAAAGTGTGATTAAACACCATCCCATGCTGTGCTAGTGAGGCAGTAAGGCTTTATGGGCTTGAATTTGAGCTCTCCTTCTGCGACATGAGAACTAGCCCAATAAGCAGACTCAGTGAAAAAAGTGCTAATTAAAAGAGGGATGGTACAAAGCAGTTAAAGGAACGTATTAGTAAGTGCCAAGAAAAAGCCTCAAATACTGAAGTATGACATTCTTAATGCTAATAGCTCATTTTTAAGGCTTGAGGAAGAAATACAGTGTTTAAAGTCCATGAAAAGATTTCTTAAAATACTTTCTCTGAATTGTCAAAAACATTTTCTCTATAATTATCTGCCTCTAAGGTAGATGGTGCGAAGTCTGACTTCTAGACTTCCACATATCTCCCTATTACATGACAGACAACTTGGACAGGTAAACTACAATGAAAAGCTCCTCAGTCTTGGCTCCTCAACTTCTGTGATTCCTGCCTTTGTTCTGGTGGTCTGCCCAGGTCTCTGATAATCTCTCTTCAGTCTCTGTCAGCTGCTCTATTCACACTCTTGAACCTTGCAGTAATGCATGGCTTCATTTTCAGAGGAAACAGAGATCTCAGCTCTGTGGCTTGGAGCTCCTGTACACAGCAGTACAGTTTTCCTGCCACTTCTGTAAATAGGCTTCCCAGTCAAGGTTCAAGTTATCCATGGGGGGATGGTTGGACTAGATGATCCTTGAGGTCACTTCCAACCTTAATGATTCTATTCTATTCTATTCTATTCATTTTGATGTTAGTTTGGGTGTTTTTCAAAATGTGATTCTACAGAGGAGTAGAGATGAACCATCATCGGATGTAAAATTCATGAATTTGCTGAAACACTCCTTTCAAAGCTCATTAGGTTCACCTTTCTTGCTCTCTAGCCTAGCTAAAGACCTTACTGACACATGCACAGCAAGCCATCAGACAGGATCTGTTTGTACTGGAGTAATGAACTCTCTCGGGGGATCCTGCTCTAGCTCGGGGGGGTTTGGACTAGATGACCTCTAGAGGTCCCTTCCAACCCCTCCTACCAATCTGTGAATCTGTGAACTTCTTCATTCCTGTTTCCCGATAAGACTAGCTTAGGCAACTGCTTCTATAAGCATTTACCTTCATACAATGCATTCGGCTAATTTTGGCATCTAGATTCAATTGAGCAAAGAAAAGCCACATACAAAAAGGAAGCCGCTAATGAAATTAGATGTCAACAAATGGCAACTCAAGGTTACCCACATTTAATCAACCAGGAACTGTACATGCACCACCACTTCCATTGGGAACAACCCAAGTAACCAACTGTACTGCAACCCTGTGATTACCAACCTCAAAGCATCTCATGCTTAGACCTACTTTAAACATGGACTATTTGATCTTTCACATCAAGAGCCTACAAATAACTTCAAGAATTTACTTCAGCATAAATTGCTATCATCCCTTTTTTTTCCTCTTCAAAAACAAAAAATCACCTTACTTTCCGATTTTGATTTCTGCTTTCTCAAGTATTTAATACAGAGTGAGCTCTAGAAAGAGTGAGGGGAGAAGCAGCCAAGAAATGAAGTTAACTGTAGTATGTAACTGTCTCAATTAATTGCACACAATACTACAACAACAAAATACCACAAAAAACTGAAACACACTCAAAAAACCAAGAAGAGGCAGTGAATTTCCCTGGAGGATTGTCATGATAACCACTCTATATCATGCTTAATTACCGTCTTTAATGAACAGTATTTAATTACAGATTTAAAAAAGTAAAGTACAAGAAGTAAAAAAATAAAATTAACTGATTTTTACGATGACATCTAGAAAGCTCTCAAGTCTCTCAGAACCTCTTCCAATACCTAAACTCACTAGCTACAGTTTAGAGCTACGGCAGTGAGAAAATCTTCCAAGTCTTCCCATTCTTCTTTGGGCTTTTATAGGTCATAAATAAAAACCAACCAGCCTCAGAGAGAGTGCTCCATGAGCAAACAACTGTGTTGCTCATAAAATGGAAAAAGGACTGATTTTGGATAGTGTCTGATACATCAGAAGAGAAGTGGCTTGAAGTTACAACATTAGAGTCCCTCATCATGAAGTCAGCTTCACACACTCCTAAAGACATTTTTTAAAGCGGAAACCCTTCCTCATCTCTTTCATGGATAAAGCCACAGATTTAACAGCCTAAATTACTCTCTTCTTCCACATACTCATCTCTAGTAGCAACTCCTATTTCAAGGCTATTTTTCTCCCAAAACTCAGAGGAATCTTTGATTTTCCCCTACATTATTTGTAAACAACCAATATGTCAGGAGCATGAACACTACGTAACAGAACCCCTTCAACCTTAAATTTAGGGCACAGTCGCACAATTGCTTTGGAACAGACGGTAGTTAAAGAAGCTGCCCATCCAAGCTGCTCATTATAATCTCTTTGTGGGAGGCTACAGCCTCTGCGGCAAAGCTGCTGAAACAGACGGCGTGGCCAGCTCTTCTTGGAGCTGGGAGCCAGGGAATTACATTCTGCTGCAGACACTGACATAAAACCCCAGCTCTAGTTGGGAACGCTTCCTTCATCCACCTGATCTTTGAATAACAGCAACCACTCCATCCTCAAAAGTCACACTACCAGTATCTCAGAAGAAATAACCTATATACCTTGGTTTTTGTAAGACAGGACTGTAGTCAATTACCTTAATGCTGCTTTGAGGCTAATACTGATTACAGGCTGTACTGCATCTTAAAATCTTTGAATGAAAGATGGAATTACTGAGAAGTGTGGAACAGTACTGAGAAATATTTTCCTACAATATTAATTTTTAGCTGCTACAGTAATCTTGGAACGTATATCCATCCAGAACAAAAGACCACAAATGGAAAAATATTATCTCCAAATTCCTGAAAAAGCAGCTGGCAAAGACAAATCTGGCCTTGTATTGAAGACTGATGTGCTTAAAATCAATGAGGCTGCCACAAAAAACCTAACACTGACCCATGCTGAGGCACAGGTGATGTTGCTTATGTACTTGACTAATCTAGTAAAGCCTAGTTTGATTGCTTTTCCAGAAATAAAGTTGTACTGGAGATGACTGAATGCATTAAGTCAGAAATAATCAGAAGTAGTGTCTCCCTTCAGTACTTCACAGATATATTCATCTTCCCATTACTTAAATGTACTTACAGTGACTGCATACTTTTGATGTCTTTAAGAACAAAACAAACTCCTACTACTTTCAACCTTACAAGCAAGACTTGACTTCTCTTGAAGCTTGCAGAAAGCAGCTCTCTTTTCCTAATTTACCACTGTAATGATTATCAGTCCCATCTACATAACTTTACCAAAAGTTATTCTCAAAAAAAAAAAAGCTACCATACTGTCACCTACCTGAAGGAGATGCCATTGACCAGCTGTCTGTGCCTACAGGTCTTGGATGAAAGAGATGAGGAAGCTGGAGACAGACTGAGTGGAGCAATTAGGCTGCTGATGATTTCACTCAGTTGTGCACTCTGGAAAAAATAAAAAAATAAGAGGTAGTCACACTTTCATCCAGACTCAACAGCTCAAAGGTCGTGGGTTTTTGTTCTTTTCCTACTTAGGATTCCATCTGCATACATCATGGAATAATCATATTTAGCTTCTTGTGAATAATCAATTGTGGCATGTTTTTTCTTTCATAATTATTATGTTCAACTATTAAAAGAACCCACCATAAAACCACAAAAAAACAAGACAACCCTGAAGCCAAGGACATTGTTTATATATTTGAATAAGTAGTACATAAAACACATTAGTGATCTTAGTATTTTAACAAAAAAATTTTAAAAAGGCGAAAGAAACCAGAACACTTTGCAGCTGATGTTACAACAGCTGCAGCTAACCGGCCATTCAAGAAGTATTTCAACAGGAAGAAAAAAAAAAAAGTCTGCTGTCTATTCTTTGTACATTTTGTTCACTCAAAGTGTTTTTCTTGTTAAAAGAATCCTCTTCATTGCTCACTGTAGTTTGACAAAGGTGTTTTCATAAAAGGAAGTGTAACTACAGGAGGACCATTGTAACTACGGATGGAATGGCTAAAATCCTCTGGAATCTTCAAAAATAGCAACAAGAAGCCCCCACCCCACCAAAACCCGGACTTTCAGAACTGCCCCAAAACAAATGCAGCTAATTTGTTAAGACTAAGAATTACTCCTTATAAAGCAATGAATTGTGGACTGACTCCAGATAACATTTCACAATGATTTTTTTGTTTCAAATGTCAAACCTTAAAGGCTATTCTGACAATAAATGTAGCTTTCTTAGAGGAAATTGTGTGCTGCACACGAAACAGAAATTAAATGTATCTGAAATGCCATCCTTTTGTTTCTAAACTTTTACATTATTTTGTAGGACTTCCATTCAGAACTAAGATTGTGTAAAACAGGAATCGCTAAAGGTTACCCAGTAAGTTTTCATTACATGTTGAGGCACTACCATTTATGGAGAAAGAGGCAGAAAAACTTATTTTCCATTTTGTGACAACTTATGTCTTTTCTGTTCATGTTTAAGTGATGCAGTCGGGTAAAAATTTCGTATCAGTATAAAATATTCAGGGATGAATTTTAAAGCACAGAAATAGCAAATCAATTACAAAAGGTCTGGACAAAGCAAACAAGATGCCAGTAAAATATTTAGCAGATTGATATAAAAATCTCAACAGAATTCAATCTGTAAGGAGCGAAGTCTCTACTGAATATAAAAGAATCGAAACAATGGCAGACTTCCAAAACACAAGGAAAAACATACATGGTTTTAAAACGTTGCACAGCTATGAAAAGAACTTGAAAACAGTATTAATAAAAATTGCCAGGCTCTGTCACTTTGTATTCTTTATGAATTTTTTGTGCTCACAAGTAAAATTATTTCTTTTTAACAAAGAAATACTTTACACTGCTACTCCTGACACTGAACAAGAAGAAACTCAGACCTTCAGAGTTAACGTTGATTTATAGAACTCACAATTAAAAAACCTAATCAAAACCTAAAGGTTTTTGTGGTATAAAGGGAAGAAATCTGATGTAATCTGTGATATGTGTTAAATTAAGAACACCTTTGTTTCCAACTAATTTTCTGATCATCAAGGTTCTCAGATCTCTGTTTGTAGTTACTTAGGGACCAGGAAACACACTACTCATACTTTAATTGTCAAATGTCTTACTGAAAAGTGCATTTAATTCTCCAAGTAATCACTTAAAGAGGGGACATTCACCACATTCTAAAAATGCTCTTTGGTTTACCTTGTGCAATTGCCAGCACTGCGCATATAAATTTCCTGTTTCATTGCTTCCCTGCTCCTGTCTATTGTGGATAAGATCTATCAAACAGGGGAAGCATTTTAAGAACAGGAAAGTATGACTATCAAATAAGAAAAATTGGCACAGAGATTCAGAAACAGGCATTAGTACCTAAAGCTACTTTTACCCCATTTTAAAAATGTGTACGTGACCAAGAATTTACATACAGCAGCAGAAGCAACTTATTAATGCACCATACTGGCTTCGTCAGGTTTGCTTTACGCTAACTGCGTAAGTTCACTCTGAAAACAAATTTCCTGTATCTCCTTCAGCAATGTGATCCTACCGCATTCTTTATGTACTTTCTAGCAAAAGAAAACCCTGCTGGAGTCTATATCGTATTTCCTGGAATTAACCTTGGAAATGACTGTTTTGAACGCCATGAACCGAAACTCTGCTCACAGCTACGCCTATGCTATGCCTGTTAAGTACCTGGAATTCCTCAGCTCTGAACTGGAGTCCTATGACACTTGAAAAGGCAGACCAACAATTAAATTCTGTGGGGGCTGGGTTTTTTTGTTTCAAGTGCAACATACCTCCATCTTCAGCTGTACTCTTTCATCTCACATAAGTTTTTCCAGAAACAATCTGTGGCAACTCTACATGAACCTAACTATAAAGGAGAGGCAGGTTTGTGGATAGCTATTAGAAGTTGTTATGTGGCCGCTTTGATGGAAACAAAGCGGTAACACAGACACATCAGAAATAAAAGGTTAATTTGTAAACCTGGTGTACAATGTGGTTATTTAAGCCCTTCAATTCATCACCACCCACTCTTGGGACTGTGAAATATCTTCCTTTTTGGAAGTCATCACCATGGAACCTGCCCTATTTATGAAGTAAATCATTTGGCTCCATTGACCGTTCAATTCTCATTTTACTTTACCTGTTTTTCTATGTTTCGTAAAAGCAGGGTAGGACTGCTTGGTGACATTTCAAAGTCATGCTCCGGCAAAGAATCCTGTCTCTCAATGGCAGCTTGCGAATTCCCTGTGGCGTTTAATAAAGCTTCTTGGTCTGTCAATTGTATTTGCTTCTTCAAAATGTCTTTTGGAAATGGGAATTCTTCTAAGATCACCATCCCCTAGACAACAGCAATTGAACACAGTTGGTTGACAACGGATTAACCCTCCTAAATAATTTTTAAGGGGCAGTCAAACCTGGCACATCCCCCTTCAATCCTCCCAGCAACTCTTCAGAGCACTTAAGCTAGATTTTAAATACACTTAACAGCTAGAATATAGAAATAGTAGATATTTTCATTAATGAAAAGCTGCACCATTTACGCCACTCCTTATAACAGCAATCACTCTAATGTTACACCACTGCTTAAACATCTGTGCCAAAATTCAAATCAGAAATTCATACTTATTAGAGCAAGTATATGATCATTTGCCCACTGATTTAGGAAGAGGTTTTACTGTAAGAAACAACCACCCTTTGATTTGAAGTTGGTTATACTCTTTGCAGCCAATAAATTTTGCAGAGGCATTTTAAAGAGCTCTGTTTTTCTTATTTCTATCCATGTTCTAAGCAAAACATCAAGGTTGTTATTTTTTATGTAGCAGAGATGTATATAACTCAAACCAAAAGCCTTTTACAATTTAATAATCAGGAGGTTTTTTTACGATGAGCATTTTTAGAGTTTCATAATTACAGAGGTAACTATCCTCAATATTCTAGCAAACTCTTTGCTTTTCAAGACAATCTGCACAGATCTGGCATCAGATGTGGTCTACTGTCTAGAATGCCACCTAATAAGATAAATGTAACTTTATATGGTAGGGAAATAACAGAGTTTCATAAACGGAACTAGGAAAATAATACCCCCATTGTGTTTTCCACATGACAGATTAGAAAAATAAAAGTGTCAAATACAATCCTGGGTAATAACTCAATCGGTTTGTTTATAACTACTTAAAATATTTTAAAAAATATTAAACAAAAATAACTTTGTAACAGTCAACAACAGCTCCTTAAATAGTCCCTTAATTTGTCATCATCTTAGGCAAATAAATTTAATACTCAGAAAAGATTATCAAACCTCTGCAGGCTTTTTCCAAAGAGAAAGGGAAAGAACTTAACTTGCTTTTAAGTAGTTACTCAAATATCAAGCAGATAATTGAAAGCATGGGACCATTCAACTGCACTGCCTCAAATTTTTCTTTCTAGTGATAATATTCCACTAAAACCAAGGAAGATTGTCATCATGTGAACACAAGGAAACCCTATATTATTTCTTTAAGTAAGACAGACTTCACCTAGGTTGTGGCTGTAGAAAATTATGGATCCTATAGTTTTACTCACATCTCGACTCCTGCCTCAGCAGCTACTTGCCCTAAAACATGAAAGCAATTCTCAAAGAGACTTCAAAGGGGAGACTAGGAGAAAACATGAAACTGTCCTGCTCTCATTGTGTCTCTTATTTCCCCAAATTGAGTTATAAATTCAAAGCTGAGAACAAAGATAGTCTCTAAAAACAAGTGCAGGTGCTTGAAAACTTGCTTTAGCGCCCAAAAAGGGCACAGAGATCCTGAATTTCCATCAAGTCAGCCTAGACTTTCAACATTCCATATCGTATTAGCCCATCATCTGCATTTTTTCCACTCACAGCAGATGGAAATGAATCCAGAGAGTATCATACTACAATTTGCAGGCCAACAGCAGTTACAAAGTGGCATGTTGAAGGAAATTCAAGTAAAGATCTAATTTTTGTGTGCCACAACAGGAGGACAAGCTAGCCCAACAGCTTGAGACTCGTAAAATTTACAACAATCTTCAGATCTTTTTAGTGAAAGAATCATAGGTCATGACCACAGAGAGAACAAAAAAAGTAACTCACAGAAGTCTAAAACACAAATTCTGAAGTCAGAGGAATAGGAAAACAGACCAGAAAAGTGGTGAAAAGAGGGGGACCCTCTGCCCACTTCCACTGGAATTTTATTTTTTTCAAGCTACAGAATCCTGTTGACCAGGCACAGAAATATGAAATCAGAAAAGGAAGGACAAAATTGACAGACTGTATGAAAAGGGAGAGATGGAATAGGCACAGAAGAGGAAGAGTAAAGAACTAGAAGACTAATGCTGACTATATAGGAATTATAAATTAAACGAGTTACAACCAGTAGGTTTTGGCAATTAACTCCCCCCCCCAATTGAAATTGTTTTGTTTTGCAGATATTTTTTTTTTAAAAAGGAAGGTCTCTAAAAGCTCCAGAGCTGCCACTTCTGTGTACATAGAGATGGAGAAGAGATATTGTAGTAGGCCAGGAAACTGCCCACAAGTTAACCATCTCCCTTCCTATTGCGTTATGGTGTTAGAGGAGTGGCATTTTGCTTGAAGTCATTGTTCACTATGAATCACATATTTTTCCACTCAAAACACATGAAAAACAGTCTGAAATGATTAGACACAGCATACAAATTCTAATGATATTGTGTAACTACTTTGCAGTCACTAAATGAAAACAAAGAGCTCTTCTATCAGCTCACATGTCCTTCCATAGCTGCTGCACTGGTGTATTACAAACAAGTATACAAAAAAATCACAGCTGAAGAACTACATGTCTACCTTCACTATGGAACACAACGCCAAACACTGAATACCACAGCTGGTAAAAGGGGCATGAAGTTTGCAAAAAGGAATGTCACTAGAGATCTCCACCAGGAAGATGACTAGGCTCCAAGCCAACATACCACCTAATGCGAAGAAAATGCATGACTAAAATAATGTTCTTTCTCTCATTTCTCTGTTATTTATTTCTCTGTCTTCCACAGCTCATAAGACTTGGGCCACCCCACAGGCTGATAGTGTCTGGGTCTAACAGTGTGCATGTACCTGATATTTAGAACAACACTAAACTACGGGCATTCTCACCCTTCACCAAAATACAAAATCTCCTTTCACTCCTGTCGGCACAGAGGCAAGACAGACCCTGAAACAAAGGTTCTTCAATTATTTTTTAAAAGAAAAACCTGACTCGGGAAAAGCTGTGAGCAGGAGAGACAAAGCTGAATATGGAAAGAAGGGTTTTGAGGGTGAAAAGAGAAGAGGGAATAATTTTTCTTTATGTGATCAGAGGGAAACACTCTCTGGGGTGATTTCCCCCTCCTTTTACACTCCCTCTAAGTCTCATGTTCAGCCACATAAAATCTAAAGCATCTTCTGGCTCCTCTCCTCTGTGCTTATCTGACCCCAGCACAGATCAGACAACCTACACGAGGCTCATCAATGGAGAGTCAAAGAGCTGTCTAAAATCCCTCCCTATCACACACTACCAGAACTATCATAGGTTTTGGCTTCTTGCACATGAGAATGACCTGGGGAACCCATTAAATTGATAGATAGATTATTAATGTTTTAGGAATGTGACTTTCCCACTGTCTAGCCAGTTCGATTTACACAAACTAGTACATGAGTTACACACATTGGAATTTTAGTAATAATTAATCCTGGACCTGTTCAAAGTGCTGTACAAACATTAACTAGCTAACCCTCAGAATAAACATGCACTGTAAATAACAAAAAAACCCACAACACAAAAATGAATAACCAACCACCCCTCCTGAAAACCAAATCTTGCCTCTACTATTGAGGGAAAAACTAGTGTGATAAATACAGTACCTTGTGCTGGGCCCCTGAAAGTCCCTAACAAAGTCCCTAACTATCACAGATAGGAAGGTAAGAGTTCCCAACTTCCAGTCCCTTACTGGTTCGGGTAGGGTATAATGATTTTTAGCTCCTGATGTCTTTCTCATTAACCTTTGCATGCAATAGCCTGCATGGATACAAGCACTCTAGAGCAAAACAAACAACAACAACAATAGCAACCAGGAACCAAATAAATAAATATTACAACAAACACTGTCAAAAGATTTTTTGAAAAGCCCATTTATGAGCTTATAGACAATACCTTGGTGGCACGTATCTGCCTGTGAAGGTCAGTTACTTGTTGGATTTTGTATTCTAGTTCTGAAATCTGGGCTTGAAGCCATGTCCAACGGCTGCCAATTCTAGCTCTGTCTGCAAGCCACTTCCATTCAGAAGTATAGCTGCTGTGAAGACAAAATGCTGGTTAGTCCAAAAATAAAGATAACCACATTTGCACAAGAACATTTTTGACAGCTGCTCTGCCTCATGTTGCAAGCATCTTAGTTACTTTCAGAAGATATATGATTATACCCATCCAGTTTCACATCAGCTTATTTCTGTAACTACAGAACTTGCCCAAACCAGTACGATCAATGTTCACTGGCTATTCCTGTGCTAAGCTAGTTTCCTCTTCTGTATCACGAATCCCAGAGCTGGAGAAACTACCAAACTATATCAGTTAAAGCAGATTACAGATTTGTAAAGAATTCCAGTAACTCCACCAGCAAGAATCCTAATCTTTACAGCACACCTCCTCCCACAAGCTTCCATGAATACTGTTTGCTAACAACTGGAATCTAATAAAACATCATCCAGCAATGACCAGCTAGATATCAAGTCACTGCCCAAAAACACCAAGTAGTTTAGATTTCTTTTATTCAAGCTATTTATTAAATATAGCTGTGTCAGTATAGTATAGTTAGGGTCACTCTTAGGTGTATTTTATAACAGAAAAGATATGCCTCACAGTAATTGACACTGTGATTAGAATAACTTTATTATGCTAAATTCATCACTGGTATCAGCAAACTTTACTCAACCTACATATTAAATAAATGAATGATGTAACAGTACCCAATCAACAAATAACCTTAATATCCAGTAAGTTTAAGCAACAGAGACAACACAATGCAACAATTTAATATGCAACTTTCACTAGTATCCTACCATTAACTGTGTTTATTTAAAGAAAATGCCTGCTGTTTTTTCCCCATTAAAGTTGTCAAGCAGTTTGCCACAGCTAACTTAAAAGAACTGTAAAAACAAAATTGAACATCTTCAAGAAAAGAAGTATTTTTACTCAAGTTATTGGGGTAACTACTGGATCTAAATCCTGCATGACACTGCATCTAAGTTTTCAACAGGCAGAATATGTGATCCCGTGCTCCCAAGGCAACGAAGAGTACTGAAGTATCACAAAAGATACAAGAAAAAGCAGGTGCCAGTGAACTGCCATGGGAACACCACACAAGTGCAATTGTTTCATGCAGAAATTTGTGTCAACTACCTTAACAATGAAAGAAAGATAATACATCACCCTTCAGAAGATGCTAGACATTTCCTGGCATGAGCAGAGAATCACCAAATTTGAGAATTCTAATATTTTCAGGGCAAAGATTATAAAACAACATAATTCAAAACCACAGAACTTTGTCTACTTTAGGTATCATAAATAGTAAGAATAGACAGTCTCCAGTAGATTACCTCTAAAATACATAATTTCCTCCTTTTTAACATAAGTTATCTGCTTACATAATTTATAACCAGCTTAAACTCTCTCCTACACAGACAAAATGAACATATGAAATTAGACAGGAGATTGAAATGTCCAGTTTAAATCCAGACTCTACATGCAAGCAAAGAAAGTGGATTACCATCAAAAAGAAACTCAAATAACTCTACGAATATATACCACAATAAATTATTTACAGTTTATGTATTTTATTAGTGATTTTGTCCTAGGGAAAAAAGCATGTAAAAAAAGGCATATATGAAGTCATCTTGTGAATATACATTTTTCTGACAACCCTTTCTTATTTCTATCTGTTTTCCCATTATCACCTGCAGACAGTAAATGGCCCTGGTCATTTATGCTTTAACCAGGTCTTCTTGCCAAGAACTTCTCTGGGATTGACAGCTTTTGCACATTTGTGCTTCTGGAAGTCATAAAATACAGTTTGCAGGGGAAGAATGGGAACACGGACACTGAATTCCTGGTTGGCCCAAGTCAGAGTTCAATTAAAAATGTGTTCACACAAGTGTGGTACCTGGAATAGTTAGAATTTGTCTCAGGACCCTGGGATGGCAAAAACCTAGTCCTAAGAAAGAGCTGCTTAATGAGGCTGTAACAAATCCCTTAGTTAATCATTTTAACAAAAACTTTAAATAGGAATAAAAAGGATAACGGAGAAAAACCCAACGGGAGTGTTGAGATGCTTATTTTTACTCCTTTCATCAAAGACAAATGAACAACCAACCAACGAACCCCCACAAACCAGGACATTGTAACAAGATAGCCCAAGTGAAAGAAAGTAAATCACACTAACAGAACTACCTCCCAAACAAGATGCAACAGTCTGGGCAGAAAGGTGAGCTAGGCTCAAACAGACTGAGGAGAAGGGGGGAGAAATGAGAAAAACAGAAGGTGCCCATACAGCTGGGAAACACAAAGCAGAATGGGAAGGGCCAGCCAGAGCTGGTCGTGTATCACATGCTGTAGGAAACCAGCAGGGCAGTAAGGGAATCCATAATCCATACCAAAACACTGCAGATAACAGAAGACCAGGTAAATATTGTAACCTTAAGACAAACAAATCTTACCCTCTGCATATTACTGTGTTACATATAAAAAAAAAAAATCCTCTGCAAAGTTACAAGTTGTTTTTCAAAAATGTGTTTGCAGGTTTTTTTTTAAACCCAGTATTAAATCTTGAATTAATTGAATTCACTGTTAAATATATTACGTATATTTTTGCTTCATTCTAAAATACTATGCAAAGCATATCTTAAGGCTTCAAAGTTAATTAAATTTAACAGGATTTAATTACACTGTAATAATGATGTCCTTAGGCTCCTCTGTAAGGAAGAGTTTCCACCGAACTAAGCACAAACATTTTAAGCTCAGGCCAAAGGAAGCAATTTTAGCCTCTCTTTCCTGCCAGCCCAGGCTGCCCTGTGCCCAGTGCCTGCACAAGCACTTTGGCAGCTAAAAGGTGACGCGGATTAGAGTTGCTCATGGTTAATTTTAACTTCAGAGGCAGAGTGAATGAAGCAAGTTGAAGTCTAGATCCCTTTCCCAGTTTTGATGCCTTGCAGACAGGCACACACACGCTTTTGCACTGCCACAAGGGAAGGGGCAGGACGCACAGGGGAAGGCCGCAAGCACAAGCTCACACTTGGACTGGAGGTGAGAGTACTGCTAAGTGCTGTTCCCACATCTCCGTCACTCACATTTCTTTAATCTTGCATTATTTATTTACCACCTTTACCTATATTTCTTGACAAACTATTTAGTAAACCCTGTAACTCCTCAGGGGAAGATAAAAATCTTTATAAGCTATCCTCACACTCCTAAAGTGAGCTGTTTGCATGCAAAGTACTATGGTAACTCAAGAGATAAATGATAACAAGCCGTTATTACAATTAAAAAAAACCTCAAATAAATCAAATCAGTAAATCTGTTCCTGGGACGTTAGAGGGTACAGCATAACAGTCATAGTCAAGAAGTGAGGCAAGAAGAATTTGTAGGGCATTGTTTGATGAGGAGTAGATGACTAATTACTTTTAACACTACAATTAGGAGCACTGGTGTTCCTCTTTCTTCTGCTTTGTAGTTTTACATGGAAAAAGAGAGCTGTTTCAAGGTAGCACCAGTGAACTCATTAATTCTGCAAATCCAGAGAAGTAAAAAAAACCCAAAACCACAAAGGGTTACAAAAATAACCAGGTCTGTTACTGAAGAAGGAAGTCAGAGCAGGTGCTAAAGTAGAAGCCCCTGCTCTGGTTCTCTGTTGGGAATGAGACAAGAAAAAAAAAGTTTCTGTCTGTCCCACTTCCTGTGCACTCCTTTTGCAAAGCATCTTTACTTGGTTTCCGTGCTTTAGACTCTAACATCATACACACTCCACAGGAATTTCAAATTCATTCTTCTGCTGGCAAGTCAATATAAACCACGTTATATTTGCAAAGCTCAGTACTGCAGTACAGTGAAATACTAAACTTACTGCTCTTGTGATGACTCTAAATCTGCAGATGATCTCTTGCACTCATCCGGGACTATTAGAATTGGAAGAGAACAGAGCAATATTGATTTTGTATGAATAAAACATCTCATTTAAATTTCCCTAGAAAAACATGCTGGGTTTGCATCAGAGGCAAAATTTGTTTCCATGTGAGATACTGTTCTGCATTTCCTGTGTTTTGGTTAAACCGCAGGAGGTCAGTCCTGCACAGCTTGCAAGAGAAAAAAGAAAGAAATGCAGAACAAATAAGCCACAAGGAGCACAGATACAGATGCAGATAGTCCAAGTATGATCAAAAATATAACTAGGAAGCAGAGGCTTAGGCTGTGCTGTGTCACCCCAAAGTATGGGAAAGAATTCAGCTGGGAAGCAGCTGAATTCAGCACCAGCAGAGGCAGTATAAGCATTTCATTAAAGCTACTTGCTTTTGCTGAGGCCAAAGGGCAAGTGAAGAGCACTAAATTATATACTGCTGTTACAGTTAGTACTAGCACTTCAACTGAAAGAAGTTTTTAGCCACCATCTATGGACTGAATATATGGGTGAACCCCTCAGCACTGTCCCCCAAAAGAGAATTGAGAACAAGCCATGCTTTTACGTAACCAAATCAACATCAGAGAAGGCAACAGGACTGTGAGAAGCATTATCTTCTACCAGTGCCTCCACTGTGCTGCAGATGAGAGTTATGTTTTCCCAATAGCTAAGATCAGCCTCTCTCAAAAAACAAAATCAGGCAATCCAAATGCAAAGGGGAACTGCTAGCCAAGATAAAATTTCTGTGATACACACACACTGGTGTTTGGGTTTTGGGCATGGGGTTTCCTTCTTTTGTTGTTGTTTACAGGGGAGAGGAAGGGGTGGAATTTAAATCTTTTAGGCATATTTTATTTTTGTAAGAGAACAAGAAGCCTGACAAACAGTTCATAAATAATAAAGGAGAAACACAGCGGTATTTAAAATGCACAAAAACTACAGAACTTGGGAGTGATAGTAAGTATACAGTAAGGTTCATTCAAATAGGTGTGGTGAGCACAAGAAAGTGTGTTAGAGCATGCAGCCCTGTGCCCAAGGCAAGATTCTCCACATGTATATATATCCTGAAATACTGAAAGGAAACTGAGACCTTCCAGCCTCATAAATTCCCAGGAAGAACAAGTAAACTTGCCCTACCACAACATGTCTGCAGGGACAATGACAGGATGCTTCCTACTGAACAGGAAAGGAGGATGCTTGCAACTCGAAAACGCAGGTTTGCCAACCCAAAACGGTCTCCTTGCAAAAGGTTTGTTTCAAAGAACATCATTTTCATGTTACAACATTCTTAAACAAGAACAAACCAGAGAGATGGGCACCCACATAGTGTGGGTGGGAAAAGCGTCTCCAATTCAAAAACATGCATTAAACATAAGAATGGCAGTTGTTCCTGACATCCCCTTACATTTCCACTCAGTTTCCTAACACTGTGAATTTTGTTCTTTATGCCAGGCCATGTCCCCTTCCGTTTAACTTACTCCATTTTGGTATCCAGTTGTCAGATGATTTAGTCCTAAAGCAACCCCATGATCCTGACCTCAGTCATCCCTGCTAGTTCATCTCCTCCTCTCACGGGGAGGCCTATTACCAATCATGCAACAGTGAAGTATTTGGGAGCAAGTAGCAGCTCATAAACTACAGACTGATTACCCTCAGGATAAAGAGCTAATCACCTTCCTCGGTGCAACAGTCACTGAAAACAATGGCAGAAGTTTATAATTTTGATGAAGGACTGAACTCCAGAAACTGAGAAGCAAAATATCACAAAGTTCTGTAGATCTTTAAATCCCATCCAGACATCATATGACTCATGATGAAATTCATGAGACTTAACACACTGGAAAAAAATCATACATCCTCCAATTCTCTTGGGAAACTCACTCAGTTGTACAAAAATACAAAATAATTCATATTCACCACACGGCATTCTATCACAAATGCTTAACAGCACACTAGTATGGTTGGGGTCCCCCAGGACTGGACCCGCAAGCCTGTGAACTTCCTGAGTTGCCCCTAACTTTACACCAGCATTACAGTCACTTCTCCTGTGACTACACATGGCAATGTTCAAGAAGCAGCTGGCTTGAATACAAGCATTTTCCTGCAAGCCACTAAGGTGAGTGCAGGGCTTCTGATACCTTCTGTCCACACGTTGATGAAATTCAGCATGTCCATTTTTCTCCCCTCTGCAGTCACTGCCAGTAAATAAGAGATTATAAAAACTAGGAGATGGTATCATATAAAACATTTAAATTAGGTGAATTCAGATATGTGGTGCATGTATTTTAGATAATCTTATCTAGATTTTACACATGAGATAAAAACGCCCACTCCCAACAAAAACTTCCAACACTTGTAATGGCTGAACAAACATGTCCAACTATGAAATGACCCGTAAAAGCTTTCTCAAGGACTATTTCTTCCAGCACACCTACTTATTGTTTGTTTTCAGAATGAACAAACTTCAGTTGCTGTTCAAGTATTAAATCCCCTGGCCCAGTTAACTGTTAAACTGATAATAACCACGTAATTAAAAAAACAGCGAGTGCTGTTTTATGAACTCAGTATCTTCTATGCATTCTAGAGTGCAAACAAGATTAAAACAAACTGCAACAACTACCGTCCTCTGGTATCATAGCCGATCAACACTACACACCAAAATGCTATTTACTTTGACAGTTCACTATCAGCCTTTGCTCAGATCATCCAGGAGCACTTGCCACAGACTGACTGCAGAGAGCAATATGCCGCTATTTTGTGACAACCAGCACCAAACCAAGCTATGCCCCGGAAAAAAATAAAATAAAATCAATCAATTAAGGGAAGTGCTCTGCTGCTCAAAATGATACTGCAATCTCTGCAAAAATCTGCAATCAGGTCATTCTTCTCCAGCCTCTGGGGTTAATATCTGCTTCAGTGTTTAACAGAAATTTTTACCTGGCAGAGATTTTCCTGTGAAACGCTACACGGCTTCAGAACAGATGGGTTACGGTTCTCCCTATCATCTACAGACATCAGCAACTGCTTACCACAACAATTTCTGGCACCTACGCCTGGTCCCACCATCTCTGACGTACTGTTGTCACTTAATACTTTCAGAATTGCATCAAATAACTTATGTTGATACCAACACATAATACACATCCTGTCTTCCCAAACAAAAAAAAATAATTTATCCAGCTGAACATTTCTGCTAAGCCATGAGGCCTGAAGAATTTGTGTCATAACATCAAAAATTATCAACCATAGCTGTGATTTTTGCTTGAAGAGAAAATTGATGGTACAGAACTAGAGTGGGGAAAATAATTAAGTCGCAACAGAGTAAGATTTTTACATTTTTCACAAATAAGTTTAGAAGGGGCAGTGGGAAAGGGAGAAGGGGAAAATCAATATTCAGGAAAAAAAGGCTGTAGAAGATTACTTAAAATATAAAAAGGGAAAGTCTCTGCACTTGGATACCCTAGCAAAGGAGAAATTTCATAAGAATTTCACACTGGAGCTCTATGTGCTCCCTCATCTGAGAAATCAGATCTTCCAAACTGATGAGTTGCCACAGCCAGGGCTTCCCAGCTACAGGGTTCCTGCAGAGAATCACACTATAACTACACGTTTTGTATTAGAAACTGAATTGTTACTTGCACTTAATTGTTACCTCAATTTATAGCTCAACAAAAGAAATGAAAAATTCAGCTTCTTAAAGCAGTGTTGTCTACTACAGTGCCGAACTTTTCCAATGGCTGACTTCACAACCGCATAGGTGCTTTTCATCTTCAATTCTGTTTACATCATTCTTTAGAGCTGTTAATGATAAAAGGCCAAATTGGTTGGTGGAGGTGGGAGTCAGTTAGAATATTAACTGCCCAAGAAGTAATAACCTGCAAAAGGTAAACCACCAGGACCATGTCCTCTTTTAATAAAATAAATACACTGCAAAATCCCTATCTAATGCCTTTTGTTAAACATATTTTAAAATGAACGTTTTAAGATTCCATTGGCTCTCCAGCTTCTTCCACCAAACCTCAGAATTTCTGTAGATCAGACCAATATGGAGCAGAGAAGCAGGTAGTGCTAACATGCAAAGAAAAAAAAAAACACCAACTTCAGGAACCAGAGCTGCCTGGAAACAAGCTTCTTTTCTTGCCTCTGAAATGGCACAACATCAATACACTAACAACAAAACACTAGGAATACAGGCCTAAAAATTCTCTGTAGGTATTATGCAACTGCCCTCAAAAAAGAAATCAGGAAAGTAGTGCTCCATCTGACTCCTATGCTCAACATAAGATAGAGTTTACAACATACTCCTTTAAAGAGACGTGCCAATGGAACATTATTACAGCATACAAGCAGCATATCAATGCTGTCCAGCCACTGAAGTCAGTCTCAACATTTGTACATGGATTCTTACAGGGAATAGGTGGCTGCAGTATTCATGTAACATCTAACTACAGCTTATAGCTAATTTCATTCTAGCTGTATACAGCATCAGATTTCAATGTAGAAATGGATTCAGAGCACATTCTTTTTAGATAGACAACTAACAGTTGATCCGGAACTCGCGTGCCAGATGCACTGGAAATCATCCACAGGTTTTCGGTAGCAGAGGGGTTGCTGCCCCGCAGAACAGGTAAAAACTGCCTGGGCAGGGACAGAGGAGATTTCGGAGGGGCTGTGGCTGGTAGGGAAGACGACTGCAGAGCAATCAGGTGAGAAATGAGCCTTGCTATACGGTGGTGTGAGCAGTGCACCCACCACGTGTAGGGTGGGTTGCTGCGGGGAATGGGCTAACAGGAGAGTTGGAAGGACCCCAGAGTGCTCCTCCAGGTGGGAGGGCACTTGGGCACAGCTGGGATGGGTCCCACTTCAAGCCCTGAGGCAGGGACCCATTCAACTTACAGGACCCAAAGGAAGCCACAGAGGGGCTGTGCTGACCATGAAACTCTGGGTGGGGGTGAGCCCCCAGCAGTGCTGCCCCAGGGCAGCCTGAGAGCTGCCCCAGCAGGGACCCTGGCACCTGCCCTGGGGATATGGGACATGCATGTACATCAGAAACAGTTCTTCGAGCCGCCCGCAGTTGCTGTAAGCACGCTGCGATTAAGTAAGAGCAGAGTAACCAAGCGGTACTTGGCTGGCTGCTTTGCAGGGCAGGGATGGAGTTTGCTACGAGGTTAAACCCTACAGTCCAGCCTGCAGGTACAAGGGGTGGAGAGTGTAATGAACACAGGTTTGAACAGTTGGAACCTGCTTGGTTTGAGTATTGTGTAGGAGCTTGGAGTGGAGTTTCACTGAGTTTTATTGCTGCCCAGTCTACCCCATGGGCTGGGGGCAAGGGGAGTTCAGAAGGCACATATATTCAAACATGGACATGCAGGTTTATTTTTTTTTTCAATATAAGAATCAGTACTTAAAAGTTTGCTAATTGAAAATTAAATTGATTTATGTTCCCCAACAGAAAACTTTTTCTCACCCACAACAGCTAGGTAAAATGTTTGGCTGAAAATAAAATAATTTACAACTACTTCAGTTTCAATAAAAAAAGAGCACAAGTCAACATATTTAAATCCGACATCTAAAGTTACATTCCTAACCCATATTTAGCAGTATGAATGAAACCCTGTTAGAGGAGAGCATTCCTATTTTGGGAAGTCTTTATGCACACTTTTTATTTCATGTGAAAAGGAAAGCATTTAAATGATTTCCTGTATCAGGGGCCCACGTACGCTGATTTTCAAAGGCACTGGATGTATCCCTTTGAAGTAGATTCTCATGAAACCAATGTTATCTATAAAATGAAATAATGCTGCCCTCACTTTACAAGATGTTAGAAAGACTGTTTGTTGTTGTTTGTAACCAGATCTTTTATTAAAACAATTTCATGGCTTAGCAAAAGAAAAAATCTAGCCATAAAACACTGATTAATCAGCAGTTGACATCAAGCACCAAACTCTTCTTGTCTACCATTTAATTAAGCATGTGAGGTTATCATGTATACACATGTGTCCGATTATTAGATTTTCTATTCTACTATACAGTCAACACAGACTGTATTAAACTGTCACTGACAGGAGTTACGCCAAGTTTTTATTTATTATGCATTCAACACTTAACTCGCTCAAAAGCTTTGACGTTCCCAACTCTGAGATTCCCTTGCAGGTTACAACTTGTCAAACCTTCTGCCTTTCATTAAAACCTTTCAGTCTGCCTTCAGCAGCTGCAAAAATATTAATGTAATTACAGGTTAGGAATAAGGATCCTCACTCATAAGCACATTAGTCTGGTATTGTGAGAAGGAAGTCTTGCTCAAAAGCAAGTTATTATTGCTGTACATGAGATCTCTAAAGAAAAACAGTAAATGCCTGTGGGACCCTAAAGAAGTTGTAAATCCATCTTATGGAAATCCAACCAAGTGAGGTTGAATATATTCTGAAATAATACATGTATCCCTAGAGTGAAAACAGAAGGTAATACAACGCTATCTCTTCTTTTATTCCCTGGTAACAATTCTCCTCCCACATCCTAGTGACAGGAGCCAAGAATTGAGAGAATGGAATTCATGAAAAAGCAATGTATAAGACATTTCAAAATCAGCATATTATTAGCACCTATGAATTTATACCTATTCAAAAGTACTCTCATTAATCTTCTATGCAAATAAGGGTTTTCCTGGACTTGTAAACTAAAAAGGTCTTAAAAACTGGAAACAATTGAGGGCTTGTGCTTAAGAAAAACGGAGAGCAGTATTTAGTCCTGGCAGACTCTCTTTCTCCCCTTCTCAAAACCAGAATTCAGTTCTCGTATCAGGTATGAAGCAAAATTACAGCTCAGAGTGGAAAATTGGGACCTGACCTTGCAAAAACAAACAGCTTCCCCTTGTAACGTGGCTCAAAGACATGCAATAAACCCCAGCCCTTAAGCAGTGCCTTCTATAGTGCAGCCTGCAGAACTGCATTGATGTTGCTCAATTAGCCATGAGAAAAAATGCTAGGAAAAATGGAAAATAATCTAGAACAAACAGATTAGATCCGGAGATATTAGTCAAAATATTTTCTTCCTTCCTCTATTCTCTCCGCCTTGCTGCTCCCCGCCCCTCCAAGTATATGTACTAAAAGCAGATTTCCAATCTCTTCTCCTTCCAACTAGCAATCTAAGGGAAAAAAAAAAAAGAAGAAAAAAAAAGAAAAGATTTACTATCTCTGCACATTCATTATAACAGTTTCCAGGCACAATAAACCCTGTGGGCATGGAAAAATATAACAGTGCTTCTTCATCAGGCTTGAGGTTGCTGGAAGATAATCAGTAAAACATGTCTTTCAAAAATCAGAGGAAAAGCATGAAAGTGTTTCAGAAGGAAAAATATCCCACCAAACGATGCAAAAGGACTGTATTCAGATGGGGGAAGGAGTACTGGGGAAACAGGGCACAGGACTTTTCGTGAGTAGACAGAGCTACTTATTTTGCAGAAAAATCTATTGTAAGCAGCTTTTCTCTCTAATCAATTAGGTACATGTATTATTATTTGATGGAGTGAGCAGCTGTGCCTTCGAAGAACCCCAGTGATGTATCTTTTGATTGTGGAAGATCATACACACAGTGCACATAGTAAAAAAACTCTGCAACCTGCAACTTTAAAGGCTTCCCAAATAAACACCTCCGCATTGGACTTCTTTGTGGTACACTGTAAACAACCAGAACTTCTAACCACATCAGGAACACACACAAAATACGTGAATAAAGATGTGGAGTTGGCCTGGAAGGATACAATACACAGCTCTCAGAGTAAAGCTGTGTTGTTGAAAAAACTTTGAGCTCACATCCTCCCTCAATTCACCTTGAGGTGAATTCACCTTCTTCCATCTTCATGAACCACAAAGATGATCAACAAGTTCCAAGGAAACTCAGCTAGTGAAATGTTGTCTATGCTGCATTTCAAGTGGTTGAGGTGAGTTGTGAATTCCTGAAAGAATTACTTACCATCAGCTTTCTGATGCCCTCCACCTACTTAGGTTGCCAACGCCTAACGGGGAGCTAGCAAACAGCACCTAACATCTGCCTTTGAGAAACCAGAGGGAAATACTACCATATCCGCTGTGTAGTGTCTTGGGAATTTCCTACACCCAAAGGCACAGTACTAGAATATACTACAAATTAGCAATGGAAATTTGGTGCTTTATCTAAGCAACCTTCCATGAAAACTGGCAGGTTAAAGACCTGACACCAGCAGTAAAATCCTGAAAAAGAGACAACTGGTTTTTTCATCTTTCTTTTTAGCAAATACTCAAAGGAGCAAATGTGCTTAGATTAAGCTCTTGAAATGGGATGAGGGTTTTCAATTACTCAAGGAACTAGGGAAGTTCAATAAACTCTGTGAATTGTCAACTACAAGAATAGCCTTCACCAGCAGACGAAGGATCTTTCTTGTCTTGAGAACAGCATCTACGTAATGCACAAGGGATGAACAATGGTCTAAATATCTTATAACAGCTATTTGCAACTAAACAACAAAGGTATTGAAATAGATGGATAAAGACAATCTTACTTGAGACACAAAGCATTGAGATATAGCTCAGAAGAGCTTATGTCAGCACTCATTGGGCAAAACTCTTTTCAGGATAATGAGAATGAACAGGTTTGAAATGCTAAAAATAATTCCAAGTTTTTTCCTACCATGAAGAATTGGAGCCGGAATCAACTTCTACCTCCTGATGGGAAACAGATTGTTCTCAGGTAAACACAGTAACTGCAGGTTCCTCCTCCCTTGAACATTGGATTGACACCCCCCCTCCCAAAGAGATAAAAGGCACCACAGTCATGACAATGACCAGTCACCAGTGTGACTACACCCGCAAGCTGAATGCAATCAGTATACTATGATACAGGCAAAACTAAAACATTTTCCCATTCACCACTGCATTAACTGTAAATGTTATAAGTTTCTATTAAATACTACAAAGAGTATCACAGAGGAAGTGTTTTTCCAGGTCAGTAGAAGTCTTCATGACGAACAATAAGTTACAGGCAAGGAAACGAGTATTCTCTCACCCACATGATCACATTACTTCTGGAAAGCACTAAAAGTCAATTCCTTAGGAGAGAAAGGCATTTCAAAGAATGTAAATCCACTTAGCAGAAATAAAAACGGATGTTAACTTTGTTTGTTTCTTTTGTCCAGGTCAAAGGCAATGCAAAGAGCCTTAAAGTGGTAAAGCTCAGGAAACAGCAAATCTCAGCAGCTGCACTGGTGAATAACCAGTTTACCTTTGTCACCGAGAAGAAAAAGTGCAGCCTTTTAGCCACAAAGACAAACCTGGAAAAAGTTGCAGAAATGAAGAAAACCATTCCAAGCTGAAGATAATGATAAATTCAAGTAAGAGACAGCCTGTCCTCACTGCAAGGTTAATTCAAGCATTGCCTCAGCCTATGCACACAGACAAGAGTCTTCTGCTTGAATTAGGTAGTACTTTTAACTCTGAGCTTGCTGGCCCTGCAGCACAGTTCAAACACGTGTGGTTCTTGCACTGCCAATGCAGCAAGGCCTTAGCTAATGCACACTGCCACCATCATCACCACTGCTGCTTGACTGCTGTTCAGCAGTGAGAACATAAAAAAGGGAGGAAAAAACCCAACTCGCAAATAAAGGGTTGCACTGAGTCAGACTATAGATGATCTACCCAGTCCCCTGTCTCTTAGCAGTGGCCGAGATAACAGTCTTAAAACAGGGCAGGCACGGAGGAGGTAGCAGTGCTTCTTCAGAATAGTCCCTTGGCTGCCAGCAACAGCAGCACGGGGATTTCCTGAGCCAAAGGTGGTGTCTTTGTACTCAATAATCCTCTGTGGATTTTTTTCGTCAGTGCAACAAAACAAACTGAGTAA
The DNA here is from genome assembly GCA_013399095.1 of Psophia crepitans. Taxonomy (NCBI): domain Eukaryota; kingdom Metazoa; phylum Chordata; class Aves; order Gruiformes; family Psophiidae; genus Psophia; species Psophia crepitans. The sequence continues at coordinate 1,145,115 of VWZZ01004139.1, forward strand.
GCCTTAAGTGGAAAGATAAGTTAAGGAATTCAAAAGCCACAAGACGACATACAGGTAAAGGATTTGTCAATCCTTTGCAGTTAGAAACTTGGCTGTCCCTGGGAAGAAGGAAAAAGAAAATTCTTGCACAGAACTTCAGTCCAAATTTTACGTTACATTTATTATTCCAGAATCAAAAGCGTCTCATCAGTTTTTCTTTTTTGGTTCATGTAATCACAAGGTAATTGTGATTACAATCCTAGAGGCAGAGCTATTACTAAAAACTTCCAGTGTATCAGCTAGGAGAAGAATGTGGATTATCCTATGCTGCAAAGAGCCAAACCCGCTGTATTTTCATTAAAAATATTTCAGAAGGAAAATAATGATTTTGCAAACTTAAATGTTTAAGGTGATCCTAACTTAATTGGCAAGTCATTGTGCTTTCGTTGGACTTTAGTACAGTATTTACCATTTTGACAATACGTAAAAGAAAATGAAAACTAGTTTTTGCTATGCACTTTTTCTCTCCTGTCTCTTTTCCAGGCCTACAGAGTGTAACAAAATGCAGCAGTGATTTGATACAACCATGCTATACTGAAGCTTCCCTAACTGAAGCTATGAACACGTAACAAGGCAGAGCTCTTTTCCAATTTAAAATGAAGCTTCCTTGAATTCTTGTTTCTTTCAAGAAATACATGTTTTTAAATATTTACTTTTCCTCAAGCACTAGTGTCACTCAGTGCTTTCTAGGCACGCTGCAACAGCAGAGAGTATAAGAGATCAGGAAACACAAAACGAGTCCTAACTTCAAGTGCTAGAAATGTAGGTACCATAAAGCTCCCAGCAAGCTGTTGTGTTTCTGTGAAGCTCTATTCCATGTGTCCCTGTCCTGACTATGACATCCTAACAGGCCTTAAGACATACTCTGTTCATTCTATTTGCAGGGACAGGAAAGCAGCCACCCTTCCACTGCTTCCTAAAACTTCATGACCAAAGAGATTGTGCTAATAATGTAGCAAGGTAGGTAAAAGAGAGAAAAGGAAAAAAAAAAAAAAGAAAAGAAGAGGCTGTACCACCATCAGGGAGTAATTTTAGTATTTACTTCTCTTACCCACCACTGATTTCCAAAGCTACAATAATTTGTACTGACAGGATTCCCATCAGGTCAAGACAGTATTAGTCAATCATATTAATTTTCGTCTGGTTCTTTGTGAAAAAGATACCAGTAACAATAAAAACAACACTGCTAGCTTCAGTCACAGTAGCAGAACAACTTCAGTAAGTAAATTAATATATTTAAGATTACAATTCAAAGAATCAAACTTTTTCAATATACAACTCCCAGATACTGGATGGCTTGACACCCACATCGAATGATCATTTTTACTCTTCATCACATCATAGCAGATTTTAAGATCTAACATTGACTAATTCTTAACAATTCCAGAATAAAATTATTTTCATACTGGCCAAAAATGTAATTTACAGCACTGCTATCACTATTTGATTCAGAACACCATCCGAGTATTGAATAATTACAACTTAAATGCTGTAATTAGAAATTGTTCTTACTTTCTGTCCGGCCCCTGCCAAAGCCAGCTCACATAGGTAGTCCTGCTCATTTCAGGAGGACTATCTATTGAGTGAGATTACTCACACAACAAGGAATCTGCAGGTCTAGACCCTTCCATCTTGATTTATAAGCATGAAGCATATGAGTCTAGCAGGAATTTAACACTTACGCTTCCACAGTTGTTCTTACAGTCTGTTCCTCACCATCTTCATCTGAGCTGCTACAGGTTGCATCTGAGTCCAGATCCTTCTCCACGCGAGACAGCAGCCCTCCAGTAAAAAGTGCAAATCCCCGGATTTCACCTGGTGCAACGCTAAGTCTGTTCTGTGCATCCGTACTCCAACTACTCTCCAAAGTAGCTGCATTGTTTTCTGGCCAACCTTCAGTGCACCTGAGGGAGCTACTGCTCGAAAATCTGGTTGGCTCATGGAAAACCTTCATTCTTTGTAGCTGATGTTTCATGAAGCATTTCAGCTGCTGATCACAGTGTTTGATAACATGCTTTGCCAGGAGCATCTGTAAACGTTTCTGAGTTCTTTTGGCGCGACTGATTTCCATTTGTTGCTTAGTGATACACTGGAGTAAGCGAGCATACACCTCCTCTGGGGTACAGCTCAAAATCCCTTCTGAAGGTCCACGAAGAATTTGGTGTAATAAATCCCCTTTTATTGTTTCAGCACAGATTTCCAAAGCCCTACCCAAAAAACCATTCTTCTTGTACCATTTACCATTTAAAAGTTGCATGTCTTCTGCATTACTGGATTCAGTTACATTTGAATCCAAAAGTCTCTGCATTTCTGCCAAATTCGGAGATGAGGTCTCTGAAAACATTTCCCCTTTGACCTGTTCCTCAGGTTCTGAATGACTAAGCTGACCAAATGATGTGTCAGCACCATTATGTAACGAATTTCTCATCTTGGAGCAGTCGGGCTGTCCCGCTTTCATTTGCTTACCGGTTTTGCTGCTAAATGCAGAATTTGTACTCATTAACAAGACAGACTGATAGCGCTTGGAGGATGGTGGAGAACCAAAATGCTGCACACTGAAGATATTATTCCTGAGGTTGGGCTCAGCAGTGGGGAACCCCAGGACTGAGCAAGTAATCCGTGCGATGGAGTCCTCCTTTATCTTCTCTTCCACTGCTCTGGAATTTTCCATGCACAAAGCTGTATCAGACTCCATAGCTCTAGAGGACAAAGAAGGTGACAAGTGGATACCATGACCTTTTGTTGCTGCCTCTCTGAGGGCTGGTGTCATTATAGCTACGGTAGGTAGTTTACAGCAAACCTGAAAATAACATGGGCCATGTAAATTTTCTCATTTTCATGACACAGTACAAATACAACAACTCTGTCAGATACTTCACTCTTTCAACATCATTCAAAGATTTCATAAAAAAGGACACTGTCTAAAGAACACGGGTAGACTATGCTCCCTCCCAAGCCAAACAAGAACATTCTTTCTGTTTTTTCTTTATTTCATTCAGAGGTTGTTCCAGGGGCAATGAAAGCCTTTACCTCTCAGGGGAATAAGTGTTCATACCTCATTGCATTTCTGATCCTATCAGTCTGAGAAATAAGACTCACCAAGTTCAAGACTGTCATCTAACCTTGCCCAAACTGAAAAACATGACCATAAGTCATGTGATTGGAAGGATGCATTTTAAAATACCTGTGCGAGCACATGTATATGTACACACACACAGATGCAGATCTACACATTCCCATCCAGGAACTCTGGCTGGATTTTATTTTAATCTGCTCTGAAGGTAAGTTACTTTTTGAGTTGCATTAGGTTTTTGTTCAAGTTTTTTAGTACTGAAATGAATCAACACCAGCAGTATCAGAGAAATGGGAGCTATACAGCTACCTATTATGAGTTCAGCAAAGCAGAACATATACCACATGATGAAATACTCTGAAATAAACTCAGAGGCACTATTGGGAGAAATATATTTAATGTAAATCTATATAAAGCAAGTATTTAATTAATTCATTTATTATATTTTCTCACAAACACACTTTAGAAACCAATCATCAAGGCCAATGCTTTAAAAACAGGGAAGTGTTAAGTTCTAAATGTTTCCTAAAGTCTTTCCTGTGCCTTTGTATCCAGTTGTTCTTTATTCATCGGGCACTGCCTGCATAATACAAACACAATATTCTTTGATAACAATTTCAGCAAAGACAAACAGCTTTCCTTTACAAACCCTTTTGCCTCTGGCTTGCCATAGCTTCGACAAAGGGTTCGCAAACTTTGGAATCAAAAGACCAGCATCAACCCTCACTGCTTCTTCTCAGCAGCTGTGCTGCCATGTCCTACTGTAACTATTCCACAGCCTACAGAGCAGGAATCACTGCCTTAACATTGTACTTTCAGCTTTGTTTAGGAGATGGTTAAATAAACCCAGAGAAAAATTTCACTGAGCATGGCCTGAAGAAGCCTGAAAGATAAGCTACTGTCAGTTCTTTATTAAGAAGCTAGTGACAAAACCAGAAACAATATGAGTAGTAACAAAAGTGAGTGTAGCACAGCAATTTCACAGTGAATTCTCTGTTTAACTGGTATACTAGTTGAGCAGCATTTCCGTTGCCCTCCTTTTAATGTCTTCGGTTTCTTTGATCTCCACAGCAACTGCCTAGCTCAGCAATTTTCAATGCACAGATCCCATAAGGGGTCAATGATTCTGAGACTGCCACGTACAGATCTTAAGAAAAGCAAACTGTCTGTCTGAAGCCTTAGCTTGTTTGTTTTACAGGTTTTACACTGAAGGTGCAAACTTTAAAGGTACATGTGGAAACCTACACAGTTGAGAAGTACTCGTCAATACTTTCTCCTTGACCCTCAAAACATGAAGAAAAACAGCAAGAACCACATACTCCAGTACTGCCTTAACACTGCATATGCTTTACTCACTTTCCATCGCTCTGCGTACGCTTAAAAGATGAGGATTCAATCTCTGTACACCATCGACCCGGCATCATAGGGACCAGCTTTGGTGGTCCTAATGCTGATGATATTATTAAAAATCATTATAAATTATACTATTAAAATCCCCAGGATTTTTACCTTTATCGATGAGTCAATACCTTCAGACTATAGAGGAATTCAACACAAAGTCCTCTCTGATGGACAGTCGTTCAGTAGGAACCCCGTAACTGGGATGGGACAGGGAAATGCACTGATGAGAGCTGAAGGCCCACAGTGCTCTGGTGACTCAGCAATGCCCTCAGCATTTTATGGCTTTGTGTCTCTCCACTCTCGCAAGAGTTAGCAGGCACAAGAATTTTTAAATCCGTTGGAGTATGGATTCAGATACCTATGCCTGCCCTCCCAGCATATGGCAAATAACTATAGTAAGTCAAAGTAATGTAGCATGGCTGAAACATAAGGGGGAGAGAACTGAAGGCCATGCTTTCTCTGTGGGGTTACTACGAACTCAGGGGAGTCCTCATGTTAGATCTGTTCCTGGGAACTCCAAGAAGCTCTCTCAGAACACTGTCAGCCTGGTATCTACATACACTGAGCAATGAGTTTGTAACTGTTCCAACTTTACCATCTACCTTCCTTAGCCCGAGTGGTTTAAGAGTCACAGATTGCTATTCCTGAAAGCCAGGAAATGTTCACACACAGCAGAGCTGCTGCTCAAGCAAACAAGAAGTTCTGAGATGCGCATCTCATACCCGTATGAAGATGGAGGCTATTCAAAAAACCGGCAGCACAAAATTTTCAGAGTGCTGTATTTTAACTTGATCATATTCCCTCCAATACTACATACCTTTCTGGTACAGTTTCAAATTTCCTAAATGGCAATGGATATCACTAGCAAATTATATTAAGGGTCTTTTTTTTCAGTTTGGGGGACTTCCCCTCCCCCCCCTTTTAAGGAAAGGAGGAGAAGAAATCAAAGTCCCCTCAAACTGAACCACAAACATTAAACTAAAGAGCACAAACAACTAATTAGGAGTTCCTGACAGAAGACACTTAAATTAGAATATGGCTAAAAAAAATGTTTTTGAATAGAGAAATGACTCAATTAACCTCTTACCCACCAACTTGCAAACTTCACACAATGTTTCTGCCCTGAAGACAGTCGTGTGAGACATATCAAGTGTGTTCCTTTCATTTCACTGACATCAAAAACACTTTCTAAAAGCTGGTACCATCCCAGTCTCCAGTTCTCGGCATTTGTCCAAGATGTTCATACACACACACAAAGTCATTGGTATATGAGCAAAACAAATAGTCAGATGCAAAAAAGTTAAAAACAAATTTTAGTACAAGTACTTGGCTCAATGTGAACTTTGCAGTTTTCATTTTGACAGGATTTTATTTCATTTTGGCAGAAAGCAGCAAAAATTATTTCACTCCACCCTCATTGGGAGTGAGTTTCCAGAGCCAAACCTATTATCTTCTGGAGGGGGAAAGTGCAGTGGGAGGCAAGACAAGTACTGCAACATGGTGTTCAGGAAGAGTCTGTATTTTTGTTCTGGGAAAAGCTTTTCTCTCATAGGTAAACCATTTCAAGGATTTTTTCCATTGTGTACTACTTGAGGTTTCAAAACCAGAACAGCTGAAACGCTACTAAACTGGCAAACAGTTTGCTTTTCATCTGATGAATACGCACTCACTTGAAAGACTAAGTATTGTAAAAAGAAAAGCTGACGTAAAATAAGTACCAAGGAAGAGAAGAAACAAGTACCAGACACGCATAGTACAGCAACTGATGTTTAAAGTCCCTTTATGCTTATGCTCCCCTAATGCCTTAATTAGACAGCAGGATACAGCTGGGAATCATAGCGACAGCCCCAGTGCTCCCTCAACCCACACCCCACTCCCTTCTCACACCACAGCTATGGGTCCCTAACCCCCCAATGGCCCCTGCTCTCCTACTGCTCCTCTCCTCCCGCTACCTCTGCTTATTTCTTAGTCCTTACTCGACATTTCTGTGTTATACCCTTCTCTACCAGGCTTACCTCAATGGAATTTGTCTAAATCCTGAAACTAGTGTCTCATGTTGGTAATTAGCAGCACCCTATTTAAAAATAAAAAAAAAACCCAGCAACAAAATCCAACCACAAACCAACCTGTGTACAGGGTGGCATTCCCTTCCCAGCTTTCATTTATAGTCCTTTCACTTTTTGACTCTTCCCCTCCCTTGCATAACATTATCACTTTTGTTACACAACAATGCAGACAACGTTCTGGGGGATTTTTGCTTGGGGGGGATGATTGCTTCAGGTTTTTTTAGTGGTTTTTTGTTTGTGATCTTTTACCTTTTCAATGACAATAAAACTCCATTTGCACCAGGGTTTGTAAGGCGGCTCTGTGCCAGCCTTCCCCCCCTTGTAAACTGACTGTCTTTCTCATCCCAAACACCTGAAACTTCCTTGTTAACAACAAAATTCCTGGCGACCAGGAGAAGATTTTTACACTCACTTGCTGTTTGGCTTTCAAACTCGGGCGCCTGCTTTGCCTACAAATAATATTTCAAACTAGTACAGCTAAGTTGTTTCAAATTTATTAATAGATTAACAGTGTTTCAGCTAAGCCAACGTCCAATGCTTATTTCTTGTCTAGAAGGCATTACAAAAGCAAAGCAGAGTCACTGGCAGCAGACAGCATCTGGTGAAACACCCAAAATTAAGCTCAGCAACAACGTTCAAAAATACTGTATTTCAAACTGACAAGAGCTGCTTTAAGGCCTCTTAGAGAAAACGTGCAGAAGAGATGGCACCTACATGAGAAAGCACCATATGCCTACAACACAACTGACAAAACCTGGTTTTGTACAGCTTTGTGATGTTTGCCCTGTAATCCCTAGCTCCTCTTGGACAGCCTTCCTGATAATCGCTGGGCAAAAATAAAACGCTGCTTTGGCAGACAGGCACTGTTGGGACTGAGAGCCACCGCTGAGCTGAGTGTGCAGGAGCTGACTTTGGCTGGCTTCTCCAAGCCTTGCCTGGTGGGAGGCATTCACTTGGGTATACTTTGCCTACCCCTCCCAATTTCACAAAATTTACAGGATCATAATGATTTCTAAGAATAGAGAGAACAGCTCAATAGCATAACGTGCATTTTCTCACAGAATAGTTTGCAGCAATGACCACAAAAGAGATTTTGGTCCCACTGGGTATGTCCTGGTTAGCAGTATGAAAGAAAAAGGAAAGAAGTCCGTATTTAACACACCTGGGGTTAGCCTTTAAGAAAAAGAAAAATCACATCAGTAGGTAGCTTTTGTTTTCAGTTCAAAAGCAGCCCAGTTACTCATGATGAGTATTTAAGCATTTTAGTATTTTGTTCTATTAATAGATTGGGGAAAAAAAAAACCAACAAACAGGATTATGTGGGGAGTCTCAGCTTTCAGCAGCACTCTCTGCGCAGGGAGCACTATATAGATAAAACTGCACACTCCAGTGGTTTGCACTCCCTAGAAGATATAAACACAAATTCTTCCTCTTCGAAAAAAAAAACCAACTAAAAAACCAAACAACCCCCTCCCAAACAGACGCACACCTAAAAAGGATCTTTCTTTGAACAGTAAGAGAACTCAATTTCAGACAGACCACCCAAACAGTTTTAATCATAAAAAGACATCAAAAAGGACATACTTCAAGTGGAATTCATTAGTATTCATTTATGATAAAATCCGTGACTCATTAAAATCTCTGAACAGGGTTGTTTTTCTCCTTGTTCATAACTGCTTCTGAATCATATATTATTTCAAGTTCATTACCATGCCATCAACTAAGTCCTCTTCAGTCTATAATATCATATATTTGTAATGTAACATCTGAAGTTGTATTTAACATATGCTAAAATTAAATATTTTTTGTGGTACATCACAGGTGCCTCAGTAAGTACATTATACATATGTCTCTAACATAAATATTTGTAATACTTTTAGATCCACTGTAAGGTCCATATCAGCATTTCTGCTATCCTTTTGAAATTCAGTCTTTGAAGAGAGTGCCATAAAACCTGGTCTTAAACAAGACCCATTCAGCTCTTAGACACTAATTAAGATGACTGGAATTTAAACTCCCCAAAACATTTACAGGATTTCACAACATGGACCAATAAGGAAGGAGAGTCCTAAGGCACACAGATCAGCTTTCTGAGTTAGTACACCTACTAGCATTATAACCATGCTTTATGCAGTTTAATTTTTAATATTTCCTTTATATTAAATTAAGCACGACAAGGAAATATCTACCCTTTGAGAAAAAGCAGACTTTAGCCATTTGGGTTTTTTTTAATTAGTTACTTTGCTTCCCATTGCTGAGTACCTCAGTCACTGCTACATTTTATTTTGGGAAACACTTCAGCATTTTGTAACCAGGGACCTGATGCACAAAGTAGATTAAAAGACTTGCTCAAGACACATGGAAAATCTATCTACTTTATCTGAAGCATTCAGCTTTATGAGTAAGCGGTCTGCAGTTCAGGAAGCCAACTTGGTCAGGGTCACTCAAAGGCAATGGAATCAGTGGCAATCTGGTCAGCTCGATTATCAGAATAAAGTTCTAACCCAGGAATTAAAAAAACAAAACAAAAACCCCAAAAAACCCACAACACTAAAAAAAAAATAAATCACTCATTAAAATGCAAGCTAAATCTTTCCACCCAAACCCTAAAATAAAAAGAACAAGGCAGCCCAGCACTACGTCCACAACTCACTACGCTCACTCCCGCGGAAGCGAGCGGTACCCCGCGCTCGCAGACCGCTCAGCACCCCTGGGCGAGGCGGGGCAAGCGGCCAGAAGCCAAGGCCAGGCGGGCGGAAAGCGGGGCTCAAATGGCGGGGTGAGAGGAGCGGGGAACGCGAGCACACCCTCGGGAGCCCCATAGAGCCCCGCTGAAAGCGGGCAACCGCGCGGCGCGGCGCGGCGCAGCCCCGCCCCACGCAGCCTGGCCCCGCCCCGCGCCCAGACCGTTAG
>VWZZ01004139.1:1154813-1170983 GCA_013399095.1 Psophia crepitans
GGGCCGGGGCTGCTCAGGGGAGGAGCGCGGCCAATCCGCTGCGCCCGAGGGTGGGGCTCGGCGCGGGGGCGGCCGCCCGCCATTGGCCGAGTGCCTGAAGGGGGGACGGCCCTCCTGCCGCGCGCGCGCCTCCGTGGGGCGCGGCGGGAGGACGAGGGTGGCGCGCGAAGAGGCGTCCTCTTCCCCGGCCGGGGCGGTGAGGGGACGGCGCACCCCAGGGCATAAATAATTAAAAAAATCCACCCCACAACCCCTTTTCAGCACTTATTAGAGCTAATCACTTGGAAATATTTGAAAACATTCAAACTCCCTTCCTCAAAACCCTGAGGTAAACATGGACACAGCTCTCCCCTCAGACTTTGAAGTAACTCAGACAACCATGAGATCGCATAGAAATGCTTTATTCTATTTATTTGAACAAAGTAATTAAAATAAGGCATCGTGGGTTACATGTAAACATAGAGGTCAGGCATACACTCCCTCCCCCCTGCCCAGTAAGCAGGTGCACAGCAGCGGCAGCAAAAAGTTTCAAGTTCTACTTCGACACAGTGATATTTGTCAAGGGGAAATACAAATTCAAAGCTATATTAGCATTTAACTTTCTTAAACAAAAGTGGCTTCTCCAGAGAAGAGATTTGATTCTGAAAAGGTTGGATTTAATATAACAGGATCAAGTCTGAAAGACTGAGCTACCCATAACATTGCAGGTACAAAATTGCTTTTCACTGCCAGAACTTCTGGAACCCAGAGAATTACTCTGTATTGTACAAAGGTATTTAAATTGAAGTGTCATTAAATATTAGGTATCATTCATAGAAGCATACTGTTGTTAGTAGCACTTTTTAAATAGTCTCACTTCCATGAAAGAATATGATACACATTTTACTTACATTCTGATGTCTGATTTTATGACATACATTAATATAAAAAAGATTCTGAAAGACTCTCCGAAGTAGAAAGCATCTGCCCTACTTGTCACTGACAATGTCTCTAGCAATAAGTTCTTTCATTATTTCATTGGTACCACCATAGATTGGTTGAACACGGGCATCCACAAAAGCTCTGAGGGGAAAAAAAAAAACAACACACCGAAACAAGGACAAATTAAAAACAACTCCTCAGAATAGGCATACTGTCAAAAGAAAAAAGATAAAGTGTTATCTTTCACAATACCGCTTTTCAAAGTATGCTATTCCCATTTTTAAAGAGCTTCACATTTTAAAAGGGGTTTCAACTCCCTAAAGTCTCTCACCTTTCCAAGGTACTGTGCCAAACTAGGAATTTGGTCAGTCTCCCTGGTGTTTTTTTTTTTGTTTTACATTGTAAAGTCTCCACCATTCCCCCTAATTAAACAAATGAAATAAAGTTCTATAAAACCAGACTCCTACCACTTTCCCTTTACACACACCACACACACCCCCCCCCACCCTCGTCCTTCTATGTCCATCGCCTCTCTTNCTTGCCTCAGGTCACCCGAGCATCATCTCTGCTCCGGACACCAAAGCCCCCGTTCATCCACCACACATCCTGCAGAACAGCACGCCTGCGTGACCCAGGTGCCTCATGGTTGTGGAAAAAACCCAACACACACAACTCCTGCAGAGCCAAACTGATAGTTATCGCAGTAATTTGCTCTAATGCCCCAGCCTGTCTGATCCTGTCAGGAGGACTGCTAATGGTGCTGTCAGTTCTTTCTCTGAGGTGGGACTCAAACACCTCAGGAGGAAACCAAAGCACTGACTGTTTTCACATCAGCTGGCCACAGCCTTCCACTGACACCAGCTCCAATTCGGGCCAGCAGCCAAAAAAAGCTGCACGCAGCCAAACCATTTCCATCCTCATGCTGGAACAGGCCCCAGTACATGCACAGCTGGTGACAGCACACAGGACGATGACAGCATGCTTTTCCATCTTAATTCTGCCTCATTATACAGAGAGCAGCCCAGGAGCGATGCGGCATTCTCTGGAAACACATGTGCTGCTGAACCACAGGGATAATAAAACCCTCTATAGACAACTACTGCAGGCACAGATAAGCAGGGGTTCGAGGACACCCTGAAAAGGGCTTGCTGGTCTTCTCATTTAATAAGATAGGGTGCAGAACACTCCCAAATTACACTCACTAAAAACACATAGGAAAGAGTTATTATAAAGCAACACCTGTACTCTTAATGTATTTATAATAAAAACAATTCTAAACCTACTCAGTTAAAAGAGTTAGCTGCTTATGACAACTGCACAGCAGTCCTGTTTTTGCTACTTGTATTATTAGATTACCCCGTTTTTTAAAAATAAAAACAGCACCAAAAACTTTACCTAGTGTGGCAAACTGCACGTACACAAAAGGAAACATTTTCACAGATAATGCACACGGAAATACATAAAATAACTCAATAAATGGCCCTACATCTGCAAAGTAAACAAAAAATTTGGGATGGCGAATCCCTTTTTCTGCATATAAATCTTAGCTTTTTAATTTAAAAAGGCGTAAAAAAAGCTGAATGCAGCCAGTGATCCTCTTGATTAAGCAACTCTATTACACAAGATTTGGGCTGGCCACTGTGTTTTCTTTCCTTCATACATAGGCATCTAATTTCAGATAAAACAAACTACCTCCTCCCTTCACTTATTTTTTACACCACTTCTCTGGTTTTCCAATTAACATTTTCTTCTAGAAGAGCAACTTCTGTTTTGCAAAAAAGATAATTGCTCAACAGCTTATGAATTATTTGGAGAATCAAAACAAAGCCTTCCTGCCGACACCTGTACAGTAGATTGCCCTTCAATAAACATGAGAAAAGGAACAGTAAATCAGTACTAACACAAAACAACAGACAAGTGGACATAAAGGCAGTGCCTCATTTTACTTTGTGGGTAATCTTTCATCATTCAAGTCTGAAATGTTACACTTACTTTGCAATTGGATACTCCCACATGTACCCCCATCCTCCGTGTAGTTGCACACACTGAGTAGCTATGCTGTTTTGGAGATCAGAAGACCTTAAATGGCCAAAAAGAAATTTGTTTTTAGAAGGGTGTTATGCTGTGAAACATTACTAGTGATACTGATAAGTTAGCAAAACAAAAATACAACCAAACTTTCTGCTCTGTATAACTAATCTTAAATGCTGAACAAAATACTTTATATCCTAAGGGACTTTTTCCTTCCTTCGTGACTGGTAAGGAATAAATACTGTTCAATTTAACATACTAAAGATTTGTTTGCCTTATGGAAGAACTTTCAGAGAAGGAAAGCTTTCACAACAGACAAGCTTGTCTACCCCTCTCACAGGCCAACAGATTTCTTCTGTAAAGCAGGTTGATACAGTCTTCTCTTACCAAGTCCTTCAGGTTTGTCAACAGTTTGTACCATCAGAGGTTTTCCCACACCACCATGACTCCCATTAGCAACACAGCAGGATGCTCTTTCAGTATAACCATCACCTGGGGTTAATTTACTTTCCTCAATAGATTTTTACAGTTTTCAACTCTAAAAGAAAAATCTCTTAATTCTTAAACAGTATTGCTCACTGCAAAACATGGATTTAACTGCAAAATAAAAGTTAAGTGCACTGGGAGTTCAAGCTAAAGTTAAGACATGAAAGAACTCTCTAAACACACAATTTCAGTGGCATCAGAAGTAACAATAATGATTCAAGTCAATTGCTTCTCATGGAACAATAGAAGAGTACTTTTCTGCAAACCATCCCCTCATCCAGTTAAATCCTGACTTTTTTTTATAACAACTTTAAGTCTGAAGCAGTGAGTTACTGCAACTGTCTTAAATGTATTTTCAAATTAATTTGGGTATATAATACAACCTGAGACCACAAAACAATACTTACAGCCCTTTCAACAGATATTAAAGAGATTCACAAACTCTGTTGTAAAATCTTTCAAAGCTCTAACTCAAGTCATTGACTATACAAAAGGCTTGAAGCAAAATTAACTGGAGAGAGTCTCCTAAAACATTAGGGAATAAAGCAGTTATACATTAAAGCATTTTCTAGACCATCTAAGATAGTTTAATGGACAGTACTCCCGGGGACTCCATTAGGGAAAGGGGAAATCCACCACAACTTGTGGTGCTCAACAGCTTGGGAGGGTGGGGGAGTTTCAAAGGCCTCACTTTGGGAAATCTGTTGAGGAAATAAGTCTACATATCTGAGCTGGCACTAGTCGTTTCCTCCTCCTCAAAACTGAACGCCTCTGCTTATGTACCTGGTACTTCTAAGTAATTGGTGCCAGGAACAGCACTCAGTCAAAATCCTTCCTTTCGTTGTAAATATTGTCTCTGGATTACCTTTGTATTCTCTGCTCATTTCCTCTCTACTTATTCTTAAACATCTAAAATCTGTAAACCTGTGCATCTTCCATGAAATTATTTATGTCTGATGTGCTTTTTTTATCCCATCTTTGCAAACAAAACTATATGAATTCATGTGCCACTATCTTAGATGCTTCTACTCACCAGGCTTTCTCTGGTTAAACCTAAGTTAACAGATAACACCACCAAGTACAGGGAGAGGGAGGAGGAGTTCTGGCCAATAAAGGAAAGCACTGTTTAGTCTCAGTTACAGCAATAGCTGTAGCCAACTATTTCTTCCCAAAACTAGATAGCTTCAAAAACTGGCTGGGTCAAACAGCTATTGCTAAGTAACATTAACTAAAAAGCATATGAGCTTCAAATAAACCTGTGCTTTAAAACATAAACACACACACCCCACTAAAAAACAAACAAAAACCCACCCAACAACTTGCTATAGTAAAGCGGTATTTAGACAAACATTTACAAAGGAGTACTCGCTTTCACTTGAAGCTAAAATCCTAATCTTGTTATTAATGGAAGCTTATTTGAAAAGCATGCTGTTATTTTGAAATCGATCTGTTTAACCAACACTGGTTTTCAATATAACAAAGATTTGTTGACTACATGATTAAAGTCAGAGCTAGTGGTCTCTATTAGAAGCTGACAATGTTCTTACTAATCAGAGAGTAATTTTCTCTTTTCATTAGATCTGAACAGTTCAGTATTTTTATCATTAGACTCCTGTCAAGATCACGCAAATAAACACTTCCAAATTACTTTAACCACATACCAATACTTTGCCATAGAAGCTGTGGAGGAGTCCAGACGTTTATCTGCATGCAGCTGCAAACAGTTGTCTACAAAAGCTCGGCCCACACAAATCTGCGTTTTCATTTCTGCCAACTTGTGCTGTACTGTCTTTTTTTGGAAGTGGATAGATGAGGCAGAGGAAAGAAAAAGTAGAAGTAGTTTTAAGGTTATACTTCCAGTAGAAAATGGAGCATTTTCTAAAAGGATTTCTGTTAGAAATCACCATTTCAAACAACTTCAGGTCTGTACACCAGAAGACAGCTTACTTTCCATACAATTACATCTTCAGACTTAGAGAACTACTGCCCTTTTCTTCTCATGACCAATTCAAAACATGACTTTAAGATAAAAACCTCTGAGAGCCTGAAAAATTCCTAGAGAGCACTGGGTGCTCCATCACTCTCAGCTCCCTCTTGTGGGGGAACATTCTTTCACTCTGTAGACTCACCAATTTCCCAAATTAATAACATTTCATCACGTATTGAATGCTAGCTTTCTATGCATTCAGCTCTTCAGAGTTTAAGTCATACGCAAAGAGACACAAGCAAAAACAAAGGAAGTTTTACATTATCAGGAAGTTTTTCAATGCTGAGTCCTGTCACATGGGAAATGAGTTTCTAGACAGAAGAGTTAAAAATCCATCATTAAGCTTACATAAAACCTGACCAGACAAGGATATGACAATCTTCTAATTCTGCTAGGGAGGGGATAAAAGCACCATGCAGTAACAGAGGCTTTTTCTAATATCACAGTTCTAAAATGGTGTATTAAAAACATCATCTTACTTCCCTTAGCAATAAATAGAATTGACCAGTCTACTATTACAAAGAAAAGATTTGATTTCAAACACTGTGCTGTGGCATGACTAAATGAATTAGGCAAGGAAGAGCTCGAATTAGAAAGGATTTTTGATTTTATGCACATTCTAGCCATCAGCAATAAAAAAGAAACTGAGGAGGTATGCAAAAATTGATTATTTTGGGAAAAATAATATACTTTATGATGCTTATTTGCCACCTGGTGGCTGGCAGTGGGCTAGCCTAAAAAAAGGAGATTTATTTTGGAGGTGTCTGCACAGTGAACTACTACAATTAGGAAGCATCCCTTACCTTAACCTTTAAAAAAAGATAAAATGTATTTCTTGTGTTAAAGCTGCACACTGCACAGACTAAATTCTATCTGGAATTGTGGATTTCTGAAAGTTAACTTTAAAAACAGATGGAAATCAATTTCTTAAAAGATACCTAGCATTCCAGCCTCTCAAGGGCCTGATTCTGCTGCTGTTCACAACTAAAGATTTGGTTTTGACAAAGGAAGTCTCGAGACTTAGAAATTGATATTTTTAATATTATATTTTTAATACTATTATTTCATAAGTTTATTAAAAGAAGAAGCAGCCAACATTCTCTAACCCACATGAGTCACTTCTATCCTATAAACCAAACATGCAGGAGCTTGGTCTGCTTCAGCCCCAACAGCTAATGTGGTTTTCAGGAAAATTGTAACATCGCAATACTGTGGAAAGCAACATCTGTTTTATGACTGCAACGAAAGAGCATAGGCATAAACATCTCAAAACACAATTAACTACCGCTGTCAGCAGTGAGGTATGCTCACAGAGAGGGACCTAACAGTTTTGTATGCAGTCACTTAAATACCCAGCTAGCTGCTGGCTGAGAAATCTCATTACAAATACCCATAAAGTTGAATTCTGCCTGCATAGTTCCAAAAGTAGCACTGCTGGGAGGTATCCAAATCATAAAAATCCATACATCAAGGCTTTTGTGGTGGGTTTTTTCCAAACACGAACGATGAGCAAGGAGGCAACCAGCAGCCACCATCCAACAGTGAAACCTGTGCAAAGTCCTCTGAAAACAGCCCAGTTTGCTCACATACATGGATGTAAAGCAAATGCACGTTGGAATCTGTGTACAATCGTCTTGGTCCAAACTCACCTGCAAGTGTGCAACCGTCTTCCCAAAAGCTTTTCTTTGCTTCACATAATTCCTTGTTTCTTCAAACATGAATTCACAACTGGCGAGAGCCATATCAGCAATTAGAAGTCTTTCCTTTTGAAAACACAAGTTATGAAACCCAGTAGAATTAGTCCTGTGTTTCTCCGTTATCAGATGCACAATCAGGACACAGATGTTCAGTGTTGCTCATGAAGGGAGGGGGCAGACAACACTCAGTATCAAACCAGACACACCACATTACTGAAATTAATGAGCAGGACAAATGCCTTGCTGCCTGAAGCTCACTTTTCCTTTTTTTCCTGGGGTAATGTTTCTATCACAACTCCTCAAAAATAGCTACAAACCAAAAACAGGACTCCTAGGGACTAAAAAATTCACATCAAATTCTGTTTCAATTACTGGTTTTCACTCATCAGTTTAAACAACAACTGAATTTAACAATTTCAATAGGAGATCTCTTGAAAAAAAAATAGAGGCTGGTTTTTGCTTTCTTGTAACATATCAAAAATCAGAAACTGAGTACACAACAGTTACCTCTAGGAACACTGAAATCATCTGATGCATCATGTTGAACTTATCCACCCGTGCATCTATTTCTTTAAAGCAGTAAAACATTTCCTCTCATCGGGTTTTGTATTTACTCACAGTACAAAATTAAGTATGATCCCTACCAGATAAGGCAAATAAAGTCATAGTTTTGACAAAAGGCGCAGTCACATTTTGATTAGCCACATTGTCTCTTTGACCTCCAAAATAACTCCAAAGCTTTGTAAACTAAGTCCTAAAATATTATTTCCACTACCAAGGTATTGTGGCAACTGAAAACATTTCTTTGCCATATGGACAAAGAGTTCCTTTATCTTTAATATGCTTCTGCTGGTAGAAGAGCTAGAACAGCAGTGCTTGCTTGTTCCCTAAAGAAACATGCCAAATGCAGAGACCTCCAAGTTCTATTTACTAAGCCAAGTGGTTCCATGCTAGAAGTACACCAGAAAACTGCGGTACACTCTTGAGTACGCTACCCTCAGGTTCTTCAATAGCCAGGCTACCAATTAAGAGATCTGGCTTTGAGCTGGTGGGATATCAACATTTTCACCAGTGCTCAACGAATTGCACTTTCAGCACTAGGAACTGTGTACATCAGTTAAAAAGCAGCAGCATCAACACAACATTGCCTGTGGACATCCCAATTCTGAGCCCAAGGTGGCTCCCCACAATACATAACTTTCAAGATTGCAATGACAATTGTCTCTGTATTCTTCCTACAGACAGCAAACACTCACGTTCCTCTTACCTGAGGGAGCTCTGCCATGAGATAATAGAAGCCTTTGTTCTCTTTTCCAAGCAACGCACTGGCTGGCAACCGCACATCTTCGAAAAACAGCTCTGCTGTGTCCTAAGAGGATTTTAAATGCAACAGTTTATAATCCAACATTCTCTTCCCTTCATTCTACCTCTTTCGCCCCATTTCTTTTCTTGCTATTGTCACTTTAAATTGAAATCATAGGATCATTTAGGTTGGAAAGGTCTTCCAGATGTCATCTAGTTTACCTCCTACTCAAAGCAGCTCCAGCAAAGCAAGCAGCTAAGGGCCTTCTCCAGTTATGCTTTCCATAGTTCTCAAGATGAAGGCTACAAAACCTCTCTGGGCCCGTTCCAGTATCTGATCACTTTTATGGAGATTTTTCCTTAATCTAACTTGTGTCCCTTGCCACTCTCCCTTCCACTGTACTCCTCTAAGAATCTGGCTCCACCACTTCTACAACCAACTGCTAGGTAGCTAGACACCTAAGATCCTGTCGTTCCAGGCTTCCTCAGAGCAAAGAAATCCAGCTTCCTCAGCCTCTCCTCAGACATCACATGCTTCAGACTTCCATAGGCAAACTCAGCATATGTACTTTACATGTGTATCGTTTGTGCTCTAAAGCCTAAGAACTAGAATAGCACCACAGTCCAGTCCCACTTTATATTTAGCTAATGCCAGGCAAGAAGTGGTTTTAGACTTCCAAGTCCACCACGTGTTAGGAGTTGTATGAACTCACTTGAGCTTTCAGGCCAATTTTGTTCAGCTTGCGTCCTTTGATGAAACCTTTCATTCCATTTTCCACCAGAAAAAGGCTGATCCCGTGAGCAGGAGATCGGGCCTCCCGGTTTGTAACTGCAACCACGATCACTACATCACTCATCCAGCCATTAGTGATGAATACCTGTAAAAATTGCAGCTTGGAATGAAGCAATGAGCTGGGTGGATAGAAGTTAAATGAGATCATCAAGCAGCAGAAAGAAAAACTGCTTTGATACTTTCACAGGTGAATTGAAAGGCAAGTTTTAACTGTCCAGAAGAATTTTAAGCTTTAAGCTTTCTAAATTATGTGTTTTGGAACAACGTCTATTAAAATAGGAAGTAGTTTCAGAAGAATTGTGTGGGTCAGAGTGTGAAGAATGTACAGATTTCTTTTGTCTGTTCCATGATAAAGAAGCAATATGGTATCAAAGGTAGATATTAAATGAACATAGATGTTTTCTTTTCTAGAAATTAATTTAGCAAAGTGAAACTTGCAAAACTATCATGGCTTCTTCTCACAACGGCTTACTATAATCCTATAGAATTACTCATGAACGTGCCAAAATGATCCACCTTAACTCCAGCAAAAAAAATGAGTTATCTGTCCTGCCTGGCTTCAACTGTGCAGCATGAGCAAGTATCCTTTTGAACGCCTGTACATACACATTTGCTTGCACACATTTTCACTCCTTGAAATTCTGCTAAGGCCAGAAGTCTCTCAGTACCACATTATCAGCAGGAATACAAAAGGAGGGGAGAAGGAAAATTAAGACATTTCATAGCTTTAAACCCTTCCCCAGTTGAACCCACACTTTCATTTCAACACTACTTCTGCCTTCTTGCCTTTTTTATTATGACAGTGAAAAAAGAGGTTAATGCTGCTGGCTTTGCAACAGCTTGACCACACACAGATCATCTGGTGCAGCTGGGTTGGTTTTTTTTCCCCTGAATAAATACTCCACAGGTTGCATTGTCGCAACACACATTTTTACTCAGGCCGCAGAAGATTTCACAATGGCAGTATATGTGTATTTTGTTGTTCAACCTCAGTACTAAAAACCACCCCTAATTCTGCTTATATTATGAAGGACCTTGCCCCTCTTTTCTTCCCAGTTTAAGGGGAAATAGGTCTTTTGATATTATTGAAAAGCTACAGAAAGAAAATACTCAAGCCCTTCCATAAATTGGTCCATAAAATGCCAGTAACAGAAATATCTTAAGTCCTATAAAAAAGGACAACATAACCCACAAAAAAACCCAGAAGTGAAAGGATTGGGGGGATAGTAACAGCAGTATACGTCTTTCAGGGTGTAAATGTATTCAGGTCCCAAAGCCTACAAGCAGTATGTCTGTTCACTTACTTTACTCCCATTAAGAATCCAGTCACTCCCATCCTTTTTGGCATATGTTCGTACTCCCTGCAAGTCACTAGAACAAAATCCAAAAGGTGCTTCAAGAACCATTCCAGAAGCTGCAATTTGTACCATGAATTCTACCCAGAATGAAATAAGGTATATGTTATACTGGCCAGGCTCAGTGAAAACACATGCGAGGATAGTGAAACAGCTTAGAGCTTAACACAGAAACCATAAGCATGTTGTGGAAAGGGATGATAAATCTATGCAATTTTACAAGAGCACGAGGTCCCACTAACATATCTGCTTGTGGAAGGTGGTGTAATACAAGCACTGACACCAGCAGGTCAGCATCCCCTTATGCAAATATGCCTTTAGATGACAAATACCAGACAAAACCACATCCTTTAAGCAGGCTCAACTCTGATGAGGAGGCTCTGTAAAAATTCACTGGCAACATCTGCTTGTAGAAGCATGACACCAACACGTTTTGCTCTTCACCTGTCCCTCTGTTTTGGAGACTGGCCACATCAGCTGTGTCTACTCCAAATACGTGCTGTCTGCCCTTCAATAATGATGGGCAAAGAGGGACAGGCCTTTGCTTGAAAGGATTCAGAGGAAAGAAAATAAAGCAAGCTAATAGTGAAGTCAAGCCCTCTTTACAGGGGTGTGTAATTTTCTCCTGTTTCATATTAAAGTATGTTCACATGCCAAGCAAATTAGCAACTATACACTCAGACTATAAAAGCAAATACAAAACATATTTGCCCACAGTGAGACAGTAGCAAGATGGATTCTGATCAAGTGTCTTGAAATGACAAAGTTGTAATGAAGTAATTAGAGTAATAGTTGGTTTTGAGGTACTACCTAATCTAGGATATTAGTCACCAAGATAACCGTATAACCAGGAGGGTCAGAAATTTTTTTCCCTGAGAACATTATGTGCTGTCTACTGATTTAAGACCACTGTTTTAAAATTTAGCTTACCTGCCAGCCCCAGGTTCTGTCATGGCAATAGCTCCAATACATTTGCCTGCAACCATTTCAGGGATGAAGCGTTTAATCTGCTCTTCAGAGCCATAGTTTGCAATGTAGGGCATGACTATATCTGAATGAAGGCTGAATCCTGGGCCAGTACAGTTAACATACATCCTTGGGGACAGAGGAGGGAAAAAAAAGTTCAAATAGAAGTACTACAAAGATTTAACATTGAGCTTTACACAGATTCAACAGACCCAACAACAAAGAAAGCCCCACTGCATAGAAGTCTCAGACATAACCCAAGCTTGTGGCACTCGTACCATTATTTACAGAATGTACTTTCACAGCCAAATGAGAGCATAATCACCACGATAACCAACATGTTTCCCTCCAGCCACGAAATCCTAACAGTGGAGCACAAAGACATTTGTTACTTAGTCATCTGGAACACTTAAACAGGAGGGATTTACATATATCTAAACTATCATTTCCATGAGAGAGATAACACCATTTTCTGTAAGCAAACATATTCCACAGCGAGGACATCTTATGGAAAAACACAGTCTCTTGATAGTATCACTGAAACTCTTGCCAAAGCATCTAGTACTTACTGCTCCTCCCAGACCACAGCTGAAGAGAGAATATCTGCCCCGATGCCTCCATGTTTTTCAGCGATAGCAACACCCAGCAAACCCTGCTGTCCGGCCTTTTCCCAGAGCTCCCTGCTCACCTGGCCATCCTTCTCCCACCTGCAAAATGAACACAGAGGGACACATTAAATCCCCCAAGTGCCCTGTTTATTGTCATAGCTGCTGCTTCACACTAGAATGCTCACAGCCAGGTTTCACCACCTAGGAAGAGACTTTCAGTCTCACCAACACACAACATGTAGGGTATACAGACAACTTTATTTCGCTGCTGAGTAGTAGTGGCTTAATAATAGGATTTCTATTCTTCAAATCCACAGGTGCCACTAGCATTACAGGGGCAACAACTCTAACAAGTTTGAACTCCTGCTTCCAACACACATCCCGACATCTCTAAGCCTTGTTATGAAAGGCAGTGCTGCCTATTGGTCTGAGTACCAGACCGGTATTTAGGAGATTTAGCCACAGCCATCTGGATAATTACAAGCAGGTCTTTATCTTCCTGACATTCCATTTTCCCCACGTACAAAACGAGTGTAGCACATCAATATCTTTTGTGGAAGCTTTCAACTTTCACCACTTTATAAGAGTTTTAACACGAGTCACTTTTATATAAAGATCGGTCCCTGTGCACTTATTACAAATCTGTATTGTATCTTAGTAAATTACTGGTTTAGGGTGGGTTTCACAGTTTGTAAATAGATAGCTGAGGTTTATTTGCTGACAGTTTGCAAACTTTAACATTGCAGGAATCACTCATTCTTGGAAAAACAGTGCCTCTTTATGGAGTTCGCCAGCTCAATAGAAAGTTGGATGGCCATTAATAGCCAATTTTTTTAAACCACAATTTTAAGATTATGTGTTAGCCTATATGGGAGACACTCCTCTGACACACCTGTGCACAGCAAAGCTATGCCATCACACTTTACCCACAGTTCATTAAGTATCTTATCCTACATAATTAAGCTCATTCCCAGAGCTTTTGCTCCTACACTGGAAATCTTAATCTCTCTGGTGACCATCTTTGCACTTTGAGGGCCATTCCTGTCTGCTTCCCCCACCACCAAAGCTGCTGCTTCTCACAATAACAACGTTTACTTGAAAGGTGTGAGAACAAAATGGTTCATAGATCACTGAAGTGATGCAAGAACACAAGTCCAACTTGTTCCAGTCTCTCTAGGAAATCGTTGCGTCAGCAATCTAGCAAACAGGATCTTCAGTAACCTCAAGCAGAGCCAGTACCTGTTCACAAACCTGCACTAGAAGTCATTCTAACAGATGAGAGAAAACATCTAGTTCTGTAGAAAAAATATTATTGTACAGTGGAAAAAACACACTACTTTTGAAGTCATGGTTTGAGGATGAAAAAACCAGCTGGCAATATCCCTGAGGTAAGCTGTTTCCATTGCCTCCTGCTGTTTGTTTCTGCCCGAGAGCCACCCACTCTATTGTGCCATCTCAACTGTTTGTGGAAACACACTGTGAGCTGCACCAGGAAACTAACCCAGCAGTGTGACTTAAGAATAATCCTTTCGCTACCCTCCAGTGTTTTCACAGGAATGTTTTTCAAGTGAAGTAAAAATTGTTTAAGACACTACCGCAGCTTAACACTTTCTATTCAAAAAGATTTTCTGAGTTCATTTATTTTCTTTCCCCAACTATCATGTGATTGGATATAGCTAAAATAAGGGCAAAAACCACCCTCCAGCTCTAGCTCAATGAAAGTACGACACTTCTACCTTGTGCAGGCAACCACATGTATTTCCACAGAAGTGAAAAAATACAGAAATTTAAATGAAAATACTTTGTGCAAGTTTCTCAGTAATACAGTCCACCTTCCATCCTACACGTACTGTATTTACAAAATCTACTGCAACGTAACCTAGACAAAACGGCAATGCTGACAACAGCAGTACAATAGCATAGGAACAGAATTGTCTCCTTAACTCTACCCCCAAGACACTGGTGTCAGAGTTAATGCCTACAAACAGGGATCCACAGTTTGCAAAGCTGTGGCGAAAGTTTGTCTGCTCGTAAGCCTAAGATGAAGATGCCAGATTGCCTATGCTAAAGCTCAAACAATGAAGCTAATTTTGATTACGTGTGATTTTTCCCCACATATGATTTTATAGTCAGGTTTGTATTTGAGTAAATTTGAAATAGAAAGCTTGTAAACAAAAACAAATATCCTGTTTACTCTGTAACACCCCAAAAGGTATTTTTTGGGGAAAATGCATATTATATGACAAAACAGAATGTTTAAGAGGTATCTTACTCTGCATGAAAAGGCAGCACTTCTTCCTGAAAGAACTTCCTGGCACTCTCCCTGAAGATATCATGGTCTGACGAGAAGATCCTCCGAGTGCCTACGTCAGTCAAACTCCTAGCAGAAGATGGTTCTAGGCGCTTTGTGCCATGCTGTTCCGTTTGCAGAGGACTAAAAGAGACAAGTGAAAGCATCTGTTAGGACACAAGCACCCCCATTTACACAACCCTTTTTAAAGAAAGGACACACCTGCAGTGGTAAACACAGTTCACATCCCAAGTCCTGTTACATCCAAAGGATATCCACGATAAGTACAAAGACCTCACATATACACACACTGTACTTCACTGGGCTGTGAAAGGAGGTGAAGCAAGACTGGCTTCAAAGAAATAAAAAACAATAATAACATATCCATAGGTAAGAGGATAAAGTTTCTATTCATTAGAGTTGCTAAAAATCCTCACTGCCTTCTCCTCCCACCACTCAACCTCCAAAAAGCAATTCAGCCCAATTTAAACTCAAAAGGTAACTTTTTCAAGTAGTAAACTTTTTTGGTGGGTTTTGTTCATTCTGTACAAGCCCCCAAAAGCCCCAACATTGCAAGTCCATGACACTGAAAATTCACACACTCAAAATAAAAGGACAACGTGGATTTGGAAGCTCTGAGGGCTGTATTATGCTCTGCATTATCACGTACCATCTGCGTAGTTCTAACCTTGACAGTAATACTTTCTAATTCCTTCTAACTTCCAGTATTTTTGTTGTGCAGGGAAGGCTAATCCTCCCACGACTCTGATAAAAGTATACATAACAATAAAATCTTCTTTAACAAAAAATAAAAACTGAAACAGTGTCAGTAGCTGAAACCACAAGGAAAATATAATTACAAGATAACAAGGAAGAGTTTAAAGCTCTTGAGGGGATTTAGAACATCCAGACTGACACCCTACTTTAGGGGCAAAATAAAAAGTCGCTTCTTTTATTTGTGCACCGAGTTCTTCGACTTGTTTTTATCTCATTTCCACAAACCATCAGAAATCATAAATACAGAGCTGAGCTATATGAAAAGGAAGTGGCATTTGCTGCTCCTGTCTCAAACGGTTTCGTTCATCCCTCCTCGGTGCCTCAGCGCGGGTTTCCCAGCGCAGCAACCGCACGTCTCCCAGAGCGGAGCCTACGCTCGCTTACCTGGCTACTGGGGCAAAGGTCTTCACTCACAGCCACACGCAGTTACTCACGCTCCGCCTGGTGCGCAGGATCAAACGCCCCTGACACACAGCCTGTTTGCTTCAGGGGAAACTGGGGAGAAACGGGCTACTGCAACTGGCCTGTGTACCCTCAAAGACAGGCTTCCCGTGCGAGGCACACGGTGACTCCTCCAAAACCGCCACCTTGTTTTTAGAGCTGTTTGAGACGACGCCAAGCTTTACTCAGGACCACTCTTGTGTTTAATTGCGGCTTTCAGCCCGCGCGGCACTCCGGGAAGGGCCGCGCTGCTCCTTCACCCCCACCGCGGCCGCAGAGGACACAACTCCCAGGACTCCGCGGCCTGAGCACCCTCCCGCGTGTCTGCTCCCCAACCCTCTCCCACCTCGCCCGAGCGCCCCGGGCCGGTGGGTGACCGGGTGCCCGGGCGAGGACGCGCCCGGCCCGTCACCGGCTGCCACCACAGGACCGCCGCCCCGCGCGCCGGCGGGATGTAGGGCAAAGGTCAGGCCTGTCACAGGGACGCGCGGGGGCTCCCGGGGACCGCCGGGCCCA
>VWZZ01004139.1:1172226-1221428 GCA_013399095.1 Psophia crepitans
TTTTCTTTTGGTTTGGTTTGGGGGTTTTTTCAGAGCTGGTTCCCAAAGGAAGGTGCTTTGTGATGACTTGGGGGGGGGATGCTTTCCAACGAGTGGTGAGAACATTACTTTCAGGAACAGCAAACCACTGGAGGTTAGGGAAAAGATAAAAATCTAACAGTCTATTCGTCATTCTTCCTCCCTCCAGCACAGTTCACAGTCCTGATGGAGAATTTTCTCCTGAGCCAACCATTTGGGAAAGTTCAGAGCTTTAAAAGGGCGTCTTTCACTGAGAAAGGAGCTTCCTTTACCAGCCCTGAGGTACAAACTGACTAGAAAACAGATGTTACCAGTCGTCATTGTGATGAGGATTGGGTTAATACGGTACGCAGTCCCCGTCAGCGGGATTCAGTGTGCTCTCCTCACTCCCCACGTGGGGTTGGGGAACCTTCAGGCATTGCCTTCTAGGGTCCGGAGACGGCACAAAAATTGTAAGCCAAATGTGAGCTTTGAGCCTTGATGTTTGTTGAGAAAGAAAAAAAAAGCTAAAAAGCAAAATTGTAATGGCTCAAAGTGTAAAAGCAGGTTGACCCAGAAGATATTTTTCAATATCTTGTGATTTTGAAACTAATGCTTTACTGGGAGGTGAATTGTAATCTGTCGAGGGAATTCCAGTGGTTTGGGTGTTTCTGTATATAGAGCCATAGTCTAAACCTGTTGTAATGTTTTTTAGCAGATGAGAACTATCTTTTTCATCAGTCCCACTTTCAGCTACAGTGTTCCTACACCCTAAGCCGGAAGATGGCACTACAGGAACAGCTATTCCTGCACTATAGATTGGCCTGCCTGAAGGAGTCTTGCCCCTCCAAGGATATCTCTGTTTCAGTGTGGCATACTGGCAATGCAGAGAGCTGGCTGGCTGTACTTACAGCCAGAAGCACCCGCATTACCAACCAGTTGCAGCCTGAAAATTTGTACTATTTTTTCATTTGGGAGTCTTAGCCCACATTATATCAAAGTAAGCAGGAGGGAAACATACAGAGTGGGTTGAGAGGAAAGAAATAAACCAGACTTTGGTGGGAATTGCTGAATCTGGGTGCCCAGAGGTCAGATTTAGGCATGCTTACAAGGTAGAGCCTCCTAGGGAGTGCCCTCCTTGGGCTGGTGTAGGCTCCAGGGTGAGCCCAGCACCTTGGTCTCGGGTCTGTTAGCAGGCAGGAGGCGGACAGGGAAATTCACATTCCCAAGGATGCTCTTGTCGCCCAGTTTGCACTCTTGGCGGCTGGGTTGCAGCAAGAAGATCTGGCAGGACGTATTCTGTCACCCACACACAGGGAAAAGTGACAAGGGAGCTGAGAGATGGTAGATCCTGCCCTAAGCCACAGAAAAGCAAACTTTATCCAGGCTGCAAATACCAGTTCCTGGGATCCAGAAATGTCTCAAGCAGACAGGCAAACCGATTGACATTTTTTGTAACATGTTTTTTTGGGGAGGAAGAAAGGTGGTTGTAAAACATTGGACATTAAGAACATGATTTTTTTTTTTAACGTGCTTGTAGAAAACAGCAGAAATAGATACTGCAGCCATGCAAAGAATGCAAATGTGTTGCTGACCTTCTTCTAGATGCTGTTTCCAGTTTGGGATTGTGCTTTTATTGCAGCAGCCTGATGGGACTTTACAGAGACAACATAGCCAGGGTTAAGTGATGGTGGTCTACCCCTTCCTAGTGCAGTCTGGTCCCTGCACCTTCATTCCTCATGTGGGCAGAGTCACGGGGAGAGTCTCTGATTTTCCCCCTCTTCATGGTGGTGCTCTCTTTTTGGTATGATCATCTCCCACACTCATAAATGGCCTGTCAGTCCTTCCCCACCTCTAGTAGGGATGGCTCAGGAGAGGGGTACAGTTTGCCATATGTACCTGGGTGTAAATTCTTCCAAAGTAGTAGCTGTCCCGCTCTTGTATTGTGTGGTTCCTTTGAGAGTCCAAACTGCTAGAGATCTCTGTGTTACACTGGTAAACACCATATCCCCCAGTCATACCCCAATATTCTCCCCTCTCATATTCAAAATATTGCCAGCGTGACGTAAAGACACCAAGTCAGTGGGCTTGCACACCGTGTGTTGCTGCGCTGACGACTCTGTGACATTTGAGCTTTGTTACAAATTGGTTTGGTTGAGTGGTATGAGTCACCCATTTATGTTCTTTTTTTAACAATTTCCAGTGCTAATAGGACATCGCTACAGCCAGAAAGGACCTTTATTCTTTTCAGTGCCTGCTTTGTTGGGAGCATGTCTAACATGTTTACTACTGCGAGTGTAATTTAAAGCATTATCTTGCTGAAAAAAAAAAGTAAAATGCTGGTGACATTGTAAGATAGAAAGTTAGTAAATAAAGGAGGTCTAGGTTATCTGAAGAAAAAATGTTCAAGTGAAGCTCTGTGACTAAGAGGCTGAAATGAAATTTGTTTTGGTTTCGGTCCAGCTTGATGTTCCTGTTGTTCATCTGAGGAGTGAGTACCTGTTCTCCAGACATGAAGACTGTACAAGTATATTCAAGTCAGAACAGCCATATAAAATGAAATATCTTCTTTTTTTTAAAATGAGTTATTCTTTGCTGGTTTTATTTTCCACCACAAGTAAAGGACATTTCAAAGGAATTGAGCAAACAAATCTCATTGGATGTGTTTTTCTGTCAAATAAGTCACCTACAACTTTCCACACGTATTCCTGAGCTGGGACATCATTAGTCCTATTATGTCTGCAGCAGCAGCTGTTGCTGTGGCAGTGTTCTCCTCCAGGGCTACGATTTGGTTTTGATAACAGACAACTTAATGTAGAAAACTACCAGTTAATGCAGCCCTTGAATGCGAACGTCCTAATTTTTCTCAGAGCTTTTCCTGTGCCATTGGCAGGTACTTGGCTTTTAAATAATTTTTGATATCCAAGGTACAAATCTGAAGTGGAAGAACTGCTTATAGGCATGTTCTTCTTGGCTGATAAGTCATTCAAAAGAGATCCTCTGACAGCTGGTAAACACCATGTACAAGCCCTGAAGGTGATTTCTACCAGATGGCTGCCTGTGTGTTTGGGTAATAGAGACTCCTGCTGAAAGAGCTATGGTTATGTGTATTCCTCTGTCTTGCTACATGTGATGGTGATACTGTCTGTAAAGCCAAGCTGCAGGATCTGACCAGAATTTTTGAGAACACAGCAAGGGACAGCACTGACCCCTCTCACAAAGCACTTTATCCCCTTTTTAGACTTTCAGACTGTGTGGCAAAGAGTGTGTCCAACTATTCGTGCCTGATATGAATAGCCTGGAGGTTTGGTTTCTGAGTAGGTTATTTAAAGCTTATGTGCTGTCTTCTTTCAAGAAGAACCCAGGTGCTAGTTTAGCACGTCTGCCCATCAGGGGACCTACATGTTCTTCATCCAACTTTTTTATGTTGGCATTATAGTGCAGGACAGGCTGGAATAAGATGCAGAGCTCTCAGCTTACTTCTCCCTTGATATGTGACTCTCCCTAGTGTGCCTTTGCATGGGGTCACACAGTGTTAGTCATGTGGGTGCAAGGTGATGTGACAGAGATGGGCTGCAGCTGGTGTGTGTGCCTTCAAGCGGGCCTCCTCGGGGTGTGGGCCCCTGATAACCAGCTCTCGTTCCTCTGTCCTGGTAGAGCACCACAATTGTGTTCTCACTCTCTGACCACATGTAGCATATAGGCACACTGCCCAGGAGAGCCAGCTCCTTCAGCCTGGGCCTTGGAGCACCAGGGAGATGCCACAGCCCTCTTAAGACCTGTGTGTGACATCCAGCGATAGCTGGATGTTGTGAGGGAGAGGGACATGGAAGTCAAGTGTGTGAGTCTCATGAGCTGAGAACATGACTTGAGAGGCCTGAAGATGATGGTGGCAGGTGATCTCTCGCCATGGTACAAGATTTTGTTTTCCCCAGGTCTTTTAACACATAACTTCAAACTATCATGTTTAAAAAGGGTTGCCAGTCTAGGATGCTGGCCTGAAGTCTGTGCTGGCATGTCTTTGTTAGTTGGATAGCTGTCAGCAGTTTTCAGTATGTGGCAGTACTGATTTGGAGCAGGACTGTACAAATTGTTCAGGAAATTATTTCAAAATCACTTCTATCAAAGCTCCAGAAGAGCAGCTGTTTTGGGGAGCGCTCTCAGTGAAGATGGAAGTTACAGACTGAAATCCTGCTTTCTTCTGTAAGGAGAATTTAAGCCTGGTACCAAAGAAGGAAACTGCAGCTACTCAGGTGTTCATCAGTCTGCATTCACTTTAAGAAGTGGCACAGGATAAAAGTTTTCAAAGATGGCTATGAAGAATTCAGAATTTCAGGCAAGTTTGTCTCTTATCAGAGCTGTTGTGCTACATAAATCAGCTGCAGGCTATTAAAAACATGCTTAATTTTCAAGCAACATAGATCAGCGGGTTGTGAATGTAAAAGGCACATAAAGGCATTCACCCAGTACAGCAGACTTTAATAGAGATATTACTGGAGGTTGAAAATGCAAATACGGCATTGTCTCCCAGAACATGGCTACTCCCTGTATGTGTAATCAGTATTGTATTTGTATAAGGATGAAAGTGTACTTCTGTACTTTGTATTTCTCAGAAACAAAATGAGTGGCATCCTGTGTGGTGGCAATATGTACTTCCAGTATTATCTTAAAGTGTCTCTGTTCAAGCAATATCAATGCTTATGGGTTCAGAATTCATGTCCGTTATTTGTTTTGTGTTTGGGAGAAAGCTGCTCCATTTGTCTGGTTTAATAGAGCTCAGATGATAACATGGAGATCCATCCTCATGAACCGCTCTTTCTTTGTAAGTGTCAAGTAACTTTCATGCGAGGGTTTCCTAATCCTAAATTCTGTAGCTTTTCTGTTATTTTAACATAGTTTTTATGTGCAAAATACATATGTATCATTTCAACACTTTTTTTTCAGTTAACAGTCACTGGGGTTTGGATGTAGTGGCTCTAACGAGCTGCTCACCATTGCCTCCACAGGTCTTCAGCTGAAATCCAGCCTAACTTGGCCATGAACCACAAACATTCTCACCAGTTTGGTGCTGGTGTTGTGAAAGGAGCCTGAGAGGTCTCAGTGTTGGTTTGTGTTATGAACTCATTCCCATGCCTTGTGCTAATTGTGTTACACACTGACCAGGAGCTGTTTATCAGCCGTGGCTGTACCTATTCGTCCAGGCAAATAGAAAAGTAAGGTTTCTTATTTCCAGTTTAGCAAGAGGCTGGGAGACAATTGGTCTGTGTATAGGAGAATTACACCAAATTTGGCAGAAACAGTGTGATAGAGGCTATCATTGAACTGGGCAAATTAATGTAATGGTTTTCATCTGCACTGAGGAAGGAGGGGTTTCTTTAACAGACACTTTTCTGCACACACTTTTCTTTAAAGACCTTGAAATGGCTGAGCACCACCCTTGCACAGGTGTAGGTGTTGAGCTCAGAGGCTGTAGAAAGGTATGCTGGGATGGTTGTGCTACTACTACTGTGGTGATTAGCAAAGCTGTCTTGTGATTGTAGGGCTGTACTCTGAGCTTGGGCTATCTTCCTTGCATGGCTTGTTTTACAACCTTAGCAGGTTTGCCAAGAAGGTAAATAAGTTTTGCTCTTCTGAAAATGTGTTCTTGCTATGTGTGGTGTGACCTGTATGAGTTCAACTAATTGTTGTTTTTTTATTTCATCAGGGATGTGCAAGAGATACAGTAGCAACATCAACCCTTTCTCAGAAGATCAGATACCTTCCTCAATGACTAAGAAACAGACCAATGGAATCCTTGTAAGTTAAACAAAGGCGGACATGTTTTATTTGTTGTCTTCTAAAAACAAACTTAGCTTTTCAGATATGCAGGAATGTTACAGATGAGAAATTCTGAATTGAAACCACTTTTTAAACTAATGAGGCAGTTAATAAACACTATCATTTGCATGGAGGGGAACAACTTGAAAAATGGTGGTGTTCACTACAGCATAGAGTAAAAAATGGATTTGTTTTTGTCTTGCAAAGAGCCAAAGAAAATGCCTTCCTGAGTAGTCTGGAGGCCTGATATTTGGAAGGATAAAATACAAAACTTATTTTGTTTCTGTGTCTCTGAATTGATAGAGCTGAGGAGTGTAATAACCAAAGGAGTGAGCATAAAATACCAATTTCCAATTTTCCCTGGGGTACCAGGTGTTCGTGGCGTGTTAACATGCACAAAGTTAGTGTTGTTCCTTGAATGATACCCGGTTTAGGATATGTGCATCTCCTGTAACAAGAGCGTAGGAAGCAATTAATCCCCCTTGTCTGGAAGGAGGTGCAGCTTTCTCTTATTTTTGCTGGGTTTTGGGGGATTCAGCAGAGCATGTGTTTGAGCCCTAGAGAAGAGTTTAGTTAATGGGGGCTGAAAGCCTGGAATGAGGAGTTTCCCCTTAGAGAAAAGAGACCTTTTATGAGTTCTGAGTACCAGGAACTCCAGAAAACTCTAGTTTGCTTGCTTTGAGAAGTGGATCTCTAAGCTACTCTGCACACTAATGATGAAGTGGATGCTAATTTCTTTTTAGTAGATATTTTAAGGCCTTATTCTGTCATAATTTCTTGTAAGGCTTTAAAATTGACCCACAGACACTCTGTAGCCTCTCTCAAAGCATTTAATACTACATGGTGTCCCCAGACACACTGAACTTACTGTGGGGGGATGGGGGTTATGCTGTTATGAATAGCTAATTATCTAGGTTGTAGGAAACTAAATACCTCTGTCCTTACTGTAGCTGTGGGCAGAGACAATCACTGCTGTGCTGCTTTGAAGTGTATGCAGAGGATGTGCAATGAAGGAGACATCTGATAGGGTTTTTTTTTGTGATAATGAAGTTTAACTTTTGAGTTTGTGAATGCTGTGCTATACTGACCTTCCTACAAGCTACACCTGACTGTAGGGTTTGTTCAGTATTTTTTCTTTCTTTACATCTTGCTGTGTAAAGTTAAGCATGGCTATGCTCTAGAGATTCTTAAACAGAAACTCGTACAATTGTGCCTGTTCCAGAAAGGGCTTTGAATTAAATAATACTTTTATTCTGAAAAGGAACTTTTTTAAAAAATAATTATCACAAGGCTCCTTCCTTGCAGTACAAGCATTCTGTGCCTCCCAACTGCAAGTCTACATGAAGTGTGACTTGAGTTTCAAGTCCAGAAGCCCCCAAATGTGATTGGCTTAAAGACATGAGACTTGTTTTTCCCCAAATGTAATGAATTATGGGTGCTTTGTTTCTTCACCTTCTTACTTCTAAGCCTTCTTCACAAATTTCATGGCAACCATGGGAGGGAGATTTAATCTTTTTAATCCATGTGATGCCTGGGGATGACTTGTGATCTGTTGCTCCTTGCAGCAAAGCTGTGGGAAAATATCCTTGTGTGGCCAGACTTGGTGAGGTAGAAGCAGTGTTATGCACCCCTCCTTGCTTCTGATTCTCTTAAGAAAATGGAAAATTGGATGTGACCTGTACCTGTACTGGCCTTAATGGAAAAATGGATGTGACCTGTACCACACGACACTGTCCTGCTAGGTATGCTCAAAAGAGATTGGAAATTGTTCAAACGTGCGTGCTCTGATGCACACCAGAGGCACAGCAGTCCATCCCTTTTGCTGCACGGCATGCAGCAGGGAGATGAGAAAAAGAAAAATGTGCACCAATGAGAAATATTCCAGATGGCTGTAGAGAACATAACTGAGGAGGCACTGTGAGGTGCTGCTTTTGTCACTGGCTTTCTGAAGACTTTGTGCTGTCCACCTCTTGTAACATGCTTCTCGTTGCCCAGTTTCACTCATGAGATCATGAAGAGGCCAAGGGAGCTTCAGCAGATGTTTGTGAGGTTGGGCAGGAGCTGAATTCCCTCAGAGCCATTCTGCTGGCTAAAATTCGCCCTGTGACGTTTCTCCGTGCCTAAATCCCCTTCATACAGCGGAAGACTATACAGCCTTAAGGGAATAAATGATGTATGTAAGCTATAGAGATACAGTAAAAATGAATTTGTCTGTTTTAAAAGTTAGTGGCAAGTAAAGATTATCATTGCTGTTTCTTTTCAGCAGTGTGAACAATCCCTCTTGAAATACTTTTCATGCTGCTGAGGAAATACATAGGTGCATTTTTGTTGCTTTTATCAGTCTTGCTCATTCATTTCTTAGTGCAGGGCCTTTCCAGAGGATTGGCAATAGCCTTTCTTTCACAACAGGCTGATTTAGGAGTGTTGCTACCCATCATTGCTACATTGGTGGAGAAATGAAATGTTTATGAACTAATCTATACTGCCCTCTCAAACCATAGATTTTGTTAAAGGAATGTTCAGTTTAATGCTCTAATAAACTGTGGGCTGATTTGTATTGTGCCAATTAATCTGGAAGGCTGATGCGAGACTGAAATTTAAATTTTTTCAGCCACATTTCAGCTTTCATTGTGAAGTAAATGTAAGTGCCTGGGTAAATAAGAAAGTACTGCATTTTTCATTATAAAATAAATAAGTAGGTTACTAAGGAAGCATCTTCATTACACATTTGAGCACTTCCTTGTACCCCTATAAAAGTCAGCCTCCCCAGTATGAGAAGGGTAGGGATTTAAAGCTGCAGCAGGACTGCACGGACAGTAAGATAGTATTTGGAAGAAGACAGAAGAATATGTTGTGTTTAGAGCTCAAGATTTTGTTGAAAACCTGCTGAAGTGGAAAAACTATTCTTGTGACAATGGTGTGAAGCTAGGAGAAGGGGACTATTTCAGTATGGAAGCAAGGTTACCAGCACTGGGAATGTTACACTTGTGGAGTTTGTTCAGATGGGAGTGTTATACATACTGTGGCTCTTTAATACCTCAGTTCTAACGTAGAGAAGATGGATATGAAGGTGGAGTGGGCTTGGTGATATGAACAGCCAAGTTTGCCTGCCAGAAAGGACATCTTTGCCAAACTTCCTCTTCTTGGGTTTGCCATCATGGCATGAGGGTCGGGACTAGCAGATCTGTGTGAAGCACCCAGATGATGTTAGGCACCTCAGTAACGGGAAATAATAACCTATATTGCTGTTCTGTAAAAGTGTTGAAGATGTATTCAAACAGATGGCAAATCTTCAGAGCTTTGGGCTGATGCTATGAGGTGGCAGCGTGTATATACACTGGCTCCTGCAGTGTTAGGGTCACTTAGTGCATTTTTTTATTCCTCCTTGCTCTGGGGAAGAGCAACACAGCTATTTTGCTTCCTTGGTTTCTTAGTCTGTAGGTGGGAAGGAGAAATGGCCAGTGTCTAGCAATTCCTGGGAGTGAAAAAAACAAGCTGCATAGAAAGGGTAGTGAGGAAGCATATCTGAACAACCTTTGCCCAGACAAGCTTGGGGCAGAGCACGGAGCACGCTGGGTACAATGCTCAGGTGCTGTAATAAGATCAGTAACTCTTGACACATCAGGCATGCCTGACTTCTGTGCTTTGTTGCCCTGGGTAAATGGCCTTTTCTATCCATCTGTTGACTGTTTCTACACAGAACTGCACCAGCCACTCTCTGGAGACCATTCTTCTTAAATAAATTTTAGCCAAAGACTAGAGAGGACATTGAGGGAGTACAGAAACAGTTTTTCCTTTTAAGAGCTCAGTGTCCACGTTTTTGACACACAACTCCTGCATGTGAGAGGAAAGCACTTGTGAGTGGAGCACTGGGGGCAGGAGGCTGTGCCTGATGGTCTGTTTGGTGGGTGTTGATACTGTGGACAGCTGTGCAAGCCCATTTGGGTCTGGGATGTCTCCAAAGTGAAGCACGGTGAACAGGACAAAAGAGCCTCTGCCTTTTCCTAGCTGAGGATCTGGATCCTTGAGCAGTGCTAGACAGATGGGCAATTTTTGTCTTGCAGTTCCCTGCTGTCTGAAATCCATCCCGCTCAGTGTGTGTGAATCTCCTGCTTAAAGGGGCTTCTTGGCTATCTCTGGCCTGGCAGAAACAGCTGTGGAGATGTCTTCGCTCGTATGTGTGGCATACAGCCTGTGTCAAGAGCAGAATTAAGGTCCTGGGGTCTGTGACTACCTCTTCTCAGTTTTTTCTGACTTTTCTGCCTTGGTTTTCTAGGGTGCCTGCTCCACAGTGCTGGTCACCATGTCTATGCATACCAAGGACCAGTGTTTTGCAGCTTGACCTTTCTCTGGGGATTTAGCCCTGCTCCCGAGGAGTTGAACTGTCAGTTGCATTGAGTAATGGAAAGTATGTTCATTAACAACGTTCTATTTAAAATACAAAGCAAGTGTAACTATGGCAAGGGGTGTCGGGTGACAGGGACTGAGAATTACTTTTTCCACGCAGAGCCTGAGCAGATGCAGGGCAGCCTTCCCCAGCTGCTGGGATCTACAGTCTCTCTCTGTGGGTAAAGGAGGCTCTCGGTCATGGCGCATCATGTGCTGTATGGGAGTGCAGTGGTACTTCTTGTGCAGAGTATTCCTTTCCTTAAGTGAACAAAAAAATATGAGGAAGCAGCCTTTTTTGAGGAGAATTCCCCAGGATCAGAGCTCTGAGCAATGCTTCTGTTACTAGTATGGAGGCAGTAGATGGAAACAAGTTCAACCTTTAAATGGTTTCAAGACCAAATAGGAGGTTTCCCTGCTTTCCTACAGACAAGGCACCAGCGCGGTTTAGGCATTTCGAAACTGTTCTTTTGGGTTGTGTATCTTTTGAATGGGATTACTGATTGAATTAAAGCTGACTGAGAGAGAGGATTTGATGTGTTTCTCAATTGAAAAAGAGACATTAAATTTCCAAAACATCTTGATTATACATTATCAAAACAAATAAATTGGTTTGAAGTTGTTGCTAGCTGAAAGAGACTAGTGTGTCAGGAGATGTTCCTCATAAATGACTGGATTATTTATGATCACCCCAAAATGTGTTTTGTCTTATAAGAACATGAACACCTTTTCAGATACTTGTCTCTGTCTAAATGTAGGGTAGGGAATATTTTAAAATTACTTAAGTCTTTTGAAAGTATAAAAATCCATTCCCTGTGCAGGTCTGTGAAATACTTTGAGACTCAATCTGTTGAATCAGAAAGGACTAGTCCCTTTATTTTCATCTGTTTTGTATGAAAAAAAATATTTCTGCTCTTGTTTTTGCAAAGTGAGAATAGTATTGGTAACATTACCTAGGTTTCTTGCAATTAGAGTTCAGAGAACTAGCCAGACTGGTTATGTCTCATCATCTGGCATTTTGTTTTGAACAAGAGTATGAATGTGAGTTTTTAAAAATTGGTGGCTTAAACCTGCCTGCTTCTGCACAGATGAGAAGTCATCCCATTTGTTTGTAGTCTGGGCTTGGGCCACAAATCTTCTAGAAATTAATAAAGTTTGCAGTTTCAGAAAGGAAAATATGATGGAAATTTCAGCCTTTAAGGCTGCCTTGGACTAGGCTGGTTCTGTGACTATGTCAATGCAATGTGATGGGGCAGTGTAAAAAGGAGGCTGACAGCATATATGGTGAAATGTTGTTTGGTTTTTGTTTGTTTGCTTTCCCAGCAACTGAGATCTAGTTTTCTTGGAAAGAGGAACAGCGTGGAGCATGTGTGTAGGCAGTATGTTGAAAAACAGTAGGGTGTCTAGCAGTCTCTTGAGAAATGCCCTCCAGGCTAAGTCCCTATAAATAACTCTCCTCTTTAGGATGAGGTTAAATAACAGCTTACTTTTTTTGTTTGTGGTAGTTTTGGGTTTTTTTCATTCCCTCTATGAAGAGTTTTTCCCATTGTGCATGTAGCAGCTCCCTGTAAACTACGGGCTGGCATGAGTCTCCGGGCAGGATATAATGCAGAGATTAATTTGGCCTTGTCTAACACTGTGGTGAGGGTTTAAATGAGAGAGGTGTGGTGGGTTTTTTTTTTGAAGCCCTGGAAAAGAAACAGCTGCCACTTCAATGGCTGTGGTTTATTCTGGTGCCAGCTGCCCTCACTGTGCCCTGCTGCACCTGTTTACACTTGAATTATGATCATTTTGTGCATAGCAACTTAAGGTGAAGTTGGATTTTAATAGAACAAGCTGACACTCAGATGGGGTTTAAGGCAGTTTCACGAGTGCTTAAGGAAAAGAGAGAGGAGCTGTCTAAGGGTGGGAATGTGCAGGTAACAATGCATGCCCAGAGCTGGCTATTCCCACTGTCACTGCAGAAGAAGTAGTTGGACTCCTCTTGCCACAGCGCAGGGAGCGATGGCCTCGGGCCAATTCTCGGATACAGAGCGTTTTGAGATGGCTGATATTTCTGGTTGCTTTTTCTACTTGTCCATAAAGCTGTAACTACAGGTGGTAGCTAGGATCCCTTCCCAATAGTACTGTGGACCTGCTGTTGCAGTGTGATGGAGGAGATTTTGCTGGGAAGAGTGGCTCTGGGTTGCCTCCGCAGCTGTTTTGGGGTCTTGCCTGGTGTGCCAGGGCAGGTGTCGTCTTGGGAGCTGTTCTGCCACCAGCTCCCAGGTCTTCTTCTCCCAAAAATGTTCAAGTCTGATATAGGTGGTAGTTCCCTAACGGCTCCTTTTCCCAGTCCCCAAAGAAAACGCTTTTCATTCAGGTTAAGTAGAGTGACCTCCTGGAGATGTCTATTTTATTTTATCTTTTTTTCATAAAACTTTATTTTGTGAAATACAATATACAGAAAAAATAAATTAAGTGCTCAGGGCTGCTTTGAGTGGGTTTGAACAGCTTTAGAGGGGGAAAAAAAAAGACTTTATAGCCACAAAGTGACCACAGGGATTTATTGATGCTTTATTTTTCCAAGAGATTACATTGTTTCAGTGCAAACAACATGGAAAGAGGTGGTTGGTATGGATGAATCCTGGATGGTAGCAGTTTATTCCATCTAGCTTGCCTTGGTGAAAGTTCAGGTTCTTTAAATGAAAATGTAGTGACCTGGAGGCGGTGTATGGATGCACTGATAAGAAGTGGTGGGGTTGGAGGTACATCATACAGGTCTATGCAGTTTCCATGTTGATGATGACAAACTGAGCAAAGATTTCAGGCAAATCTCAAGTGTCGTCTGGTCTTTCTGAATTTGACTTGTTCTGGGAAGGAATGGGAGAGTTGACTTGGAGTCAATGTTGTCTGAAGAAACACTTGCAAAATGACAAACTGAGCCCTTGATTTCTATTTTGAGGTGTTTGTTATTTCATACAGGAATTTGGAGCGTGTCTTTTCTGGGCTAGAATAACTAACAGTTCAAATAAGTCCCCAGACCCATGATATTTTATGTTTGCATTTTTAAGACAGATGCTGGATTTTTCTTTGGACAAAATAGCA
Source organism: Psophia crepitans (assembly GCA_013399095.1). NCBI lineage: Eukaryota > Metazoa > Chordata > Aves > Gruiformes > Psophiidae > Psophia > Psophia crepitans. The sequence continues at coordinate 1,185,514 of VWZZ01004139.1, forward strand.
GCAGATCAAGGTTGTGGATTTTTTGTGTTTGTTTTTTTCTCCGACTTGTAGAATAACTGCTAAATGGCTGGGTACTTTTGAAGCCCTCTTTTGACAATTGGTCATGACTTAGAGTAGTCTTTTTTCAGATGATTATATTTTGTCTGAAGTGCTGTTCTCAGTAGTTCACACAACTGTTCAGGCTATTCTGTCTTTACACAAATCTACAGATTATTAGAAGGTGTTGCTTTGATCCTTTTTCTTTTAAAAAAATAAACCACAATCACGGTAGAAAATCTCAATGTGCGTATAGCATAAATATTTCAGGCTGTCAGTTTGCATCGTGTAAACTCTGATTTTGTGTGACAGCAGAGATCTAGGGTGATATGTAAGCCTGAGCATTTCCATGCTCATGAGTAAACTGAGCATTTCTTTTCACAGTTCAGGTATATTTAAAAAATCCACCAAACACAGTTTCTAACCAGTTATAGAGCTGTGAACAAGACCCAGGAATCTGCACTCCTGTTTGCTTTTGGACAACAGTCTCATTTTGTTCTATATGTATCTTGGGGAGACAGTGTCACATTGGTTTTGTACCCCATATCTGACCACAGGCATGTAGAAGCATAGTAAACAGACAAGGTTAAGTGTGCAAATGAGAAGAACATACCGTTTGGTATCTGGGGAAGTCCACTTAGACAGATAAGATGTGCTTTACAAATGCTGTGGAAAAAAATACAGATATGCTGGTTAGGAGCAGCAGCAAATGTTACTTTGGGAAATGCCTTTAAAAATAACACCTGTTCATGAGCTGATGGAATTAAAAACACATTCCTGATCAGATTTGACACATCAGTGTTTGACTGAAGAAAGTTCTATGTGTTTAATGTTTAATTCTATTCCTACTTAAGAGTGATAAGACTAAATATCTGATGAATAAAGCACTTTGTCTTTGCATTAGCTGTGGGATTGGTTCCAATCACTGCAACCGCTCTACAGAAAGTCAGAGTCTAGAGATCTGGCATTGACCAAAGTAGCCTGCACTGCTGTGACTGAATTTAGTCTTCTGAGTGGGGGGGCTGCAGGCTAAGCGTATTGCAACAGATGTTTTCATGCACAAGCCTTTCAACCTAACTCAGCTGTAGCTTTGTCTAATTGATTTGCCCGAGAAGCTGCAAGCTAACCACCATGAAACTCCACGAAAGAGAGAAGAAATGTAGGATGAGGGTATTGAACTATTGCACCTACCCTCGTAGTTGATGCAGCCATTGGAGTCTTCCTGACCTTTCATGAGTTCTTCTACTTCCTCTTCTGTCATCTTCTCACCTGGAGAGTAGAGAGTGCTCAGTAAATTCTTCCACAGACACATAATTGAGGCTGAACCTTACAGCTTTTCCAAAGGCTTCCCTTATTTTCTGTGTTAGTAACAAACAGACCTATATATGAACTGAGCTTTATTAATTTTAGCTTTCTTTAGAAGTTCTACATGTGCATATGGACACAGGGATTCTAGTTATTCCTACAGAATAAAGAAACTATGCAGCAAATCCTCTACCTTTGTCCATGTGCATGACGTCACTGAGGCATACAGCCTTTTCTCCCTATTCCTCAAATAACAGGCACTCGTAATGCCCAGACAGAATTTAGAAGTAGAAAGCCCAACCTTTTCCTCTGGGCTTTCCACTGAGTTTTGTGTTTGCTTTCCTTGTGGATTCCCAGTTAGGAAACCCGGAGTCTTGCCTTGCTTTGTAGCCTCCTACATCTCCAAACCAGTTAGAGTGTACTTCCTCCCTCTCTCACGCCTTCAAACAGCAGCAATTTTTAAAGTGCTCACAGAGGTGATATCTCTTACCCAGAGTAGCCAGTACGTGACGGAGTTCAGCCCCCATGACTGTGCCATTGCCTTCCTTGTCAAAGACACGCAGACCTTCAACAAAGTCTTCATAGGTACCCTGTTCCTTGTTGTTAGCAGCTGCTTGCAACATGGGCAGGAACTCTTCAAAAGTGATTTTCTTGGCATTCATCTCTGAAAAGAGAGCATCAATTGCTACACGCTAGACACTTCTATGTGTGTTCTTTTGGGATATTTGCCCTGAAACGTGAGAGCGCCTCCCACCCCATTTGCACACCTCTTTTTATCCTTTAGTCTAGTCTTTGCCTTGGGATTTAGCAGTTCCTTTGCAAAATCTGGATTCTCTCTTATTGTGGGAATTAGTTTTCACATCCATTTGATTTTTCACATCCTTGCTCTAGCCCTCTTCTCACATAATTTTATATGCTTATGTGCATGTTGTAATCTTCTTTCAGAAATGAAATGTGCTGTATGAGTTGATCTTTAAAAGGATTTGGGGAGGGGGGGGGAACTAGAGAATAGAGTAAAACAGGAATCTTGAGCCCCAGCAGTGGGGAAAGGATAACCAGAGTGGGAAGTTGTGACTTAAACAAGCCCTTGAGGTTGCTGACATGTTACTGACCTCCTCAGGGTCTCTTGGATGTGGTAGCAGAAACTATTGGCAAAAGAATAAACTAACTAAAAATAGGAGTGCCCAGTGTGGGTGGTGTCCACATTTACTGTTGACATGTTCAGTGTGGAGGTTTAAGGACTTACAAGCTTAGTGCATCTAACCCCTCTGCTGTCATGAGCTAGAAGTTTTAGTCCTCAGTGAGGCCTTTCCTACGTGTTTTTTGTTGGAGCAAGGCTGCCAAATAAAAGAATCTTTTTACTGTCACAGTCTCACCTCTGTGTTAGTTCTCTGCTCAGTGCCTCCTGCTGATGCTAATGCTTAACTCATGTCTTGAGTTGTTCCTCAGAGCTGCCTTTACCAGGCCTGAGGATTTAGATGTAATTTAGCCCTTCTCAATAGGGTTCTGCATGACTGAAATTGGGGATCACCTGCAGCTAGGCCCTTGTTAGGGCGTGGCCCTTGTTAGGAGGAGGTGACTACAGTGTTTATCGTTTCTTTTATCTATAAGAGGGGAGAAAAAGAAATAGAAAATGGCCACAATAACAAATGGTCAATATGTGTCTCAGCATGCCCAGGTTTGTAGGAGCTTTGAGGAGACCACCTCAGTCAGCAGAAATATACAGGTGGGTTTCTAGACCTAGGGCATGTCTTGGCTTATGCAGGAGAACTGGACTGACCTGAAGAGCTGAGTATCAGTTGTTGGAAATGAACTTACAGCTCCTCAGCAAGGGCTGGACACAGGTGAACTGTAAGCAGCTACACCAAGTTAACACTAAAGTGATCCCTACAGAGAATTTATCCATAGCCGAAGGAGAAGATTTTCCTCTGAGCCCTATATTCCCCATCATCATCTTCATCAAAAGAAACTGGAGAAATTCCATGTATTGTTGCTGCAGAGACACACACCCCCCCCCAGCCTTACTCCTGTCAGGCCAAAAGCTCTTCTCCCTCCTGCTGGGACTATTGGTGTTGACTAATTATAGTTCCCCAGCCTGAAGAAAGGCCTATGAGAGACTGTGGGGTACTTACCCTCTTTGCTGGGGTTGCCCAGGATTTTGTTGATCTCTGCATTTGTAGGGTTCTGCCCCAGTGCCCGGACGATATCACCAACCTGGCTCAGGGTGATCTTGGCATCACCAGTCCTGTCAAAAAGGAGGAAGGCCTCCTTGAAGTCTGCAAGGGAAGAGCAACAGTTAAGTTGAGCAAGAGGGCTCCCTATTGACAGGTTGTATTGATGAAGACGCGAGCCTGTTGTCTGCTGGCACTCTTCCACCAACTCCAGGGGAGTTAGCCAGGGGAATCTTTGACCCACAATCCCAAGAAAATCTCCTCCCCTCTGACATTTTGGTTTCACTATTTTTAAACTTTTATATCTACCTTTCATAGCTTTCCTGTTTCTGATAGCCATCAATAGCTTTGTGATTGACCTCATAGTTATTTCAAGCATGAGGAAAGATAAGCTTTCTACAAACACTGCCATTCAAGAACAGGTTTCTTCACATGACAAAGCAGCAGAAGGTAAAAATATTCTTATCCATTCCACCTTATCACGCCAGAGGACTTGGACTCTTCTGTCAAAGTCCCTAGCAGTGCAAAACATCTGTCTGCTGCGATGGGTCCTGCCTGCAGTCCCAGCATCTCAATTACACAGTGCTAACAGGAAACTTGAAGGTGGATTTCAAATGCTCCTGCTTTTGTTTTCCGTTGAAGTTGCCTTACAATAACGTTTCTACCCATGTTTGTTCCCTCTCTTGTCTACCCTTTGTGGTCTGTCCCTACAGAAGCATGAATATCCAGATTTTCCAGTGGTATTACTTGTGTGGTGCCATATTCTGGTTCATTTCCAGTGTGTACGTTTTAAGCTGTTGCTTCTTTCAGTGTTGCTGAGTGATCAACCTTTGTTTATTTCCTCCTTGCTGCTGACCAAGAACTTGGGGTACAGACATTTCTCCTACAAAAATCAGTGCGGACGGTTGCCTTCATTGCATTGCCAATCTTAATCTTCTGTTGCAAAGTTCCACGTTAATCATCTTATACTAAAAACACTGAAAAACATAGTATTCATTGCAATGAATATAGAAATGTGTTTTTAAAAAGCCGCGGGGATGTCAAGGGTCTAGCTAAAAAGCCATCTTCAAACCTCGTATGTCAAGAGCATTTGGGACTGTGCTGTTGATCTTTTCTGCACTGCTGTCTGATGATGCTGTGTTTTAGCTCCAAGTAAACCAAGTGAAATGTCTTTTCCTTGGCTGTGATGTGCTTCCAGCAGCTAGACAGGCTTTGTGTTTCACAGCTTGCGTAGGTGGAATGTTCTTTGTGCCTTGGGGTGAATTCAGGAGTGATAAACCACACTTCTAATCGTGTCTTCGTTCACCTTGTGCTAGGGACATGTGAGGCAGAGGTTCTTGCTTTAGCCATTCATGTACCACCTTAGTGGAGGAGTTGCTGGCACCCAGTAAAACTGCTGATGCAGGATGTCGGCCTGCTAGGCTGTAATATAATACATCTGAAACTAATCCTCTTACTGTCTGATGCGAGAGACCTATAACCCTTTACTGCTAACCCTCTCCCCTTACAGCATTTATTACAGGGTATGAAATCAAGGCCTTCCTGACCTGTGTAGAGCTTCCCCTTCCAATACACCAACTTGATTCCTGCTCTAACAGCTGAGGTCAATAGAGCTGTAGTGATTTATGCCTTATGATCCGATCTTTCATTGGTGCATTAATGACATTTTGGCAGAACAAGGTATAAAACAATGCCCGTTTGCTATTAGCAAAACCATCAGGAGAGTTTCTCTGTTTTGTAAATCCCATGAAGTTTTATGTTCACTGGGTTCTGAACACTGCTCCCCAGCTTGGAGAAAAGGCCTGATTTTATTTTTGTCTCCCAGGCATGTGTTCTACTGCAATATATCTTTGCTGTGGGGTTTTTATCTTTCTCTCTCTCTTTTTTTTTTCTTATATACAGCTAGTCCTAGTTTATAGTTCTGCTAGGATAAGCACGTCTAAAATCTCTCTCTGAAGAGGGTACTATCCAGCTGCTCGTGTGTAAGCCTGTGTGGATGGAAATAGTTACTGAGGGTGGGACACCTCTGTTCCTGGGAAATTCTCTCTTTCAAGTAGCTTTTAATTGCCCCACTCCTTGGTTCACTCATCGGAGCATTACAGCAGCTGGATGATCTGAAATACGTAAAGAAGCTAAAAAATATTTTTCTTTGGTATACATGCCAGCAGCTTTGAATTGGTAGCATTTTTTCATAAACCCTCCTAACCCTACTATAAAAGCTTTAGAATTAAAAAGTGAGGAAGAGCCCAAATTATTTTCTTTGTGACCAGGAGTGCTTGGACCGCAGGAAGCGAGATGTGTCCAGTCTCACTTACTGCCCTATGCAATAAGGCTGGTGTTCAGAAGTTTAGGGTTCTCTCTTAAGACCTGCCTCTATCTATTCCTCTCCCTCTGGATTTGTAGCAAATCCTTGTAACTTCCATTCTAAGTAGTTTGTTCATAGTGAGAAGTCTACTATATTTCCTACTGAATTTTTGACATTTTTTTTAAAACTACATAATTTAATATAGCCTAAATGCGTCTCTTGGATGCATTTAAATATCTCTTGGGATATTTAAAAGATGCCAACTTGGATTTCCAGTGCTTCAATGGGGATTTTTGTTTGTGTCAGAACTCTCAATCTGGTTGAAAGATCTGATTAAAAATAAAATTGGAACTTGCTGGTGGCTTGTGAAGCAGAGAATACAGCAAGATGCTCAAGAATTGCAGCGTATCCAGACTATTGCGTTTATAAGCAACAGTTTACGCAAGTCATGTATTTGCTAACTATTTCTGCTTCATGGAAATACTGTTATTTACAATAAAACAGCCTTTCTTCCACACCACCTGGCAGAAGTAGCATATAGGGCTCTTGCATCTTCTGTTCATATAAAATTGCCATGTGACTGCAGCTAAGTTACATTTTCAGCTCACTTCCTCCTTCTCTTGTCCTTCATCTGCCTGTTTCCCCCCCATGACTTTCAAATGCAAGACCTGCTTTCAGCATCTTTGTGAAGGACTAGTGTAGGAGCACAAGCGAAAAATGTTCAGTATACACCAGTGTGTTTCCTCTCCAAACCATGGCATAACCTTCTCAGCTTGGCAGCACATAAGCACCCAGAAAAATCAGATCTAAATCTATGGTCAGATTGCTGTGCAGCATGAGTCAGCATTGCTCCTCTAAAGTCAGAACATGGTGACTTCTACCGGCTGAAGTTCTAGCTAATCTCTTCATAAAGGTTAAACTCCTGAGCCTGTAGCTCCTCTCTGAATGCAAGTACATGTAAAACACATTGGCTCTCTTGTAACTTACCATCCTGTTGCTCCTTGGAGAACTCGATCTGTTGGAAGGAAATCAATCACAAAAAATAGCTTAGGAAGGGGGGGCTGGGGGAGAACCTGTTTGTTTTCTAAAGCATCCAGCTCAATCCATGAGTCATCTTCCAAAACAGCAAAAATGTGGCCTGTCAGATGTGCAGAAGTAATGCAGATAGCAAAAGAGCTGTTAAGACTAGTGAATTCAGCATTTGTTAGCCGTTATGTTCCCCCTCCTACCCCTTGTTAAAGTTTAACTTTTATTTCACTTACCATTAATTTGGTCAGGAGTGAAGGACTGCAGTTGGGATGAAAAAGAGAGAGAGAAAAAGAGAGAACTAGTACTGCTGAAAATGCACTGAGAGAAAGCAAATAGCACAAAGTAGCTGAGCGCTCTCACATCTGTCTTGAGTAATTGGGCCATAGCAACCTGAACTAGCAACTTCCCTTGGAAAAATGCATCACCAGGTCTAATCTTAAAGATTCTGTTAAAATCTGCATCCCGGGGAAAGCCAGGCTTGTGGACAGAAGCAACAAAAATCTAAAGTCTGTTAACTAACAAGAAGTGGTTAATTACCATCGAGTCATTTACTGTTTTAATACAGACCCATTTTATTAAGACCATTTGAAATAATATTGCTTAACAAGCAGGGTTTTTTTACATTAACAGAAGTTAAACTATTCCCTTAAACTTTATGTTCCAGGCTAGTTTGACAGTACATAAAGTACTAAGCTATGACATTTTCTTACATAAAAATACTACTATTTTCCTTTGCTGCTTTAGCAGGTTGCATCCAATTAAAAAAACAATAAAACGATTAGCAGACAGCAGTAGCAAATTGTAACTCTTCTGGCTGAAGCTGCAGGAGCCGCACGTCTACCATTGCCTGGTGCGGAACTTGAGGCTAACTGAAAAACCTTGCGTAGTCTTTAGGTTTAAGGTGGAAAGCCAAGCAAACTTAAACTGTCTTCTGGACTGTCCTTCCCTCCCCTAGAACTATCTTGAGCGAGAAGCCCAGTTTACTTATGTAAAATACACTGGCTCGCTGCTAGCCATTAGCTTTCTAGTGGACCCACCATGGTTGAGAGTTGGAAAAGTAGAGCAGCAGACGGGCAGGAGGGATTAGCTGAGAGGTCTCGAGAGTGGTCCTGCTTTCTTGGCCTTTCTTCCCCTTATTTATCCGGCGGTGCTGACGGCATTGCCTGGATTAGGTGTCAGAAGGAAGAGGTCCCTCCCCTTGGCGAGTTCTTTAGCTTTCTTAGGGCAAAGTGACAGGAGGCTCCATGTCTTGATCGACATCTTATGATGGCTATTTTTAGGAGGCTGAAGAGGGGCAGGGAGTGGCAAGCAGTAAGTTTGTTTCATGTCAGCACTTTCTGGGTCCGTACCTTCAAGAGGAGATGTTCCTTGTCCAGACCTACCAAGACTTCCTTATAGGGAAGGATTCTGTTTCTCCAATAAGCTATAAAGTCAGTGAGTAAGGAGCGTTGAGAGTGAGAGGTGCCACGTGTTTGCCCAGCCAGCTGGTTTTTCACATGGCTTGCAGGTTGTGTGTTAAATGCAGCTGGATGGTCCTCATACCTTCACCGGGCTTTGCTCAACCCCTTATATGGATAATACAGTGCTCAACGTTAGATGAATGGTGCTGCTGCTGCTGCTTGTCTGATCAGTGTGATCCAGTTGTTGCCACTGAGCAGAAGATTAACCTGTTGATGGAGGTGGGGACTGACTGTGAAGCTCTTCCTCTGTGCTGGTCACATTTTCTGAATTTTGAACACTTTTAAGGGAAAAATTATTCATGTATTTTGGACCCAACTATATTGGTAGATTAGCGGCTGATGCACAGATACACCCTGCCAAGGGCAGGGGGTAACTTGTGTTCACAGCAGCCTGTGCTCTAGGACTTTTGTCCTCTATGGCTGGGGTTAGGCAAAGCACCAGCATGCCAGGTTCAGAGCTCACTGGTGTGGTGAGAGAAGGTGCTGCTGTGATTTTTGTGGTCTGGAGACAGAGGAGAAGCTGTGATAGAAGCCAAGACCCACAAAAGGTTTTGTGAAATGGAAGGGTGTTGGTTCATGGTGGGGGGAAAAGGGTACTTGCTTTTTGGGTTGCAGAGTGGAGGGGTCATAGCGGGACTACAAGTGGGGAGTTTCTAGGTAGGCTGCAGGAGCTAGAGGCTGCAGCTTCTTCATTAGCACAGATACAGTCCCACCATGTAGCATCTTCCAAGCCCAGGTCAAATCTCTGAATTGATACTGTGAGACATTGTAAAAGGGTTAGAAAACTTTGCTCCAAACTTCTTCCTTTCCCTGTCACCTCAACTGGGGCAAGAGTGTCATGGAGCCGGAGTGGGAATGATTGCATGACAACAACAGACTCCTGTTGCAGACTCAAATCCTTTCATTTATGTTGATTTCCTCTGAGCATTCACTGCTTCTGGTTTTCTAATGACAAAATGTGATTAGTGAGGGAAACTTTCTCCTGTAGCTGGCTCAGTTACCCTGAAGATAAGCATAACCTTTGTGAATGTCTCTCTTCAGTATATTGAGGGCTCTGAAAGAATCAAACCCAAGCAGACTTAACTTTATGATTGGTTTGTTTGTTTTTAACTGAACAACCAAAATATTTGGTTGGATTTGAGACATTAACCTTCTATTTAAAAAACTAAAGCTGCAACCATGAAGAATTTTCCAAGCTTGCCCTTTTAGCTGGAAAACATTCTGTCCAAACAGATTATTCCGCTTTTTTTTTTTTTTGAGAAATATCTGGAAAATAGATTGGGTATGAAAAATGCTCCACTGTCAATCCTTCACTTCTGTTTTTTTCTGCTATTTGTAATCTATTAGCCTGTGGGAACAGGGATGTATTCAGGACAAAGTGTAGCTGTGATCAGGTGTGGTTGCATTGAAAAGGGGGTTGATGCTTTTGTCTGCATTAGTGTAGGTTTAGCATGGTGCAGAGCTCCTGATTAATACTGGCTGGGACTGGAACTTGGGCAGTGAGAAAGCTAATATAGATCTTGGCCATCAGTGCCAATGCATTAATAGAGGAGCTTTCTAAAGGCTTTGGCAGGGCTGAAATGTTGCCTGGGTCAGTGCAGTGTGTTGCCTTTTGTGGAATTTTCCTTCTGCCCTCAGCCTCTTGCTCGTCAGTGCTGGCAAATGGGAAAATTTCCCCTGAAAACAGGATTTTAAAAAAAAAAAAAGAAAACTGTGCAAAAAAATTAATCACTTTCTCACTTCAAGATAGGCATTGTGGTTGGCTACAACAAAACTCATCCCAAAAGACTTCAGATACCAAGCAGAAAATATTTGGGGCACGTTTGTCTTAAGCATAGAAAACTGATACCTGGTTTAGCCATCTGGTTTGACTTGGCTGTCGAATATGTATAAATTGAGAGGGGTCTACATATAAACTGATTATCTTTTTACAATATGATATTTTGGTCAGTTTTTTAGACAAGAAAATACTAGTGCACCACATGAACCACTTTATTACTGGTTCTTGAACAAAAGCACACTAGACAAGAGTTTTGATGGGGAGAAATATTCTAGCATGGGCTTTCACTTGCATTAATAATCACCCTACTTTAAGCCAATAGGGTCTGTTGGGGTCTTAAAACGCTACTTCCTTTGAGTAAGGACACCTACAAATGGCCTCAGTATAGAAAATATTTCAAATGCTCTTTTAAAGAAATTAAAGGAAAGATTTCTGATTCTGTAAGGAGCTTTCATAAACTTCAAAACGTAGAAAAAAGTATTTTGCAGTGATCTGATCTTTGTTCTGATCCTGGTAATGTTTTCTGCATTTTCAGAGGACATAAGTCTCAGGACTTTAGGGAAAATGTTGAAATTTGAGTGCATTCACTTTAAACAAAACAAAAAAAGAATGGAAAACACACACACCCACACACCCCCACCCCCCCCAGCAGGAATAATGAAAGGTTGAAGGAACTGCAACACATGGGAAGATCAAAAATACCTGGATTTCTCTAACTTGGCTTAGCTCTTATTTATGAACAAAGCTGTTATCCAGAAGGTTATCTGTGCCAAAGAAAAAGGTGGTGTGTTTTGGGGTATTTGTTTGTTTTGGCTTTAAGATTAAGGTTTTTCCCTGTATAGTTTGTGACCACCTTCTAGTCATCTTGTTGCTGGATAGAGGTGTTTTGACCAGGTCCCAGTTCTGTGGGGTGGATAGGGTTGTGTGCAACTCTCTTGTCACCAGCTAAGCAAAAGACCCAATCTACGCAAATCTGTACTTCCAAATTATTATCAGAGTTTCTAATTTCCCAGCAAATCACTGGTTCATGCACCTTAGGGCCCCAGCCTTTGCAGTGTAGTACTGCACTAAACTATGTAGCTTGGTGGGCACTGGGACTGAGTACAGCTGTGCTGTATGACAGTCGCTTTGTGCTCGCTGAAATGTGTCGGTGTCTGGACAGGGTGAAAAGCCCTGGGAAAAGATGCTGCTGGGAGTTGAAGCATTCAGCTGCTCCATCTGCTTGTTACTCTGAGTGAGTTACAGAGAAGGGAATCATCTTAGGATTTTACTAGAGTCACCAGATATTTCAAGGTACTGTCTCGTCAAAGAGACCGAGAACATATCCAATGTCTTGGAAAATCAGAGAGGAGAAAATTGAAGAGTCCCCTGGGATACTCATTAGATATATAGCCTTCTATTCAGGCCTAGAGGGAATTTTTTATTTGTGGGTGGAGATAAGCTAGGATTGTGCCTACAGCAGTTCATATGATGCCTGCTCCTTGATTAATACAGCTGCACATATTTTCTAGTAGACATCACTGAGTTCAGGATTACACAGCTCTCAAAGCCCTCTGAAAAGCAGGCTGTCACTCTCCTGTCCCTCACCCTGTTTCGATAGCTTGTGCAATTGATGCTACAGATTTTAGGGAGGGTACTTCTCATCTAAGTAAGAATCAACAGTCTGATGGATTTAGCATCGTGTTTTATGAGATGGAGAAACATTAGGAGCCTATGAGCTCTTGAGAAAGAGAGCTCCGTTTTGAGCTGCCTGGAAATACAATTGAATAAAGAATAAAAACAGCCACCACTAATACAGGAGAGAAAATTGTGTGTGGGATACCATGAGGTTTGGAAGAATGTTCCCCTGAAAGTCAAAATCTCTTTGAGTTTAATGGACTTAATTGCAGGTCAGTTTGAATTTTTTCCTAAGCATTCAGTATAACTTTCCAGTTTGTTTACTTTTAAAGCTTGTAACTTCACAGTTGCTTCACACTTGTGCAAAAACTTTTGGATGAGCCTTGCTGATTAATTGATCATAGAATCATAGAATCGCTAAGGTTGGAAAGGACTTCCGAGATCAAGTCCAACCATCAACCTAACACCACCATGCCTACTAGATCATGTCCTGGAGGGCCACGTCTACACGTTTTTTGAATGTCTCCAGGGACGGCAATTCAACCACCTCTCTGGACAGTCTATTCCAATGCCTCACTACTCTTTCCGTGAAGAAGCTTTTCCTGATATCCAACCTAAACCTGCCCTGACGCAACTTGAGACCATTCCCTCTTGTCCTGTCGCTTGCTACTTGGGAGAAGAGACTGACATCCTCCTCACTACAACTTCCTTTCAGGTAGTTGTAGAGAGCGATCAGGTCTCCCCTCAGCCTCCTCTTCTCTAGACTAAACAAGCCCAGTTCGCCACTCCTGATAACACTTGTTTTCCAGTCCCTTCACCAGTTTTGTTGCCCTTCTCTGGACACGCTCCAGCAGCTCTATGCCCTTTTTGTATTGAGGGGCCCAAAACTGGACACAGTACTCAAGGTGCAGCCTCACCACAGCCGAGTACGGGGGGACAATCACTTCCCTACTCCTGTGCCCTTCTGAAATGTCTGGGAGTGAAATGTGCTCTAGCTGCATTGGTGATCGTACGATTTTGAACAGATTTTGTTAGCTTCATGGGGGGAAGTGCGTTCAGTTGTGCTCATTTGTAAAAGCGTCCCTTTTCTAATTGCATGTAGGTTTGCATGAATGTGTAACCGAGAGGATGGATGAGGAAATGTGAGGCTCTGGAGCCCTGTTCTCAGAGGGATTTGTTGTTTTCACATGCCTCCCAGTGGCAGTGTTGGAGTATTAACATTACTTAAACTATTGCTACTTGACATTTAAGGGCTATGTAATAAACCAGCCAGTTGAAAGTGCTTTTTGGCACTTGGGTATAAGATGTAATAAAGCCTCAGTGAAGTGGTGGCAAATTTCCAGCTTGGTTGTTTCATATCTCCTTACAGCAACTTCTTGCTTTACTTGTCATTGGCTAAATTAGTCACTACCTTCTTGCCTTATGTAAGATAAACTCAAATATCTTGTTGCTATCTGTTACAATCTCGCTGTGCTCTAAGGGGGGTTTAAACACTATTTTAGAAATATTTTGGGGTTGTTTTGATGTATTAGTTGATGGGAGAAAGGCTTTACCACACCACTGCTGTTAACACTTGAAATTACTCTGTGAGCTCTTGAAATGTTACCCTGTGTAATTTGCTTTAAATTCCACTGTTTCTACCAAAGTTTGTAAGTCCCCAGACCCTCCAAAGGCTATATAGGTATCTTTCTGAAATGCTGCCAAAGCTATGAACTGCTAAGAATGGAACTTGTAAAAAAATCATTGTTTTCCAAGTAACTTTTTAGGTTAGCAGACGTAAGAGAACTGTCTACTAATATACATACGGACAGTCCCTACTTTTGAGGGACTCCTTGTTTAGCAGTGCTTTAGGAAGGCAAGGAGGCAAAGTTCTTCTGAAAACTTTGTAAAGAAAACTAAGTGATGTCTTTTCTGTCTTGCTTTTCCTTCTGGTTTCCAACAGTGTCCCAAAGGGATGTCTTCATGTGTAGCTGTGTCTGATGTCCAAGTTACCTGCCTGGCACACCTTTATGCCAAGCCTTTCCTGTGCAGTGATTTAGCAACTGCCACTAATGTGAGTCTAGCATCTGTGACAGGGTTTGCTGGGGCTGCTCTGCTCTAGAGTGGATCCAGGTGCTGCATCTCAGTGGTTAAAGTGGTAGCAGGAAGCTGGTCTGGATGATGTCAGATAGGTACTTCTACATCTCTTAAGGCTGTCATATTTGCACCTGTCCCCTTCCTACCTGAAAGGGTAATTGGGACTGGTGACCTTGTCCAATGCATATATCAGTCCTAGGAAATCTTTCTGGAGTCGTCGCTGGAGCTGGATCAGGTGTAATCTTGAAGGCCTGTGCCAAGAATTTCAGGCAAAAACCTGCCGGTTCCTAAGAAAGCCCTTAACGCTATGAGTGAAACTGCTGTTAACATTCCTGTTCTCACTCCACAGCTTCAGATGGAGTTTGTCTGCGGTGGAATTTGTCTGCAGCGTAATAGCTCTCAGAGTGCTTCAGCTGACACTTGCAGTCCTGCTTGCCCTCCAGCCCGGAAGCTTTCTCTCAGTGCATTCTACTGAGTTTCTCTCTCTCTGGTTATATCCAGTGCAATATCTGTTCAGAGCTGACCTACTTGAGTAGTGAATGTAACAAGAATTAAGAACACTTGGAGAAACGCTTTACTGCCTTAAGAGCTCTGTATTTAAAAGCAAATGATCACACAAGTTTGCTTCCATGCAGCAGGCTTTGTCATGCATCACACAGTTACACAAGGCCTTAGCAAGTCTCTACTAGTTGATAGGTTTTAATTATTTTTCCCCTGAAGATGTAGGTAGCTTATCTGCAGTTGGGCATGGTATAATTGGTATCCTGGGATTTCAGTCTTGAAAACACTCGCACGGGAAGCCTGGTGTACCACATGAACACCACTTTACACTATGGATACTTGCAAGAGCCCAGTCTCTGATCAAGACAGGATACTTAGGCGTATCCTCAAAGCAAAGGGACTAGTGTGACACCGGATCAGGGTACCACACATTCAGACCACTGCCTGCAGACCTGAAGCCTATGAAGCACTGCACTCACCATCTCCAGCATCCAGATCCCAAAACACAGCAATTAATGCTATGAGCCTGGGCTTGGTCCAAGAACTCGTTATGTGTGCTGGGATGTGCCCTTAGATTTCCAGTAAAAAACCAGTATACTTTTCCTGTTGGTGATACGGACCCAATTCAACCAATTTGGGCAATATGAAGTTTATCCATTTCCCGCTGCATCAGTTGCAAAACCAGGCATGAGACATTCTCATCACTAATGTCTCATCCCAGTTATTGTAGACATAGACCCACAGTAGTGCTGTTTGTCAGCTCAAAGCTTCTACTTACTCAGGCTGTGTGAGAGAAGGAAATTGACAAAACAGATAAGCTTTTTTCTTGGGAGTGTTCTTGGCCACAGTTTTAACCCCCGAATTCTTGGGATCTCTTAAGAAAATGACCCATATGGTCACTTTGCTTTTAATCATGGCTGGTTCCTGGTGGCAACTGTCAGATGCATCCATCACCCTCTTCTTGTCTCAGTTATGATTTAATCTTTAACCTTTGTACTTATTGTTCAAATCCAGGACATGCTAGTAATAAGGAAAATTGGAAATATAAATTTTGGTCTGGAAGGGCTTGTGCAAAGCAAATTGAGTTTTATGTTTCCTGAATAGGGAGAAAAGAGTCTTTATATTGCCACTTAAAAACATTCTTCCTCTCTGCCTTGATTCTCTTCCTATGGCTGTACTGTAACCTAAGGTGAGCTGAGAAGGGGCTGAACTTAAAGATTTGAGTCTTTAGCAAGTCTTTAGGTATTCCTGTTACTCAGTTTTATAGTCAATAGCTGGTGCTCAGAAATAGAAAATCCCATACCAGCTGGTACTAGTACTAGGAAATCACCAAATATTTGCTTTAATTGGATTAATTAAAAGCAGGGGGAAAAATGAACAGAGAAGGGTGAAAAGTCTGTCTCAACTCCTGATGGTGATAGGCAATTTTGGGGTGCCTGCACTTGCATGAACCCAGCTGGAGACCTCTTAAGGAAAAAAAAGGGCCTAACTTTCAAAGTGTGCACCCCAAAAGACTCAAAAAACCAGATTCCCTGAAGATGGGCCAAGCGGGGCATCTGAGAGGAGGGATACCATCAAGAGAATTGCTACCTATGTTTGTAAACCACCTTCTTGTTTGTTTTCGATAATACTACGGTCTCTGATGCCAATTTAAAATGAAGCGTGCTGCCAAATGTGGCTTATTTGGCTGCTGTAAACCCTTACTAGGCATCTCTACGCTTACCCCCACCAGCTGTAATTTAGAAGGGGCTCGGATATCTCTTTATAAAAGCTAACAAAGCCTTTCTGTGTGTTTGCCTGCTGTGTGGCTCCCCACATCCTTGTGGCACTGCAGCCTGGCATTCCCAGTCACCTCTCATTAGCAGCAAGCCCTGGCATGGCCACTAATTGCCCTGAGGAGTGGAAAGGAGCCCACTTGATGTCCTTGGAGTCAAAGCCTCCAGCACTTTGATACACGCTCAGTAAATCAGCACAGAAGGCCCCAGAACAGGATCGTTCACTGAGCCCCAGTCAAAGGTTTGGTTTTAAGTACTCCCTGGCTCCAAAGTTTTGCTGGAAATGGTGCTGTGCCTTTTCCCATGCTAAGACTTTGATGGCTGAATGGAAGGATTCAGGATCAAGTAATGCTAATTAAGGGGCTGGGTTAAGACTCGGAAAAATTTGATTCCTGATTCTGTCATATCTCCCAGACAAGTCGCTTTTATAAGATGGTGTTGTTTCCCTTCACTGCCTCAGCTCTCAGAGCGTGCAAAAGGATAACCCAGGGTGGCTGGCTGGGACCTTAGGAGGTTGTCCAGTCCCCGCCCCTGCTCCAAGGCAGGATGAAAGGCACTGTGGTTGTTCCTGGTGCTTTCTTGGAGAGCCCAGCACTAGGCAGGTCTTGGCTGATGTGGGGTCTCAGTTGAGAGAGGAAGGTCAGGAATCGAGGGCATGTGTATCACCCTCAGGCAGTATGGGGTTCTGCATCACCCTGCAGTCACAACTGTGTGGTTGGGTAGTCTCCCCTGCTGTGGGGAACTCCATCCACCCTTGCAGTGCCTCCAAGATGCCCTGTTCCTCTCCTGGTAAGGGCATGATGAAGAGTGGAGGAGATACTTGTAGAAAGATATATGCTAGTGGTGAACGTGCAAGGCAGGGGACTGCTGCTCACCGCACTGCAGGGTAGTCCTGTAACCTCCATCACGCTGCTCCTATATTCACTTATTTGCAAATAGGAATAGTAATGCTTACCTGCTGCTCTTAGTGTTAAAAGAATAGCTTTGTCTTAATAGCCCAGGTTTTCCCACCCCTTCAAAGAGGAAGGTGTTTTCTCTGATAGTATCCCTCAAAAGAAAGAGAATTTAGGCAGATGATCATCTTTTATCAGTCTGAATATGACAAAACCCAGAGTGCTTTCTCTGTGCTACCAGTATGTATGTTCTGCCATAATAGAAAGCTGGCTGGGTAAAGGCGTGAACTGCAGAGATGCCTCAGACTGCAGCCTGCCATTTTTTAGCTGGTAATATACTATTAGGTCTACTTACGTAAAGACAGATTAGCGAGGATCACTGGAGTTGAAAATTCTATTGTCTCCTAATGAACTGGACATAAAAAGCTATCAAATCCTATTAAATTATTTAGTAGGAAATCTAGCTTGCATTCCCCTTTATCTCTGGAGATGAGTGAAATGTGAGGTCTAATCTAATTTTCAGACAGTGTTCTCAAAAACAGTGGGATTTTTCTGTAGCCTTTACTCTGATCACTGTTCAAAATGTATTTTGTATTACTCTTGCTCTTGTTTTGCTTTGCCAGTGGGTTCAGCTTCAGTCTTAAGAGAAGCAATGTACTGTTTCAGAAAAATACTTTCATTTTCACAATCAATAGTCAGTAAACTTCAAGAAATTTTGCAAAACGGGGTATGATCTTGGGACTGTATGTATTAAGATACCTGAAACAGAATTTATCATGAGAGGAAAATGAGTAGGTCCTATTAGGAGCCTTTGTACTCCTTTTTTTTTCCATAATAGGCACGATTCCTTATGTAGAATTTAGCAAATTGGTCTTGGGACCAATCAGCTTGTCAGGTAGGTGGAGAATAACTATTTATAGTCCTACCCAGAGAACCTGTCTGTCTCTTCATCAGCTTAACCTCCTTCTCCTCTTTCCTAAGTAAAGAATTTCCCAACATGGAGGCATTTTCTTCAAAGGGTCAAGGCAACAATTAGTGATGTTGGTTGGCATGCAAAGGCTAAAGACAGTATGAGATCAAATGGAAGTGCAGTCAGAGGGGCACCTCTGGCAGACTATTCCTCTCTGTTGATCTCCATTTGCAGCAAATTGCAAATTCTGAGCAAATATGTAAAGGTGAGAGGAAATTGCTTGACATGCTTCCATCCATGGCTTTCCAGCTCATGGTCTCTATCAATGTTTGTTGTACAAAGCAAATGAAAAGAATATAGATGAAACTGCCAAATATTTTTTTTTTAAATCTGTTTTGGTTTGCTTCTGCTTTTAAAGGTAAGCCATGCTGGTCTCAAAACACATGACCAAGGGTCGTCAGGTGCTTGCAAAAATTTGGAAAGGAATTTGAGGGGGAACTATAAAATAAGTTTTTGTTGTAGTGCAGTGCTGTGGGAAAGCATTACATTTCAAGTTTCAGTAGCCCCTTCCTGTCCTCAGACACCTACTTTAGAGTTTTTTGGGAGGAAGGGGTGTGGTGGTTGTGTGTTTTGTTTAGATCTAGCTTTACCAAATGGGCCAGACTAACACTGATTTGGTAAAAAGTTCTGAGTGCCACAATCCAAAATACTTTTGAAATCACCAGGCTTTGCTCTTGTGTTAAACCATGCACCATGCCTTACACCCCTCCAGCTACTAAGACAATCAAAAGCTCAGGCAGGTCAACAGATCCATCAAGTGAGGTTACTCATTCATTTCACTGCAGTCCCCAAACCGGAACCAAACACACGCAATGTTTCACCGCAGGTCTCAGTCAGGACTCTAGCTTTCCCCCTTTTGGGTCCGCGATCAACACACGTTCATTCATTTACCTTGATGCTCTTGAGATCGATTGTGGGTTCTTTGGGTTTAGCTGGTGCGGGCGCAGGTGCTGGCGCAGGTGCAGGTGCTGGTGCTGCTGCTGGTTTCTTTACATCCTTCTTTGGTGCCATTTTGTGTTGCTTAAACTTGAAAGTAAAGGTGCCCCTCCCAAAAAACCTTAAAAAAAATAAAAATTAAAAAAAAAATACTGAAACCTTAAAAGTGATTCCCAGGAGAGGAGCAGTGGTCAGAATGAGCTACAGCCTGTGCCCTGGAGGTGGACCCAATGTGCTAAACTCTATAAGGGCATATATATATATTTCACTTAGTGCCTCGTACAGTCCTGACACATGCAGCTGGATTGGACAGCTTGCTAATCAAGGGGGATGTCATTCCAGCTCGAGCTATAAATGGAATATAAGAGTTCAGAGCTTCATTAGATCAAGGGACTTCAGTGGTTTCCCCCCACTTTAAAAACCCCAGCCAACTCCTCTGTATTTTTTTAATGCATATAAAGGAGAGGGAAATATGCCAAACCCAATTTCAGATCTGCTGTTGACATTCAGAGGTGGATTGAACAATCTTTTTTCTCATCAGAATTTCTGTTCTGCTTAAGTAATAAATCTTCTTTTTTCCCTTCCCTCCCCTGTTCCCCCATGCCTGTGTAGCGCTCCAGGAGGATTCAGTTTCAAGTAGGAATTTTGACTTTCATGGCTGGGAAGATCATCAATTTCCAGCCTCATTTGTCTCCCTCACCACAGCCCCTCACTCCCCCTCTGCTTCCTTCTTTTACAAGGAAGCGTTGATCGAGCAAAGGCTCTGGGTGTTTAAAAATAAAGCATACAAATATGGAAAACACTGCGGTACCTCAGCCAAGGCGTCTTTCCCAGACCCTGAGTGTCTTTCAGCTGTTCCTACTATTCCTTTCTATCGTGTTAAGGCTGTGTTTAAAATTGAAAATTGCTTCCTTTAATCTTTTCCTTTGATCTTTTTTCCTCTCGTAGGGATAAGCTGTGCCCTGATAGAATGGAGGTCAGTTGGATATTGTGTTTTCCCACACAAAAGGTTTCCTTTTGTGATGTGTTTGATTGGAAACTAGCTATCAGGCAAAGGAGGTACTTCTGTTTTCACCTCTTCTACCTGTTGCCCATCCTGTGTCTCTTGTTTATCTTTCTGCCCCTCAGTCTCCTGATGAACCTTCTGGCTCCCCATGCTCTCCAAGAGCTAAAACTTTCAGGAGAAGATGGCTTTTCTGTTTTTCAGCACAGCAAAACAGCTGACACTTTCAACCCTGATGGTTCCCCTGGGTCCATACAATTGAGATTTTCTGCAGGAAAAAACCCAAGACTACTGATTGTTCCTCCCTTGTCCAGCAATCTCTCTCCCATTTACTTTCCAGACTCCTAAAGTTCTGTGCTAGTAAGGGCAAGGCTTTTGATGGGACCTTTATTTCTGTCTCATGAACTATATGGTGGAGTGTTCTGTAACTAGAAATTTGGAGCTTGAAGGCTTGGACGGACACTTAGCATCCAAAATCCAGCAGGGTATCCAAGCATTTGCATTTTAGGTTAATGTGTTTTTAAGGGAGGTAAAATTATGCACAAAATGCACACCAAAAATAGGCCTTTAGAGTGGCTGAAGGTGTGTCTTCATGTGAGAGAACCTGTGCTCAGAGCTCTTCTTTGCTGCGTGACCTTGAGCAAGAGAAGTGGAACTTCTTGAAAGTTGAGTCATCTCCTTTGAATCAATAGACCTGTACTGAGCCTTGGCTCAGTCTTTGGTTTAGAGAACACAGACCAGGAGAGATTTTATTTCCTTTTTTTCTACGTTTAGTTTTGTGAATGCTTTGGGACAACGAGTCTGGATGTATGAGCTCTGCTGGCTGCCTTCAAGGTGTTTGGAGGAATTCCTGCTCTGCTGGCCTGCCTGGGAAGGCAATGGTGTGGCCTCTCCTGCCCCACTGCAGGTTAGCAGGAGCCCGTGGACTATCGTACCTGAGGGGCCTGATGAGGACATCTCCAGTGATGCTGATGTTTTACATCACACAAATCAAGCTTCAGCAAAATCCACCAGTGGAAGTGGATCCTGGAAGTATAACTCAGGTGGAAATACACCTATTGTAAGAACGAACCAGTGATGATCTAATAATTTCTACCGTCACCTGAGGTTTGCAATGAAGTAAGTGTGAAAGCTACCATCAAATATATTTTGGAAGGAAGACAAGCTTTCAGAAATGAAGCATGAACTTAATGCTGGCTCTGCACAGTGTGGCCTGAGAATGCAGATATGCCTGGATATGCTTCATGCTGCCAGGAAAGGAGGTTTGGTGAGGAGCTGCCAGAAAATAATTGTATATTGATCAGGTGAGAAGATAAACAGGTGCAGAGGAGGGTGGCAGGTCCTATTTCAATCGTTGGGTTAAGGATTTGGATCCAGTCAGTTTTCTGGGCTTGGGACAGGACACCATGGGTTTATCTGCTTGGCAAGCACAGATGTGTCCCAGGACATCTCTGGGAGTGTGTTGGGTCTGTTCCTAGGGAGAAAAGTCATCCCAGGTGATGAGGAGGAGACCTTTCCCTGTGCTCTTGCATGGGAGCTGCCATCCGCAGATTCTTTGGTGGTGGTCTACCGTCACGCCCTGGGTTGCAGAGCGGATTCCAGGGGCTGCAGCAGGAAGGCTCCTCTTCCACTTTTAGCAGCAGCAGCTTCATGCAAGCAGGAATACTGGAGCAAACCCCCAGCCTCTCCCTCGTGTTTGCTGGGACTTGCTGAGATCTGCTCTAAGGGAAAGCAGCAGCAGCTGGGGATGCGAATTATCACTGGTATCTGCCTTGTTGGGCGCACAGCGCCTGGGGAGTGCATGGATGCCTCTCTCCTGCAGGAGAATCCATTGAGGGGGCGTGTAACAACAGTGATGGAGCTTCAGATTTCACAAGGTCCCAGAAAATCCAGTAGTAAGAAAGCTGTTGGTTGGAAACAATGCCCTGGTAGTGCTGCTACTCTCTGAAACAGGGGACAGCTTGCTTGGGCCTTGCCTGGTTTTTATGAATGGTTTAATTGATGAGGATGTGGTTCTGGCCAACAAAAAACTTTTATGCATTTGGGCTGCATTTAGGTACATATAATATAACAATACAAGGGAAATGTGTTTTCCATACAGAGCGTTGACATGATTCATTCTGACACTTCTGAAGTGGATTATGTTCCTTTTCTCAGGCTAAAGTCATGTAGAAGTGGCACTGATTGCAGTACCAGAATGGAGCTGGGAGCTCCTGCGCTAGATTGCACTCCCTGTGAAATTACTCTGAAGCATCTGCCTTTCTCATCCAGTTATAACAAGATGGCTCTGTCTTTGTGTTTCCTACAGCCCAAGCAGTCAGCTCCTATGGCTCTAGGAGGAGGGAGACGATGGTTTAAATCCATGCAGTGAAGTAGGAGATTAGATCTCCCGTATTTCAGGGGAGCATGCAAGTGATGGAGCTGCTGGATGAAGGGGTGGGCACACTGCTGCTCCTGCTCTGCTTCACAATGACATTCCTTCGAGATTTTTGCTTTTTGCTGTATAAAATGCTTGCAAATGCAATTAACTTACCATTTTGCAAGTAACTTCAAAATAATGTGCTTGGTTTTTCATTATCCACACAGGAACTTTATTTTCCTTTTACGCTTTCAATATGGCCATTAAGCGGTGTGTTATAATGACTGCCCAAGAGACATTTTGACTAGTCGTTGTGTATCTGCAGTGTTGCACAGCGGTCAGACGGTAAAGCGAGCTTCTTCCAGGGTAAGTTTGCTCCGAAGAGCTTAGGCCAGTGGTTTCCTTCTGGGTGTTTTACTCTGTTCAAGGTAGCCACGGCAGCCAGAGGCCTGGTTTAGGAGGCCACAGAGGAAGAGATCCTTTTTGGGCAAGATCATGTTAACTTACATGCTACTATTCTATGACCAAAAGGGCCACTGTGAGTTTAGTGTATCTCTGAGTACCTGCTTCAAATGTGGTTTCCTTGCTTTATTGTGTGAAGCTTTTGGAAAGTTTGTCACAGGATAGCAGATCAAGCAGTAGGGGAAGTGGTGTTGGTCACTCAGGAGGCTCTGATGGAAGTTTGCTTTCAGGCGAGGTGTGTAACACTGAGAATACAGACAGTGTTCACAAATACCTAAGGATAATGAATCTATTCCAAACTCTTCTCAGAGTCTTCCTCCTGTCGTCCCATGTGTGCTTACCTTCTCTCATTTCAGCTACCTGACTTTCCTTTTCTCTTTCCTGCGATCAGCTCCTGTCTGACACCTACTGCTGTTAAGTAATTGCTGCATTCCTCTTCTGAAGGTTGGGTGGCTGCAATGTCAGCAGGAAAAATTGCAAGTGTAGGTGCACCATTTAGCAAGCAATGAGCTTTGAGAAAGATTACGATGGTTTGGAGCTGTGCCCTGGTACAACCACCTACTTTATTCAGCCCTTAAGTGGGAAGTGATCCCATTATCCAAAGTTACGGGAAGTACAGAGAAGTTCATGGAGAAGCCTTTTGAACACAAACAAGGGAGGCTCAGTGAAATTAAAAACTAATATGTGAGAATGAAGTTTTTTCTGACACCAATTAGATTGTGAAACTTGTTGCTGGGGGATTATTTGAGGCCAAGAACCTAATAAGATGCACGAAGGAACTGTGCATTTAGGCAATTATCAAGAATATCAGAGTTGCTGTAATTCATAACAAATTTGGAAGGCAGATATATAATCTGTTTCACTGTGCTTAAGCAGTTCTTGAACTGATAGAGATGGGGTGCATCTTCCTACACCGTGATGCTGCAGAGAGCCTTGTGCTGTCTCCTAAACATCTGGTTTTGGTCGTAAAAGAGAGATTAGTGCCTCAGCTAGACTGCTTGTCTGGTTTGTTTCTCACACCTTTCACCACAGGCTTAAAGTAACAAGCTGGGGATCTGCTGCCAGCAAAGTCTCTCAAGTTCTCTGCTTCAGTCTGTAACGCTGACTGTGTGCAACAAGGTGCCTAATTCATCTGCACATGATTTGGCTTTGTCAGTGCTCACAACATGCAAGGCACTTTCAACACAGGAGAGTAATTAGCTATCCAAGGTGCTCGCAGCTGCAGGACACCTTGATAAACTGTGGAAGCCTGTGCAGAAGAGGGTCAAGTCTGATGAATGGCCAGGTCAGCATGTTTCAGGGGTCTTAATCCGATAAGGGTGTCCTGTCCTCAGGAAGGCAGTCTGGGAGCAGGGCACAGCATGAGATGAGACCTGGAGGTGACTGCGCAGGAATGTCACCAGCAGGCAGTCAGGGCTGGCAAGATGGGACTTGCAGGTGGTGGGAAATAGGGCAATGATGGATGCATGCTGGAGAGGGCTTTATATAAGGCACAAAGGTTGGATTGCGTGCACCGATGAAGGGCTCTGACTCGAGGGAGGTGATGGGTGTGTTTTGGAGGGCAGATTCGCGTCTTGGCTCCTTCAAGTGCTGCGTAAGGCGTTGGTAGCCTGAATGCAGTCAGGGGCACGCAGCAGCCAGAGCAGTGTAGGCTGGAGTCAAACCATGCTGAAGGAGCAGGCAAAGGAATGAGTGTCTGAAGAAGGGGAAAGAAGGCACCAACTGGTGTGCCACATATAGCTTACGGCTGACTTAGCACTTGTGCCAAAGTGCCCTCCTGCTCAAGGTTTTCTAATTCTGTCCCAGACGATGTCAGTGTCCCCCAGCAACTGCCAGTGAGACATACAAGGCATTCCTCAGCCCGAGAGTGTCTCTGTAACCCCCCCTGCCTCACCCCAGGAGGGCTGACAAGGGAGGGAGCAGCTTCCTGAAGGTGTGCCTGCTTCTCAGCTCTTACTCTGGATGACTTGGGGGCTGCTTTTGGCTCACATTTGGGCTGCTCGCTTTCCCAATGCCATTGTTCCTTGAGGAAGAAACAGCGTCACCCAAGAGCGCTTTGCTTTCCACTCTCCTGTCAAGCTTTTGATTTTTATTTTTTTTTTTTTTTTTTTTTTTTGGTGTCTCAATTTCCTCTGCACAAGCATCAGCTTATAGATTGCTGAGCAACCAGGTTCTGAAATGCAAGTGCCTGGCTAAATGTAACCAAAATGTGTGAGCAGGGCTGTGTCTGGCTCCTGTTGTCCTTTGGCAAGAGCTGTGGTTGAGGCAGAATGTGTGTATCAGGTCACACCAAGCAGGACTCTACCAAGGAAAGCACTAGCTGATGGGCCCGGAGGGGTACTGTGTAGTTTTAAATGTAAAGATTAGGCACTGAATAAGATGCTAATCTCTGCATGCTTTCTCACATGACGTAAGATAAAATCCCCTTGGTGCTGCTTTGGGCAATTGGGATTCCTGTGGCTTCAGGGCCCTGCAGCCTGGGCGTGAGCTGCAGAGATTCGCTGCCTTTCCCTTCCTCTCTTTTCCCTGGAGCGTGCAGCAGAGGAGTTAAATTACTGTCCAGTTAAAATGAACTGTGTCTTTCTCAGGTCCCATTTTAATCTACTAAGAAATGTTGTGACTTCAGACTTGGCATTAATGGACAGCTAAGTATATGGCATAGAGTCCCCGCATACCTGCATTGCCTGGAAAATTTCAAGGTAACATATGAGACATCAACCTCTTTCACTTTTTTCCTCTATCTCGTTTTTGACAAAGTGCTCCAGAAGGTCTCGAGTCAATCCAGGATGTAAAGGCCAAACTGACTGGTGGGATAAATCACCAGGCTTAACATGTGGGTTAAACATTAGAGATGGTCTGGCTTGAAATATCTCAAAACTCACAGATTGTATCTGTTTTTAGGAAATCTGGGGCCTCTTTTTCTCTCTGCCCATCAGTAAGACTTATTCTTGGTGATGGTAGGTATGAATAGCCTTCAAGACCCAAAGCTTGGAGTTGTGGGCATCACTCTGATCACATTTTCTGTCCTCGTCACTGAAATCCTGTCTCTGCTAAGCATGCAGTCTGCATTTACTTAAATATTGCCAAATGCCTAGATACCTCAAAACATGTTGGACACATGAGAACACCCTGTTTTCTAATTGCATGCATGAATTTTGCTCTTTTGTTAGAATTTCAGTGTAGCTCAGTCATATGCAAACCTTGAGACAGCCCAGCAAGAATGAAGTTGTAGAAACTCAAATTTTTTGGCAATTTCCATGTCTAGCAGTAAATAGTTTGGATTTCAGATAATACTTGTACATTTTGAAACATATCTAAAAGATTATATTCTTTGGGGAGAGAGGATTATATTCTTTGGGGAGAGAGGGCTGTAACTACACTGTCATATGATCAATTGTATTGTATATATCTCAGGAAACTGTTTAAAGAGTCTAAGTAGCATTGTCAAGGCTTATTAAGCCCTGATAGAGATCAATGTGAATATTCTGAATATAAGCTGTACTGTAGTTGGTCGGAGTGGACACAAATGAGTGTAAAGCATTTGGTGAGCTCCTCCTTTCTCATGAATCATTCTGAGAATGTTTCTGAGCATCCTGTGCACCACCTTAATGTGTTTATTTCTGCCTGTAAAAGTGGCTGTATGTAAAGGATTGACATGGAAAGCTAAAGCTGATATTCTGCTTTGAAGGTTTGGGGGTTTGAGGCTATTGTATTGTTTCACCACAGCACCCCAAGCTGTGGCACCCCTATATAGTCAACACTACACCTTTTCTTCCAGCCTCCCAGCCATCATGGTGCTCAGCTTGATGTTGTATATGGACTTGTGTTCTTCCATAGCATTAACAGGTTCTTTCTGATGGCACTGCGTCCTCTTACTTTAGCAGGATTTTCATTCCCAGTGCCTGGCCTGTGGCTGGAGGGGTGTGCCCCAACTAGCAGGCAAAGGAGGCTGCAGGCAGGGCCAGGCAGAGTTTCCTCACAGTCCTCTAGCCAGTCAGGGGTGGAAGAGCCTTCTTTTAGAAATGTCATGAGAAAATTATGTGAGCCCTTTAATGCATTTAGTGGGAAAGGGAAGACTCAGCAACTGGTTGTGCTGCAGTCTAATGGGCCAGAGCACATAGTGAGCTGCCGAGTGCTTCTTACAGGAGGCGGGAAGGTCTTGCCACTGCCAGCATTACACTGGATAAAGCTGGCCAAGCTGTTTAAAACTAGCTGTAACACCTCTGTGTTCCCTCTGCATGTGAAAACAAACCTCCGTAAAGCACTGCGAAATCTTCCCGTTGAAGCTCCTTATGGGTGCAAGCCTGTTCTTGGGGAGCAGTGATGTATATGTGAGTAATGTCTCTCCTCCAGGATCTGTCAAGTCGCTATGCTGGCTTTCTTTAAATAGCCTGCTGCTTCTGCACCCCTTATTTAGCTGTAGGGAGGCAAGTGACACAGTGATGCTCAAGAATGTCATTTTGCTTCTTGTGTGACCTATGAGATCAGAGGTGGTTAGCAGGAGACATACAGTGACTCTCACAGAAAGCGCTGCTGGACTCAGGACCTGGAAATCCTGCAGGGCTGGATGAGATATCAGCACAAGGGCTGAAGGAGACCCCCTGAGGGGAGACCCTGGCTGTAGAGACTAACTCTACACCTTGAACTCTTTATGAAAGCTTCATGTGCCTGGTGTTTGGCAGCCAGAGAAAGCTGCCTCTGCTTCCACCTGCAGCAATTTTAACTATTACATTTAAAGTTGCTATTTCATATGAGATGCATGTAATCAGGGCTTTGGAGGTCCACATACAGCGTACGATACTAGTGAGGTCTCCATTGCAGCCACTTCTGCTTGAATAGCCAGCCCTGAGGGTTTTTCTCCTGCTTGTTAAACTTCTGTCAAAGTCAGTTGCTTTGCAATATGAGATGACTTCATAGCTGCCAGCGAGAGGCTGATGACATACTTTATGAAGACTGTTACCCCCAAAGGTAGCTCAGTTATTTTTATTAAATACGGTTGTCCCAAACTCATCTCTCCTGAGCAATTCTGTTGAGCAGATAGTACTGCAACAGTTGGCTGTGGGCTGCTCCATGTGTATGTGCAGGGGTGACTTTTAACCCTTTTTGCTTATAAGGTTATTTCTACTTTTCTCCTTGAGAAATATTAGATCTTAGAAGTGGAATCAGCAAGTGCAGCCGGACCTTAAGTACCAAAGCTGATCCAGATGCCTGTTTTTACCAAGGGCAGTTTAAATGACAGTGGAAAGTATGGTTGAAGTCTTCACTTCTGTAGTTTTGAGGACTCTGCTATAGGTGGGAGATCAGATCAGGAAAGGTGGTGCTGCCAGAAAAGTGTTGCCTGAAACAAACTCCAACCTTGTGACTTCTTTAAATTAGTTGTGCCAGCTTTTTTTTTTTTTTGGCAATGATCACATTTGAAATTATTTACCTGTTCACTTTGGCAAATGCATTTGAGTTTCTGGGTTTGTCAAAGATGGGTAAATGTAACTATTCACAACATAAAATCTGGACGGTCTGGATTAAGATGTAGACCCCATGGTATTTTTATTTCCTTCCTGGTTTGTCTAACTCTCAGAATGTGATGCTGGCAGAAAAATCTTGCAGTAACAAGCTCATCATTAGTTTTGAGGAAATATGTTGAAAAACTTTTTTGTAAAGTAAATAGATTTGGTGATGAGTTTTGCCAAAGAATATAAGACATTTCCACAAAAAGGAAGTGCTTTAGAAATTCAAGTGTGGGTTTTGTAGTAATTCGTTCCCCTGTACTTGTACAACAGCATTATCCATGAAGGAATTTAGTGGCTCTTACAAAATTCAGACATGCTTTTTATCTCTCATGTAGAAATGAAACTCTAGTTTCTGGTATTTACCTGCTATTTCAGCAACAGTCTGTGGCACCCGTATGGTCCCAGGACAGCAGAACTCCAGCGGTGTTGTGCAACTGGTGTGATAAGATGAAATAAAGTTGGCTTCATCTCAGAGGAACTTCCTCCACCTTTGTGACCTGGAGTGCCTTGTAGCATTAGCCTCCTCAGGAGTGTGACTGGAGGTGGGATCCGCGTAGCCCTTTTGTCTCCAGGCGTCTGGTCCTGTGGAGCGTTTCTGCCCGGTGGGTACCGGTGAATGTTTCATTTTGGTTCCTCTTTATCAGTAGCGTGTTTTGTGGGTGATTCCCTGGGGGACACATGGAGCTGGTTTTGTTTCCTGGCAGATGTCTAAAGTAAACAACTCGGCTGAATGTTTGAATATTTTTAACTAGCAATAACATGAAGCTGTGTGTGCTGCAATGAACATAAGCCTGTGCTTTTCCTTCAGAAACTGTTGTGAAATCTTTGTGTGTGTTTTGATTTGCCCTTGTAAATGTTACGTACAGATAATGGTTGACAAAGATCTTTGAATAATTCTTCTCTTACTGTGCTTAAGTGATTTGGCAGGGGCATGGGAGATGGCTTAAATTATAAGCTTTTGGGACTTAGCATTTGTATAGCAGCTTTATCAAAAGATACTATCTCCTAGTTTCAGTGCTGTTCCCTGCGATGAGTGGACACGTTTCTTATCATGACAAAATCTTATTGCCATAATGAGGGATCTAAGAATTAAGTCATTTGGAAATCTGCAGCTGTGGGTGGAACTTTAACCTTGTTGGATGCATCTTCCAAGGAGTGGTGTAAGGTTAGCAACCTCCAGCCAGTGTCTTCCTCCTCCCTCTTCCTGAGTCGAATGTCAGTTTAGTACAGCTTTTATCAGATAGCTTGGAGCAGGGAGCTGCTGTACATTTAATAATGCTGTAGTTACCAGCATGTGAGGTTTGAGGCTGGAATGTCACTTTCGTGCCTGCTTATTTGGTAGGAGTTGGTGTTGGAAGTCTCTCCTGTTTGTGCTCTTGATGATCTGCAATCAGTTGAGAGTCTAACTCTCTTTTAAAGTTAGATGGGGCTTATGCTCATTTAGAGCATTGCTGTAGGGATGTCCTCAAGGAAGCTTCCAGTGTGCAGTCCCTGCCCTCTTTTCTTTGCATCTTTCTTTTTTTTTACCACTTAGTTACCTATTGAGCCATCATGGAGGCAAAGTTTTTATTTCCTCTTCCAAAAGGTTTAATTTCCACAAAGACTTTGTATGGTGTTTTAACAGTATTTAAAGAACAACTGTAATCAAGTCTGTCTGCTGTGGCCTTTGACATTTAATACAAGCATGCTGCTACTCCCGGGTGGCATGTTGGCTTCTCTGCTCGAGGGTGGCAAATGCTGAAAAGCACTTTACCCCCACTCCCCTGCACATCTAATTCAGCAGATGAACACGGTAGAGTTCAAAACTGACATTTCCCAGTTCCTAATTAATTCAACAGGTGCGTCTTGTCCCACAGTCCTGTCCCTTCAAAGGGAAGGAGACACCAGAAGCCGCAGCATGGTTGTGAACACTCGCTCTCATGGTCTGTCTGCTCGCTGGGAGGAGAGGAGCTGTGTTTGCTGCAGCTCAGGATTAGACAGTGGAAGGTAACAGTCCAGCAGAAAGCGGCAGCTCTTGGGATAAGACGACATCTGTCAGGAGGAATGTTGTGTGGGCAGCTTCAGCGGCTGAGGGTTGCTCTTCCTCTCTGTGTGCTCTGATGCAGGCTGGCTTTCCGTCATCCTTTGCTCAGTAATGAGGATGGTAATTGTTATTTATCAGCCAAGGATTTCGGTGGTCACAAGTGATTTTCAGAGATCAATTTTGGGTTTTCAGAAAGTGATGAATCCTCTCCTCTTTAAAAAAAAAAAAGCTGCCTCCTTTCATGGATTTCTAAGCTGAATATCCTCCAAACCAAGGTGTTTCAACTCACTTCCCTTTGAACAATCCGTTACTACAGATGGGTTTTTAAAGAGCAAGTGATAGCTAAGTCTGTTTCTAATGATGTCTCTGGGGCCATAAGAGAGTAGTACGCTGTACATTGTGTGTGGCGTGATTAGGGTTCAAATCAAGGAGAAAAAGAACCTAATGGGGAAACAATAGTATGAGGGAGGATAAACACAAATACAGCCAGGCAATCTGGTAAGTGGGTTCAAGGCATAGGGACAGCTAGGAAAATATGTATGAACAGGATTTTGGTACCCAGCACACTGAAGTGGTATCAGCTGCAGATGCTTGGATGTTGAATTGATGGGAACAGTGTTAACGGGTCTGGCACACCTTTCCTTTCTGGTCTCTGGGGCCAGGACAAGTTAGCACAGTGGCCACATCATGGGGCCTGAATTCCCATCTCAGTGTTGTCATGAGGCAAACAGAGAGTGCGTGACCCCTCTGGAAAGCAGATGTGGGGAATTTTATTACTTCCTGTTCACTTTAAGATGATCAAAATTCAGTGTTTCAGAGTCAGAAGAGACTCCTAGTATGCCTTTTTTATGCATTTGGTTGGTGAGCTCCTGAAAGATAGAGCTTCTCGCCTTCCTAGGGCCATTGCAAACTGCCAGCTGGATTTTTCTGTGTTGTCTTTTCTCTCAGCCCTAAACTTGTGCCCACGCAAGGGCTCCCAGCCCTGTGTCATATCTGAAGGTTACGTCCAGTGATCCAGCTGGAGCTGGAGAAAATGTGCCCAACAGCCAGCGAGGCTCTTGGTGTACCTGGCCTGTTGTAGAATAGATGGCCAAGAGATCCCTGCTGGTTTTAATGGCGCTCTGACAGTTTTGGCCAGCAAGCATGGTGCGCTTCGTTATAACTCAGTTTTCACGCAGGCAAATGACCTTTGCAGAGGTTATTAAGTAAAGCACCTCAAACTTTCATGGTCCTTTTAAAGAGCTAGTGACGGTTTCCTTGCTGGGGGCCTCTGTACTCTTTGGTGCCCATGTGGGGGTGGGCTTGCATGGGCAAGGACAGGGTTGTGATCCACATCCTAACAAATAATACTGCACCCCAGCCTAGTTCCCTGTGACCTGCCTTCACAGGGCGCATCCCTTGCAAGCTTCTGGGGCTGGGCAATGCTGTCGCCTGCCCCGCTCTCCCTGTAGCTGAGCTGGCAGGCCTGGCCAGAGGCAGGGAGAGGAGTGTTGTGCAGCAGCAAAAGGGCTGGCAGCTGTGGGATATTCCCTTCTTTCTGATGGCTACAAATCCAGGCAAGGCTCATTTCATTGCCATGGTAGTGCCTCCTGACTGTGAAGTACAAGGAATAATCAGTGGCAGAGCATGATGATAACAGGTTAATCAGAGGAGAA
Organism: Psophia crepitans; assembly: GCA_013399095.1. Lineage (NCBI taxonomy): Eukaryota > Metazoa > Chordata > Aves > Gruiformes > Psophiidae > Psophia > Psophia crepitans. The sequence goes on from VWZZ01004139.1 coordinate 1,217,377, forward strand.
CTATTCAGGTGTTCCTTTGTCTGGGAAATGAAGCACTTCTGTAAAGACATTTTCCCCCAAATATTTTCTCACAAGACTTAGAAGGCATAATGTTGGAGACATAGTATTAATTTTGCATTGCTATCAGTTTTATGTTTGTACATTTGGTTTTTTACGTACTGATTTCTTTTTCAGCAGCATTTCAAAAAGCATTTCTCAAAAGCATTTTGAAAGTGCTGTAGAAATGTTACTTTTGCATTTGCCATACTGCAAATAATATCTTCAGATTTCAGGCTCTAACTGGAGTCCCTACGTGATGTGCCGCACCAAGAAATATTGAGAAATCCTGCCTCGGAGATGCAGGAAGGTGAGCAAAGGTTATGGGAGAAAACCAAAGCAGAGAGCAGCCAACCGACTTGCTGGAGGAGCCCCAGCTTGGCAGTTGGAGGTAGAGGAAGGAGATTTGTCTGCTGAGTCCCAGTCCAAGGTATGTCCACTGGAATGACCTGTCTCACCTGAGCAGCTTTCAAACATCACCCCTGGCTCCTCTTTAGGTGTCTTTCCTTTTGATGAAATTATGATGTTTAGAGAATTATCAGGGCATCACGTAAAGACTTTGTAGGCTTGAGTCCAACCCTTTGGAATCTCAAGTGGATGGAGACTTCCTAGTGGAGCATCTAAAGCAGCCTTCAAAAGTGGTGTGGAGGCACTGTCCTGGGCTGACTGGACTGGGGAGACAGTTGTTGGAGCACACCTGAAAATGGATCTGGTCCAGTGTAGATGCTGTGTTTCCTGGTCAGATCAGAAGTGGTGGGAGGGTGGCATGTGAAATTTCCATCTGAAATTATTTAAGGGCTCAGCTCTGTCTGCATGGGCACAGCATGAACCTTTTACAGTAGGAAATATGTTGAGGCTGGTAATGCAGTGGGGTTTTCTTTTTCCAAATGTGGAATTAATCCCTTGTTTTATCTAAGGAAGATCTGAGCTGCAGGTGGGTCATTAAAGAGTTTTGTTCAGGTATATCTAATCAATTTGCTACAGAATATTTTGGCTGCAACTTTTGTACTCTGACTAGTATGATTCACTCTTCTTGACCTGGTTGCCTAAGAAGATGAGGCTTAAGGATTTGTCTTGCTTGTCCATATTTCTGTATTCTCCCAGTGATATTTCTGACTCTCTTGGAGTATTGCAGCCTCATTAGAAAGGAGGACAGAAGTGTAGGAAGGTGATCACCTTACTATAGCTTTTATGAAAATTGAAGCTGGGAAGAGTCGCAAATCAGGCCCTGTTATTATAAAGCACATATCCTATTTAAATCTTAAAGTGAGAAAAGCAAGGAAAGAATATTGGGCCATTTTTCTCTTGTTACAGAGAATATCTCTTTATTTCCCCCTCGCTGATATTGCCTGTCACAAATCAGGGGTATGGGAAGTAAGTGCTAATATCAGTGCTCGTTGGATTTGCAAGGCAGTAATTCAACACTTGAATGGACAGACTGTTCGGTGGAAGGCTACGTGGTTACTGGAGTGAATGAATGAGATTATTGCTGATGAGAACCGGGGAGTTGGAACTATTGGTATTGTGAAGATAAGGGGGGGGTGAGGGAAGATAATGGAAGATGATTGTCCTGTTTTAAGAAGAGTCTGTGTGCTCCCAGAACCTGGACAGGACACATTTGTACTCATTTGGGATCCTGACATCAGGCTCTGTCTCCTCCGTATGTTTGTAAAGCATGGAGTCAGCCCTGCTGGAACAGGATATTTCCCAGCTTTGAATGGTGTAAACACCTTGGAGTTTATCCTCCGTGGTGATGAACCACCAGGGATTCCCAAATACTTCCACTGGCAACTTCCCATTTCTGGTCCAGAGCCCAGCTTCTTGCAGATGAATCTGTCAGGCTTGTAAATACTAAGCACTGCAGTCTGGTGGGGTGGTGAGCCCTATTCTGGGAACTGCCATGCTGTATCCTGGTGTGGCTTTCACCTAGCTGTGACTCGCTGTAGCTGCCCCCCAGGTGAGATTTGTCCTTTCTCACAGTGTTAAATGGGCTATAAATTCCTAACAAGGGTCCCCTGGATGTAGGATGTGCTCTTATCCAAAGTTTGTGTTTTATGGTCACCCTCTTGGAGTCTCTTAGACTCTCTCTCTCCTATTTTTTTTTGAGCCACTTGTAAAATCTGATCCTTTCCTATCCACTACTAGGAGTAGTGCATAGGAATGTAGCAGTAGTATGGAGGAGGAGCACCTCAGTGGCAAAGTGCTACAAAACAGCTCCAAAAAGCATCTGGGAATGGAGGGAACTCCAACTAAGGGGTGTTTTGGGTCTTCCCTGCAAGGAAGCTGTCTGGCAGTTGTGGTCTCCCCTTCACCAGTGGGGGTATCCTTAAGGAGGGGTGGCTATAATAGAACTTGGTCAAATGGTGGAAATACGATCGACTCCTCAATTAATCTTATTAGAGCCAACAGCCGTTATGTGGAACACTTGCTCCTGCCCCGTATGTGTAGCTGCATACTAGAGTGTAACTATTTATGGGCCTGGCTCCAATGGGATTTATGGATGGCGGAGCACTACCAGTGGATTTGATTACCGCCTGAGATCACTGCAAATGCTGCAGCAAACTGCAACGGCCACAAAATGAGCTTTGCGCAAGGGCTGCCTGACACATGTCCTGCCAGTGAGAAATTCCTCAGCCATGAGGAGATGGAATTAAATGGCTCCCCACAGCTGAGCTCCCTTTCCCTTAAGGCTTTCAAGGTTGTTTTTAGTGCCATTTCTGTGCCATCTCCATCCCTGACTGTCTTCATCACTGCAGAGGAAGCAGAGCACTGTCCTATCATCCACAGGTTCCAAGGGTGGTCCTTCATTTCAGGATCTATTGTACTTTTTGGCCAACTTTGCCATCTTTCACCCTGTGGGGCAACTGGTGGGGATGCATGATGTCTGAAGGTGGAGGGTGGCTGCAAGGCATGCTGTCCAGTGCACAGGGTGGCAAAACAAAATGTCTCTTGTTGAGGACTACATAAAAGATTTATCCCTTCTTCCCTTTCTGTTGGCAACTCTTAGCATCTAAATTGCCCAAATGTTGGGGACGATGATGTTCTTGGGTGGTCCTCAGCTATACTCAAATGCTTCTTCCCCTTGAGCAGCAGGGAGGGTGCAGATTTCCTTGTGCTAAGCTGGTTTTGCCTTTCTCCCACATTGCATTTTGCCTTCCCCTTGCTGTGAACTGCATTTGTGAAATCGTCCAGAGTAGAAGCCACCACCCTTCTTCCCCAAAAGGGGCCGCACGGAGACAGAAACAGGCGGTTGACAGGGAGGTGGGGAGAGAAGTAAATCAGAAGTGTTTTCAGGCAGCTCTGCTGGAGGAGAAAACACAGCGACCACCGTGCTGAGGATGAAAGCTGGCTTGAGCAATGCTTGGGAATACAAAGCTTTGTGGGAGAGACAAAAGCAGGTTCTGTCTCAAACTGGCAGCCGTACTGAGAGCTGTTTTGTTCTGCTTTTCCCCAACAGCTTTTGAGGGAGTGGTTTTGATTCTGGAACAGCAAAAATCCTGCAGGACAAAAAATGTGATGGTGGTCTTCAGTTCTCGTAGCAACCGCGCACTGCACTCACCCAGGCAGGCAGAGACCTTTGTATTCATCCTCTGCTTTCAAAGGTCAGTTGTGCCAGTGGGGTGGTACCAGGATGGTGGGCAGTGCTCGTCCACGGACACCCAATGCCACACTCACAGTAATGTCAGCACGGCTATTGGCACAGTGAGCCCCTCATCTCCTCTCTGGGCTTGCAAAGCATCACAGAAGCCAAGCAACATCATTTTTGCAGTAGAAGCATCCCTGAGCCTGGAAGGAGGTCTCTGAAGCCTGGTTGGTATGAAGTGATATTCCATAATTTTTGTCAAAGACAGGGGGTACAGGAGGGATGTAAATATGTTTGTGTTAAAGGGAGAATAGTGTTGTGTCCCTTTCCAGCTTGTGGTAAGGTGATGCCCAATGAGGGACATCCTGAATGATGGAAGAATTTTTGCTTGTTCTTTCTAAAAGGGGGGGAGGAACCAACCCACCCCCACCCC
>VWZZ01004139.1:1221471-1243128 GCA_013399095.1 Psophia crepitans
CCCCAAAGAACAAAAAAATACCTGTCAGATCTAGCTGAAATCCTTTGATTAATATACCAAGACCTGCTGTTAAGGTCAGGCACAAACAGGTTTATTAGCTAGGCCTGAAATTTGATCAACTGTTCAAAGCTAATTAAACTCCCCCAGACTCCTACATTCAGCTGTTGCAGAAGGCCTGGGTCCTAAACTGCTCTAAATCAGCTTAACTCCATGGGCTTTATGCAGCTCCAGATCTGGCCCACATAAATTTATTTTTCCAGAACATTACTGACACTGAGAAAAGCAAAGGTAAGGAGGGGAAAAAAAAAAAACCAAACCCCACAACAAGTCAAGAAGTCAAGTGGAAGGTATAGGCTGTGTTGATCGATTGATTCAGGGAGAAGAGTCAATGAAGCAACCTCCTCATTTTCAGCCATGATCTGGAAATCCATGCTTACCCCTTTGGCCAGAGTTAATGGGCTGTGCTGGGTAAGTTGAAAAGCCCAGCTATGAAGACGCTGCAGTATCCATCCACACCAGCTAAGACACTGAATTTGGGGGTTTGAGTCTATGTTGGCCTAAGCTTAGTTACCTGCTTCGTGCTGGGTTGAGCGTGAGTTTGGATGCTGACACTGCACACCCACGTGCACCAGGATCCCCCTGAAAAACCCCAGGCCTGAAACCCCTCACCCCAGGGGGCCCAGTTCCCTGGCTTGTGCTCCTCCATCCCTATGCGTGGCACAAACAAGGGGTTGCCTGAAAACTCAGACTGCAAGTCAGCAGGGTCATGTCCCAACGGAGACAGCCCTGCAAGTTCATCTGCAGGGAGCCATTTCAGCCGTACCTAGGCTTGTTTTCCTCCAACATCAAAATATCTCAGTGGCTAGCCTTGGCACCTTTGCACGTGCCTACCCAGCTGAGTTTTCTTGATGCTCTTGCCCTTTTGGGATGTCCCTAAACCATAGGGCATTCTGTGGGGGGGACACACTCAGTGCAGGAGACTTCAGAGAGCCAAGGGCAGCCTGTGGGCATGGAGGTTGTTTGCTCTGTAGTTCCCAGGAGTTGGGAGCAGTTGCTGGAAGAATTTGTGCAACGTCTGTAAAACTGACGTGGGGAAGCATGGAGTGTTTTCACCCAATGTGTGGAGCATTTCCTTCAAAACTGGCTTTTTGGCTTGGAGGTGTGTTTTTGAGGATGCGTGTGACTCATTTAGAGGCTGTGCACTTCTGAAGGGCTTCCACATTTCTCTGTCATCCCACAAATACAATCTCACCCGTGTGGGTTTTTGGTTTGAGCGACTTTCCTAGGGCCACCCAAGAGCTGAATCCCACCTCTCTGGAGGTCGGACAGAGCAGCAGAGGGTGCAGGCTGGGCAGGTCAGGGTGGCTGCGTCAGGCTGCATTGCCACCTGCTGGGGACACACAGCCCCTTGCTGAGGCCACCTCCACCCATGCTTCGGCAAGGGGGGTCCCCAGGCCAGCTGGGCAAGCCGAGCTGGGCTCCTGCGTGTTTCCTCGGGTGCTTGTTTCGGGCAGATCTGCCGCCTCCTGCTCTGCTGGATTTTGTCTTCAGAGACTTTGTAACATCGCGTGTTGTGACTCTTGGGGTTTAGATTTCTTGGTGTGGGTACTGGCCTTCAGCAGGGTTCTTGGGTGCAGCTAAAGAGATTTCTTGGGAGTATAAGGCATTTTATTTTTAAAACAGAAGGTTGCAATGGACAAACATAACTTTACTTGCTAAGGGCTGTACCTGACATCTTTGGGAAAAATATTAGTTTTATCTACCTGTGAAATGTACATAAACTTGTTTACATGCATCTCAGGAGCATTGTAAGGTTTAATTAGTTAAGTGATGTACACTTCTTCGAAACAGCACTACATTGCTCTCCCATCCTGATTGATTGCTGGACCCTCTCCCTGAAGAGCTTTATCACAAACCTTAACAGGAAAAAAAAAGTTGTGGAAAATCAGGCTGTATAGGACCTCAAGCAGCCTAATTTATGCTTGTGCTGGAGGACAGGATCACCTTTACCCACACCACTCCTGACAGTCTGGTCTTAAAGCCAGACTGTGGCAGTCACAGCCTCTCTGAGGCAACCTGTTCCTCCTTCCACTGTGCAGGAGGGTGCTTTTTTTGGGAGGATCCACATCCTCTTTCTGGTGGCGAGCACAGCACCCAGGCATATTTTGGTGCAAGTCTGACTGACCTGCAGGACTGTGGTCTCCAATGGAAGCCACAGCAGGCAGGACACAGCCTTGGACTAGCACTGCAGAAGGATGTCCTGGGAGAAAAGGACAGCCTGCAAGGGAAAGCACAGGACTGCTCGATGGATTGGAGATGGGGAAAAATGTGAAACACTCCTACCACACTCAGGGTGAGTGGGAGGCCAAGGAGCCTCCAGGAACCACCAGAGCAGCTGTTGTGGCATTATCTTCATCTCTTCAGACATGAACCCTGGTCACAAAGCGGGGGTAAAAATAACCCAAAGCTTGTTCATTTCAGCATTTTTATTAAACAGTGCTCCACTCAGCAGTTGTACACCAGGCCCTGACAGTCCCCGAACCCTGGGACGTGATGCTGCCATGACACCAGGCTGCATGAACCATACTCTTCACAGAAGCAGTGCCCAGGAGAATCCCAGGCTCAGAGCAGTGTCCTGCACTGCCATTGCACCAGCTAAGCTGGGAGGTAACTTACAGCAGGACTCAGGTACTACAGGATCACACCCCCAAGCTGTTTGACTACCCAAATCGTGCTCTCAAGCCTGTGCTTCCTCCTTTCCAGGTACCTCCATGTGTTGTTTAGGCCCTGTGAATGATAGGGGATGACCACTGCTGACTCTGCATGAGCTTGAGGCTTCTGACAGGGATGCCCAGCCCAAAGCAGATGAGCTTCTCTGCACTTCAGCCTATCTTTTGATGGACTTCCAAAAGGCAGCAGGAGGCTGGGCTTTCAGGAAACGGGCAGCTTTCCAGGAATGGTTTCTACTCTGTGCTGGAGCAGCCCATCCAGGAGGTTCTTCAGGGTCTGCCTAAGCCCCTGTGGCTAGGCTGTCTCATGTTCAGGTGCACATGAGCTCACTGTTAGTGTGCCAGGTTTGGTCCTCCTGCTTCACTGTTGCTGGTGCAGGAGTGTGCCAGCTTGGAGACTGCCTGCACTGCCCTGCAGCTACTCGCCTGCTCTTAGGTGGCCTGAGGCACTCAGCAACTGGGGCCTTAAAAGATGAAAACCCATATCTGCTCTTGTGCAGGCTGAGGAGCCACCCTCAAACAGCACAAAGCGGTACGCCTGCATCAGTAACTTTCACTGTGCTCAGTGATTATTAGCTCCTGCTCAGTGCTAAGAAAGTGGTTTACAGGGTCAGGTCTGTAATCACAGCAAATTAGTATAGCATCAGCTAAGGGTAGAAAAGCAGAATTACCCCTTGCAAGTATCTGGTCTGCTTGACAGGCTAAAGCTATTTAACCCAGGGCAGATTTTCCAGTTGGGTAGGTGTGTGGTTGCATATTGAACTACAACAAGCAGTAACAAGGCAAACAATTGACTCAAATTATCCAGGTTCAGGAAAGCTTATAAAATAAAGCATGTAGACAACAGCTATCCAGGTAATAGGTTAAACACTGACAGAACTCAGTGGAATACATTTCTTTTCCCATGCCACTGCTGGTGAGCCTGGCACCACCTAACACCTATAATATTCATACACACTTTAAAATAAAAGCTGCAAAATAAACTTTGAAAGCTAAGCAGAAGAGACTACACCAGCAAGCATGCTTAGCTCACTTTTAGATTGGAGTTTTCCATTAGATGGTCAATGGACTTTTGCAAGGTTTAGCATAAACCTAGCAAATAAGCACAAAAGCTAGTGCATTATTTGTCACTGGAAAAAAAAAATGCACAGAAGAGCTATACATAGCTTTTGTCTTTAAAGCAGACAGGTGGCAATTCAGGACAAGGCTTTAGCATGTCAGTTCCAGCTGTGCCACTTGCTATCTGTCATCAAAAAAAAAAAAAGACGACTCCACAGTCCATCACACTTGTTTCATGTGGAGCAGCCCAGCTACTGAACTGCCTGTTCCCTGGGTGCTCAGAAAGAAAACGCTTAAACTCACAGGGCAATAGTCTCAGTTTTTTGCCTCTTGTTTTCCAAAGGGAACTAAATTCCTGCAACTATTTGTCAGCACACAAAAACAAAATAAAATTAAATGGCCAAAGTTACATTCAATAGAAAACTTTTTCCCAGGGAATGGGATACAGAAAATAGCAAAACGCTATAGCCAACAAGATACTGTACCCTTTCGCCCTGCTCCTACCTGCAGCCCTGCATTTGTGAGAGACACCAGCAAAATCTGCGTTCTGGCTTTTAAACTGAAACAATGCAACAAGATGACCAGAAACATTAGAGAACTCAGCACGCCCTCAGGAGGATGGATTTACGTTCAGTTAGGTGAACAATGATGAGTTTGGAAGAAGGAGAAAGCAGCTTCGAACCGCTATTCCAAGTGCGGAAGGATTCAGGCAGGAAACTGCCAAGCTCAGATTCAGAGTTCAAATGCGGGGAACTTGGCCTTGGTTGGCACCAGCAGGTCAGCAAGAAAGTAGATCGTTCCTGCCATTCCTGAGGATAAGAAAACACAATGTGCTTCAGAGAGATTTCCTTTGGGCACCTATTTTATCAGTTATTCAGGGGGTGAATGAGTCATGAAGACAGAAGTAACGGAAAACATTTTCAGAAGGACTTAAATCATTTCCAAGGTCTGAACCCAGGTTTCCCAAGCAACTTAAGTCCTTCAGTGGGGAAAGAATTTTGAAGTTAATCAAATGTTGAAAAGCATCTGGGAAAACATGATGGGTCTTCCTGCTTCCAGCCTGCTCCCTTCTACTTTTTCTGTCCAGGAGTTTAACAATCTGCGTGTCTTTGCAAAACTTTGGACCCTGTGACATTGCTGCCTCAGGTCCTCCCTGATGTTAACTGCCCTTGTTCCATGGCCTGCAGCAAAGCTAGGGAGGTGTATGTTAGCTGAGGCTAAAGAGGCTAAAGAGCTGAGGCTCTTTTGGCAGTACTTGCTGATGGCAGGTTTTGGGGGACAAAGTGCCAGAGGAGCCAATAAGGTCTAGAAAAGCAGCCCTATTAGTTCCTCCCTCGCCTTTGGAATGGAACTGGAAGGCCCATGAAGGACTTTAATCCTCAAAAAAGCACAGAAAAGAGATGTCTGAGAAGCCAGGCTACAAGTTACTGTACAGTGGACTTTGGCCTGTACCCATTAAAGAATTCCTCTTGAGACCTGTGCGCAAAATCTGTGCGGGGGGCCTGAGAGGACAAGATGCTCCAGCTAAGACATTAGCCTGTGCTACAAGAAGACTGCTTCTGAGCAAGGGTAAAAGCAGTGAATACAGTTTCCTTCCCATCCTCCACACTAAGTTTTGCAAAGAAAGACGTCGGTGGAGCATGAATTTGGTTTTCCCTGGTGCTGGACTGGCTTAGATTCAGGAGGAAAACACAAACGTAGAGATGGAAGTTACCTTCAAAGAGAGAGAATGGCGTGTCTGGAGTCCGGCACCCATGTTGGCCATAGCTTAAACACCACTCTGCAAACTGAGAAAAGAGGAACAAGGTTCAAATTTTGTTAAAGATTGATCTTAAAAAGAAAACCACTCTCATCCTGACATTATCCCTTGCAGAGCAAGGCTTCTGCAGAGTATTCCTTCCATACAGGCAGTCAGACGGTGACTGTGCTGCTGAAGGACTATTGTGGTGGAGCTGCTCAGATCTAGCTGTGTCTCTGCCACGCAGAAATTAGGTTTCAAAGGCAAAGCTGGTGATGTAAAAGGCAGTAGTGAATAATCCCCTCTCCCTTCCTTACACAGGCTCTCACCTTGCAGGCCCTGTACAGGTATTTCATGTTCTGAGTGAGGTTGTACAGTGCTAGGAAGCCGTAAGCATTGCCGGCTGTCCCGTGGCACAGCCCGTAGCCTTTCTTCAGTAATCCATGCTGCCAGATCACTTCCGCACACTGCAGGGCATCGTTTAGGTACTGCTGTTCCCCAAATACCTGCAGAGACAAGAAATTTCCCTCTTGCTGAGGCAGTTTCCTCCATGCAAAAAGCATCCCTGCGTGAGCGGGGAGGCTTGGGTTAATTAGTTTATCTCCTACTGAAGTCTTAATGCTGTGGCTTTGCTGTCTGCTTTAAAGGAGGGGAGGGGTTTATATGACGAATGGCGCTGTATGACCATTACTTCACACACAACTAGTTGTTCACCATCGGTCACCTGGAGCAGGACACCCCACGCAGCTGATAGGTATTTTCAGAAATAATTTTTTAAAAGACTAATTTCTGTTTCAGTCAGTGGTCCCTGTGGGGCGATTCCATTGTAAGAAGCTGTCCTGCTCTCAGGCAGGGGGGTATCTCAACAGTCTTCTCTATGATGAAGTTCCACATTTATGGATCCCCAAAGGGTCTTTGCAATATTTCTGGTACCTTGTAGGCCTGGACAAGCATGTAGATAACACCTGGTGCTCCGTGGCACCAGTGGACGAGTAGGTCTCTGGTGTCATCGATGCATGGAGGGTAATTACCAGATGGGAACTTGAGCTGGCAGACATAGTCCACACTGGGTTTGACTGCGTTGTGCAGTTTTACTTGGCTCACTCCAAGGCCAGGCTAAGAGAGAGAAAGCATTAAATCAGGGAGAATTACCATTCTGTCTCTCCCTAAGAAGCCCAAGATCTACCTGGAAGGCAGAAACAAAGCCACCTATGACCATGTTCCCTCCTGCTCCTTGCAGTCATTTCTTTGGTCCAGGCTTTCACACACCACAAATACCCACTTGGCCCCAGGCTGCTCTGCCCTGCAGCAGGGACTTATTTCCAGTCATACCTTTGCATCCCTAGAAACAAAGGCTGTCCCTAGCGTGTCACCCAGCCTGCTGCTTTTCCTGAAGATGAGTAGGAATAGTTTCAGGTACCCAGAGCTGGAGTAAAGAGACAGACTGCATAAAAACAGCACTAAGGATGAATACCAGGAATGATTTTTAGCACTTAGAGTCATTAAGGTTGGAAGAGACCTCCAGGATCATCTAGTCCAAGACCATCTCAGCTCTGAGCTGCTGGGCCAGCCTAGCTGGTGGGCTGTGATGCTGCATTTTCACAGATGTTTGTGTAATTGCAAGGGGGTGACATCACTGCTGACCTCAGACAGAAACAAGGGGGTGTCCTCTTCTAATGACACTGCTCCACATGAAATCTGTGCTGTTCTCACTTCCCAGCAGACTGCAATAAGCACTCTCATCTAAGGATCACATGGTTCCCAGGTTGGTAACTTAAAAATTAAAAACCAATACTTGTGCCGTAAAACCATCAGAGAGAGAAGTCCAATGTTCTCCTCTCCCTATTTCCCTTGTTTGCTTCCCCCAAGGCTTTTCTGTGCATCATGTTTGGCTGATCCAGGCTCCTTGTACTTCATATGGCAGAGAAGCATGAAGCCATTCCAGTATTTTATGGGAGACTTACACTTAAAATTCTTTGAAACATCAGTTGGAACAAGCTCAGGAACTCGGTGCAAATCTGGGCTCACAGCACATTGCTGTCTGCCCTGCTCCCAACTGGCCATTCTGTACTCCTGGGCAATAATCACTCTGCATCCCCCTCTTGCCAAATCTCATTCTTAAAAACCACCAACCACACCTTCCTTTCTGAGTCACATAAGAGGGTTATATTCACAGGAACTCCTCTTATGCTCTACATGGGCTTGAACTTTGAGGCTGCTGAAGGAAAGCTACAAATGCTCGAAACCCAGTGGCTTTTTTTACTACCTGCTGTGAGAGTTCAGCCTAATAAAAGATATCACCTATTTCTATGACCCTTGCTATGTTAAAATAATTTGTGTTGCTCAGTAGGTGCCCTTAATGCTTTGAAAATGCAACATCATTTATTGCTGTTACTTTTCTAAGAGCTTAAGCGCTGTAAATTTATGCACAGTGACCCACATAGGGGGATATCAGCCTCATTTCAGAGCCAGGGAAGCGAAGATTCCCAGAGTTCTAGTGAGTTGAGCAAAATTGTGAGAAAGACAGCAACAAAGCAAAGGTGCACTACAGCTGCCAACCTCTTGTCTTGCCCTTCCTACTTCAGGCACTGCAGAATGTAGCTGCTTTATCCAAGGAAAAAGTCCCACTTCTTTAACATTTAGATATAAGCTGATTTGGAAACAAAGGCATTTTCCACTTCCCTCTATGAACACAATCTCTTTCACCATGCTTTCCTTACAGGCATTCTCATTCTGTAATGATCTGAGATTGCTCCAAGTAACCACCTCAAAAAATGCGGGAAGCCCACAGGTCCCAACCAATGGGAATACTTTATAAGCCATTAACAGAAGAGGAGGAAGCTCAGACCCAGCTGACCTACAGGGCTTCATGATGTGAAACTGCTGATATAACGCAGGCTGCACTTCCCCAGCGATCGCCACAGAGGTGGGAAATTCAGTCTCTCGGATTTAGAGAAAACCTTTAGAAGTAGGGAGGATGCATGATCAAATCCAGGAGTAAGCCCATCGGACAAGGGATCTTACCCAGTTTGATACTACCAAGAGCCAATTCAAAAGGTCCTTCTTGTTCAAAGAAATGTGAAACAACTGCTAAAGGCCCCTCCAGTGCCTCTTACCTGCATGAGATAGTAGTAAATACCAGCCAAACCATGGGCTGCCCCTACGTAGTACTCCTGGTACCACTCATACATCAGTGGGCTCTTTGCTGTAAAGTTCCTCCTTTTGGCCAGGCTTTCTCCTGAGGCTACAACTGTTTCGCAGACCTGTGGATGGGAACAGATGCAGGTGAGGGAAATGCTGCTGTCTTGGACACAGCACAGTGACTATCCTGGCAGAGAACAAGAGAGTTGTTTTTTCTGCCCAAGCAGGGGGACGAGTGTGGGTGAGGGAGCAAAATGTACGCCAGTTCAGTGCTGCCTGTGGATTTCCATGGATGGTGGGGGAGTGTGTGGCACTTTGTCCCTTTGGAGGAAGAGCAGCAGGGTTACAATGATGTGGTTTCTTCCTCATCCTGGAGTTCTCTACATCTAGCGTTGATTTGTACTTGCCTAAAGATGAGGTGCGTAGGAAGAGACAGCTAATGAATCAGCAGCAGCCACAGTACCTGCTGAATGTGACTTTGAGGGATCTTCTCTTCTCCGAAGTGCTTGTTCACAAATATCAGTGCGTAGAGATAGCCCATGCGCCCGTACAGCAGTTCGTCTGGCACTCGTGGGTCAACCTTGTGTAGATGGAGCAAACTACAAAGAAAAAATTCACATGGTGGGGATCAGAGGCTGCTCAAAGCCAAGTAGCCAAATAGTGAGACTGGACCTCAAAACTGTGTTTGTCCTTTCAGGCTGCCTGTGCCTGGAGGATGTCAGGCCAGTTTCTGGGTCTCGGCCTTCCAGCTATGCAACGTGCAGAATCCCTCCTTCCCTCTGCTTTAGTTTGCTCAGCTCTTTACAGTGCAGTTATGCTACATGCTTGTGTCTTAGAGCACCAGCTCTAGGAAAGCTACTTGTGGGGATACCTGGCCTATGAGAAATGGTCAGCATAAAGTTGCTGACTGCTCAGGAAAGGCTGCCCACCACTACCTCCCTGTAATGCTGTTGGCACGGCAGGCTCTCTGCAAAAATTACTATTTTCAAACTAAGCTGATACCTGTTTAGTTTGGTTGCTAAGGAATGCTAGAAATATCAAACTAGTGCTGATGGTACATGGAAAAATCTCATGCCTTATGCTCAGAATTCCTGATGGAAAAGCTCCTTTCTCTCCTTGCCTGCAAGTGTCCAGGGCTACACTGTCAGTGGAGAAAGAGGTGACTCCATGACCTAAAAATCTAGGTAAGAGGCAGGAAGAAGCAGCTGGAAATGTTGTTTAACAGCAAGCCTCTGCAGCACATGTAAGGAATCTTCTCGAGGGAGAGTTGAGCAGTAGTGAGGACAGCTCAGCAGTGTGTGTGCTGAGGGCTGTCTGTAGTATAACCCCATGCTGAGGACTGCTTGGCTGGCACCACGCTTTAGCCCACAAGTGCAAAGCGAGAGGTCTGCTGGAGCCAGAAACTTTCTTTGCCTTTTTTCTATTATCGTGTTCCAGAGTTGGTGATATTCCTGCAGTGCTAACAGAGACTGACAGCTCCTCACACTAGTGCTTTGCAGGCCAATTCACTCTTGATGCAATTTTGCCTTGGTTTTGTCTCTCATCACACTTCCAACAACGCTGGATGTCCTTCCCTGTCAGAGCAGCAGGCAGGGATGTGACTGTTTTTTCTGTTCACCCCTGAGACAGCAATCTGAAAAATGCCATCGCTTTTAAAACAGCAGCATAAGTGGCTTCACGACTGTTCCCTCAGCTTCTTTCTGCTGTGGCTGCAACAGGGAGAGGGCTACGAAACCAGCTAGGAGAGCTGTGTGTGCGCACAGGGCATGAGGAAGAAGAGGTGCCTTGGCAGCCTTTGCTCCTGGGCAGAACAATGCATTGCAAAGAAAACAAGAAACCAAATGTCCTGTGTACCCTCGGAGTGTTGGGGGTTTGTGTGAAATTAAATCTGAAGGACAGGCTGTTTTTCAGATTTAATTTCACACAAACCCCCAATATCGGAGCAGAGAGAGGATGCTGGGCTGTGACTCCCCACGGCAGGAAACCTTCCCTTGGCACTGCACCCTAAGTGAGCAGGGGTGGTGAAGGAGGAAGGACAGAGCAGTGTCTCGAGGTGGATTGGCCCCGTCTCCTCACGTACCGCTTGAGATGTGCATTGCTCCATGGGGGAGATTTCCCACAGATTAAACTCGAGAGACAGACTTTACATCCAAGACTAGGAGTAGGCAGGGGTCCCTCTCTGAGCTCCGTAGGCTGAAAGTCCTGCTGCCTCCTCATGTCCCCTGTCCCCGAGTCCAAAGAAGGCAGATGAAGAGGAAGGTTTCCAAGGAGGAAAACAGTGTTTTGACAGACGGACTCTGCCCAGCACCAGGCTGGCCAGAAGAGAGCCTGGCTGTGATGTTGTTCAGCTCTGAGACGTCGGAGAAATGTCAGGTGCAATAGAAGGACTGAATGGGTGGATGAGCCGTAATACCCACAGTAGGGACTTTTTGAGGTCTGGATGTGAAATTGTCTTTTCATGGGGAAATCTGGAGCAGCTGGAACTACTATTCTTGCTCCTTATGCATTACTACTATCTCTAGATGCTTTCCCAGCCAGGATAATTAGAGGAGGAAGCTTGCCAGTGCTTTCTGTTGTTTTTGAAATCTGGGGCAGGGCTGCACTGCATGTGTGCGGCAAGAGACACCTGGGATGCTGCTGGACTGATGGCATGCAGAATGCTTTCCTCGGTGTGAGGGGGTATATCGAGGTCCCTGAAAGGCAGAGCCAGTCCTGCTCACGTATCAGCCTATCACCTCATCTGCCAAAAGTCAGGAGCTTCTGGACAGAGGGAAAGCGAGGAGCTGGAGTACAAGATGGGATTTTTGTATGCCACTGGCTCAAAAAGCAAACCTTTGACCTTCTGAATTGGTGGGAGATGGCAGGGAAAAGGGGACTCCTGGAACACAGCTCAGATTTTCACGGCACCTTGGAAAATGGGCCGCCCTGAAACAATAGTCTCTCCAGGGCATAAAAGCACATTTGTTGGTCATGAACTCATTTAGGCAAGAGCAAGGAGCTAAGAGAAAGCAAGTTTCTGTCTCTTCCACTGCAGGTAAAACCTGGCTGATGGAGTCTCTCCTTGGGCTCTGTACAGATGAGGTGCTTTAAAAGACAGAACAAAACGGAGAGAGGCCCTCCTCCTCCACAGCTGTAACAGAAGTGCACTTTCACTGCATAACGTAGCAAGTGTTCTGTAACTGAACAGCATATGCAAGAGCCACTTAAGAGTTTTGATTAAAGGAGCTATTGCTCAAAGAAATACTGTCTTTTGAAAGGTAGCATGGTCAGGCTAAGTGCTCTGGGAATTGGTGGCAGAGTAAGGACAGTATAACTGTTCCTTTGAGAAAGCCAGTTTGCTTTTTTTCCTTCTCTCACATGTATGAAGAAATCAATTTCCAAGACTCTGCCTTTATTATGCCATTAGATGGCAGTGCAGAATTAATCATGAGCTTCTATTCTGCCACAAAACTGCAGGCGGAACAGGAGGGATACAGGGAGGGGAGAGCTACAGCAAGAAAGCGTGAATTAGGGATTTTTCACAACTCGGGGCTTAGGCATTGGTCACAACTGGCCAGTACTCTTTGATTAGTTCCCTTCTTGCTATCAAATATATATAATGAGATTCACCACTTTGACACAGTATTAAGCATAACCTAAAGCACAGATTATTTTAAGAACAGAGTTCTGTCCTCAGACTGACCATATCCATGTAAACCAGAAGCTATTCTTAATTAAGGGAGCAGGAACTTGGTGTCCAAACTGTACAGGCACCTTTGATTCCCACCCATGGCTTTTTTAATTGATATTATAAATCACTTGCTCATGGCTGTTTAAGGGCACTCAGCCTTGTTCTGAAGTGTCAGGGGTTTTCTCCTCTTTTTGCGCTGACCACGCGTAAATGGAAACTCTTTACAAGGCTGTTTCTCACCTTCTCAAAACTGATCTCCCTTAAGCAAGAAAAGCTTGCAACTGCATATCCTTAGCTTTTTTCCTTCCTCTGCCACATGCCGATCTGACTGCAGGACTGCTTGTTTGTCCTCTTCTTGTCTTAAGGACTCAATAAAAATACATTTAAAAACAGTTGAGGAGAGGCAGGAAATAGAAATAAATGAATCATAACCAGCTGCATTCAGCAGTTGAAAGGGATGCTGTCAATCTTAGGTTAAAGTGAAAGTCAACTAACAAATAGCAAGTGGAAATGAGTGACAAAATTAATCTAATAATCCTGCTACATTTCTCCTTTTCATCAGAATGGCTGTAAAGCTAAATTTAAGGGTCCTGAAAAAACGCAAAACTTCACCTTCTGGATTTTTTTGTTTTTCATTTTGGCATTTTTTTCCTCCTGTGTTTATCTGAATTATTTTTAAGATGGCAATACCACCTGAACAATATCCTTTCTCCCCAGCCTGCAGGCTGCCAGATAAGCCTGTTTGTCCTTAAGCGAGCTCTTTCCCCAGGGCAGAACAAGTTTGCGCCGCCTTGCTAAATTACTGGATTCGCTCTCACTTAAGACTGCAATAAACTGTATTCAGGCTTGGTGGAGAGTGCCCAGTATAAGCCCAGACCAGCTCTATGAGCAAGAGGGATGTTAGGTCCAAGATGTAACCAAGCGTCTTACCGAGTAATGCAGTCTTCTGACTGCTTCTGGTTCTGCAGTTTGTGGTAGACGACAGCAGCCACTGCCAGGGGCCCAGCATCTCCACACAAGAAAGTGATGGATCGTCTTGTCAGACAGCTCAGGCTCTTCTTCACATACTCGTGGGCCACCTGAAGGTAGGCTGGATCTCCATACACGTCATACAGGTGCAAATAGAGCAAAGCGATGCCTGCAAATAGAACATACAGGTTGCACCCACCAGAAACATTTACCACTACGTGCCCTGGCTGTTTTAACGAACTGAAAAGCCTGGCCCTCAGCCCCATCTAGGGCATCAGCCTTCTAGGCAGGCTTCTCAGGTACGTCCAGGTGGACTGCAGGTCAAGACAAACAGCAGAGCCTGACCCAGGAGGTCCTGGAGGACAGCAGAGCTTCTGTTACACAGGTTACATACAATTTTAGTAGTGAGGAACAAAAGATGAGACCTAGACAAACCCACCTAAATCTGTCAACTGTACCTGGGATTGCCGCTAAACAGCAAAGGACAAAAAAATCATCGTTGGGCAAGATGGTACTCGTGTGAGAGCAGTGCTGAGCTGTTACCCTCTTTCGATGACTTTTTTTTCCCCGTGCCAGGAGATAAAGCTGGGTCACTTAGCTTGGACTGGATTTTTTAAAAAGTGCATGTGATCTGCACTGAGAAGCAGCACCTACATGTAGCAGACATCCTACAAAGGGGCTGCCCAGCTGTCCTCTGCAGCACATCACCGATGAGATCAGCCCTTCTCTGAAACATAAACAGCTACATGGAACACGGGAAAGGGCTGCATGGTCCTCCCTGGAGGCTTTCAATGTCAACTACAGGAGCAACTCCACTACTGCGAAGTCACATCAACCGCCATCCTTTGCCTCTGTCTGCCCTATCTTCATCCAGCTCTTGCAGTTTTTAGTAGGTAACTGCAGAGTCCTCAGTAAGTCTGTGTCTGAAAGGCCTGCCACATTTGAACCACCCTTCTGACCTGGAAGACATCCTCAAACATGCACTGAAGAAAGCTACTGGCCTCCATCACTTAGAGAAAAGCTTGTTTGTCTCCATACCCGTAACCATGTCTAAGAAGACTCGGGTCCTGTGTTTAAGCCTAAATTAACAGAGCCAATCTCTGCAGATATTGCTGTGGTGAGGTGAGGCTGGGGAGGTAGGAGAGGGAAGCATGCTACAAAATTACTTTCCATGGTACTGAGAACAATTTTAAATTTAGATCGTTTTCTCATTTTGCATGGGTAATATCCAAAGTTTTGTGCTATGGATAATTCAATTCCACGTGTATATTAAGGGCAAATTTCCATTTCCTGCTGAAGCTAATAACCTTGTCCTCTCTCTAAGCAGTTCAGTGTTAGTATTTCCAGAGAGAGCTCAGATATACGGTGCCATCACTCAAGTCTGTAAGGATGTGGATATGCAAGCCTTCTTTAAAGGGGAGCCCTCCTCTTCCAGCTAGCAAATGTCAAGTGACTCTCCTTGATTTGTTTAGCGCATAGCACAGCTTCTAGACTTTAAAAGGCCTGACAGCTGTCTGAGCACAACTTGCACTCTTGACTTACCTGCTTTAATATACGTTTTCCTTGTAAGCAGCTTCTGTTCCTGCTGCCATCATACCACCCTAATTACGTACATAACTACCATGCTAACACCCCTGCTAAGATTCAGTTCATAGAAAATAAATGTCTCAGCATTGTTTTCCTCCGACTTCTTTGCTTCTCCTCTTTTCAAACACTTCTTATCCCCTTTTCTCCCAGGCCCAAGCATCTTTAGAAAAGATGCCAAAAAAAACATTGACCTATGCTAAAGGATGGAAGGGATAAATTGCTTCCTCAAATCATTAATTTTTCCTTTTTCTTTAAAACCCAAAGGCCTTACAAAGTGAATTTAAAGCAAAATTTTTCATCTCATTCCTCAAGGAATTCATACTCCAAAGCAGGTAAGAAAGGCACGGTGCAGTGCTGCCTACAGCCCGCTGCTTGCTCTGTGGCAATCTGTGAGCCCCAAAGCAGGGAAGGCCAGGAGAGCAGGGCAGGCCCATGCGCGAAGAGGCAATGTTACAGATGTATGCAGAGGATACAAAATGCAGTCACCTGGGTGGGGAATACCCTGTCCTGACCTGTGTGCCCAAATGTAGGCAACGTATTTCAGAGGCAGCTTGCAAACAAGAGAGTTTCCACCAGATGAACTTGGCTCAGCTAGGCAGTGCTGCTCTGCAGACACCGTTCCACAGCTCTGCCTCACTCCTCTCCAATACCACCTTCCTCGCCCCAACTGACAAGGCAGGGTTTGCCAACTGACTGGGCATTTGTCTGGCATGCTTTAAGTGCTGTACGAACACAGCGTCATCACTCAAACAGTGCTAGGTAAGCAGTGGATCCGGTCTGTTTCTGTGTGCCCTGGAGGTCTCTGTTCAGTGTCCCAGTTGGAAATGTGACCTATTTTTGTGACCTTTGAGACTCCTGACTGTTTCCAGCAGAACTCCCATGCAGTGGCTGCCTGTGGCCTGCTACTGCCAAAGGTGTACGGGCTTTGTTCTGTATATTGGTTACCATCAGACCTCCTTCTCTGGAGTTTCTCCAGACTTCAAAGTTTTCTGCTCCTTGCAGTGTAAGACCTGCTGCAGAGCCACATGTGATGGAGAATGCATCAGGCATCACTTGATGGTGCAGGAACACATGTGCTACCGACAGCATCTCCTTTAGCAGGGCTCTGATGACTGAAACTGCCATCTGTAGCGTGCAGGAAGCCAATACACTGGAGTGTTAATGCCCGCATTGCTTGCTCACTGCAGGGAATCAGGAGGCAAAAATCAATTCCACGTCTCTCACAAAGCCGCTTTATTTAACATCTTCAGTAGGGCAGTAAACAACATCTCTCTCCTCTTGCTATCCTGTGTGAGCAGTACTGTAGATGCAGAGGGGTGCTTTGCAGTAGAGATTTCTTTTGAGTGGGGCAGAGGAGGAGGCTTAAAATCTGCATAGCAGAAATGGAATTGTTTGCACCAACTGCACCAGTTAGCTAGTGCTGATGGGCCTGGCTTTAAGAACGATTGCTTTCAAGAGAGCAGATATTGCTGGAGATACCAGAAAAGTTTTTGCTTGAGAGCTAAAGCACTGCAGCAGGCTGAAAGAATCTCCCATCCATATGACCATTCTGTTGATCAAAGAGAAGTAAAGCTGTGCCTCAACTTCACTGCAAGTTTAGACTTGTTCTTGATGCTGGATTGCACTACCATTGCAAACAGTTCTGCTGGTGGGAGAACAGCAGTGCAGGCACAAAGCTTCCTGTTCACGCTGAACAGAGTGGATAAAAGTGGGAGGAAGCACTGCTCTGTGTCGGCTCCACCGTGTCAGCTCCACCGCAGCCCCCTTGCTGACAGCACCGGCAGGGATGCCCATTAGATTGTTCTGAACACGCCTCCTTGTCCGTCAGGAGCCGAGCTGCAATGTGGTCCTTTCACAAAAGACACTAGGTTGCCACAAAAGGAGATTTATTGACCTAGTTTGGACCAATTCCAAACCTGCCATCTACAGTTATAAAGAGCTCAGAGATCTTGTATTGACCCAGGAAAGTAAGTCAGGCAGCACCCTCAAACCAGGATGTCAAACACACAGGGAAGAAGTGGAAACCTTTCTGCACGTGGTGATTGAGCCTGATGGTTTCTAGCGAGAAACTGTCAGTTTAATGAGTCAGGCATGGGGTACAGATTACAGAGGGGGTGGCACAGCTTTACTGCCCAGCTCAAAGGATAATATGCATCTTTTCTGGTGCAGACGCACAGGATGTTATCTTGAGCTCCTAAATGCATACCAAAGCCACGCTGAATGGGACAGCGAGACATCTTCTCCAGAGGGCTGTATCATCCCTTGTTCAGAACTGCCTGGGGAAGCACAGGCGCATTTTCCTACAGCTTGCAGCTTGCCTTCCTAGAGCATTGTGGGACATTTCTCAGGAGGTCTCAGCTTCTCTGGCCTAAAAACCTGGCTAACAGAGCTTTTTTTGTAAAACTTTTTACAAAAGAAGCCTCCTCCCGCCCAAAAAAAAAACCCTAACATAAAACCAGCCCAAAACAAAACTACCATTACTGCATCAGAGAATCCTACAACAGGTTAGGTTAGCAGGGATTTGTGGAGGTGATCTGATCCAACCGTCTGCAAGTAAGGCCAGCTTCAAATTTACATCCCACTGCTCTGAGCCTTGTCCAGTCAAATACTGAGTATCTCCAAGAACAGATATTTCACAAAAACTACCCACCAAGCACTTGGCAGGAATGTGGTTTATGTGGGTGACAGAAGGCACTCTATTCTCTCTCATCAAATGCAGCCTCACTGCCTCTTATTCTGCAGGGATTAGCGAAGGATTTCTGTTTTTCTGAACAGAACTCTCTTAAGGAGATGAAAGCTTTCTAGGTTCTGAGGTTAAAACTAAGATACTGCACTAAAGTGAATAGAAGGTGTTTTTCCAGAGACTTTCCTGAATTGGTACGGTCAGAATTTCCATCTATTCTTAAATGGCTTTTCTTTCATCTGATATGTCTTTTGAAGAGCCCTTTCAGAAGGCAACTCAGCCGTGCTCATCTCCACTAGCCAACAGGCCAGCCAAAAGCTGTGGGTAGAGGAGGCCAGCGGGAACCAGTCTGTTTCAGAGGCCCTCCAGCTCTGAAGGCCACGACTATGCCATTGCTATAGATGAGGATGCTTGCATGGGAAACAAATTTCAAAGGCTCTGCCATAATGTGGAGGAGGGGGAATATCTCCCCTGAGTACTGTTTCAGGTGGCAGATCGCCTCACCATCTTGGAAGTCCGGCAGGCGCTTCCTAGCTTTTGCAGTCAGCTAAGAGGTGACAGAGTGAAGTCAGGCTCCTTCCATTCCCTTTCCGTCATCTATGCTCCCAGTCGAGATACTCTTTGGAGCAAGGCCTCTTGCACTATGAGAAATACCAATGCACACATACGTACTCTTGGGCATCCTCGTGCTAATCTATTTGAAAATAGATGAGGCCGTTGTACTTCTGCCAGGATATGAACTGCTTCCGATTCAGAATTAGCTTAGGGCAGTTTACCTTCACTTTGATACCAGTGAAACAAATTAAGACCACAAAAGCTCTTGCAACACTCTAGCTAAACTGATTAAAAGACAGAACACAACAGCCGAGGCTGGTCTATACCCAGGCACGTACTAGGTGTTGCCTGCGGGACCCTGATCTCTATGGGGAACTGAATGAAACTTGCAACAAGCTGATTCAAATGCATTTTCAGGGCATTCACCCATATGCTGGATAATCTTGATCCAAAGTGTGTTTTTCCTGCCTCTGAGCTGAAAATATAAATCCTTCCTTCCCTCCCTCTGCTTCAACTTCATGTGCCAAAGAGCCGTGGCTTCCCTGGCGCCAATGCGGGCTGCGGGAATGGGCCTCCTTCAAGTGCACTGGGAAAGAAAGAGGCACCAAAGTAAAATGCCAGCATATGCTGTGTATTACTGGGTGTAATGTAGTACACTCAAGGATGTTACATTTCATGCAGAGTTTGCGCTAAGAGAGCCGCATCTCAAATATCTCTTATTAGGAGCCACAAGAGTGCGGGTTGATTTCAGACTGCTGGGCAATGATTTACATGAGAAGATACTCAACAAGCCTTTTCTACATAAGCAATTACAGGAAAAAGCTGCTGTCTTGGCCCAATTAATTTTGTCTCTGGAAACCAGCACGGAATAAATTAATATAGCTAGGATTAGAAAAGAAAGGAGGGTGACAAAGATACAGTGTAATATCCACAAACTTCACTTTGCTGGCTGTGACCTGCAGGAAATCTGTCCATGTTTTTTTTCTAATCCTATTAGCCAAGGTGAGAAGGTTGTGTGCCCAATGAGGAGTGATCCCTGGGAAGCAAAGTGAAGAATCCCTCTTGAGAAACTCCCTTCCAAATAAAATCGTGCCAAAATCATACCAGAGCTCTCAAGTACTGCTGCACAACTGCAGTTGCTTTCCAACATGAAGGTCCTTAAGGCCACCATAAGGAAGGGAATGTGGTCTCTGGGGAAAGGTGGTTACCTTCTCCCTGCAGACTTTCAATCTATTCCTAACATCAGCTAATTGTCCTCTGGCTTTATCTCCTGAATTATTCTGGCCAGAGGCAGACTCTACCATCATGCCAAGTAGCACCCTCATGACTAAGAGCATCTTTACGTATGGAGTGCTTTTCATCTGAGGCGACCTCAGAGCAGGGTCATACAGACTGGAAGACTGAACCGGTCTCCCAAGGTGAAATCAGCCAGTACTGAACAAAAAAACTGCATAAATTCACAAGCGGCAGCAGCAGAGCGCTGCCAGGCAGCAACTGATTAAATTAATGTTCTCCCACGCTGAAATTTAATACCAGCATCCTAGCATTTCTTATGAACTGCTCTAGAGTGCTCTCAGTGCCTGTCTACCTTACTAAAATTTTTAAGCAGGCATTTCTGTCCATGCTGTCATCATACTGCAACGTTAGTTTAGCGCCAACGCAATGGGCACCGTTCTCTCAAGCAAAGTGTTGGCATCAAGTTCCACAGCATCCAAGCGCAAGCCAGCCACACCCACATTGTAATACAGAAAGTTGCCATTTAGGATGCAGCGTATTGCCAAAAAATCTTGCAGCAAGCATGAGATTAATTGCAACTACCCCAGGGTCCCTCCCTGGGGCCTGGCACAGCGCAGAAGGCAGGAAAGCTGACAAAGCACGCAGCAGCCAGGGATGAGGCGGCAGAGAAAGGTGTGTCCTCCCTGGCTCCAGTGGGTAGGAATAGGGAGGGGAAGGCAGGGCATGCTCCCAAGGAAGGAAAACCAGCTTGAAAATGCAAAACAGGAGAAAGACAAGCTCCTGGAAGCTTTTCACACAAGAGTTAGTGTGAGGAAGGCTTCCATCCTTCATTATACTCACATTTGCATTTCTGCTCCTTCCAGCAGGTACTGGAGCAGAGCTAGCCCTGGCTAAGTGGAAAGGCACTACCTGGGGAACAGGAACGGAGCAACCTGCCGATCAGACAACGTCACATGACAAAATTCAGCCCAAACAGAAAACACAGGCGTTATCGCAGACCATAAGCTCACTGCTGCCATGTGCAAGGACTCCTTCCAAGTAAGTGACCTACCCAGCGCATTTGCCTGTTTCATGGAGCATTGGTTTACTCGTCACCATCCCCACCATGGCCAGATTTGGAGCCAGTCCCTTTGAAGGCTCCTATGTTTGCTCTCAAGCAGGTGCTGGTTTTCTCAGTTGTGCTAATTTCACACCATTACCCAAGGGAAGACCCAATCTTGCCCTGCAACACTACAATCTTCCCTCAGCAGCTTGCAACCTGCTCGAAAAACTGGGAATCCCAAGGAAAACAGCCCCTTGTTTTAATGGACACATGCCGAGAAGCACTGCTCTTGACATGGACCTACTGTGATCATTCGAACAGCCCCAACAAATCCATGGGCTGCCTCGGCCTGACCTAGAAGCCGGCTCCAGAGAGCTCCTGCTCCATCCGATCCGATCAGCGACCCTACCTGCCCAGCCGGTGTACGCGGTGCAGTCCTGCGGGTCGGCAGACTTGAGGCCCCTCTCCATCTGCTGGAGCAGCTCCCTGATTTTGTTATTCAGCCGCTGCGTGAACTCGGGGGTCAACTGGGGAGGGAAAAAACAAACAAACCCCCACAAAAAAAACATGAAGGAAGCACTAGGAAGTGGATGGGGGTTTGGTAAGCTGGAGGTACCCGGACGGGGCACAACCAAGGAACCGGGTGGTTTTTAACCTGACAGGTCTCTGCCAGAAACCCGTGGGTACCTCAGGAGCAGGCTGGGCTCCTCGCTGCCCGCTTGGCTTGCCGGGCGGGAGCGGGCCCTTCCCGGGGACAGCCAGGCCGCTTCATCCCGTCCCCACTCACCCTCCCGGCGGCATCGAAGTAGCCGGTGGCCAGGGACTTGTCGTAGTCCGCGTAGGGGTTAGGAAGCGCCCGCTGCGCCATCATGGTGCCGCCGTGCCCGCTCCGCTGCGATCCGCCCCCGCCCCGCCCCGGAAGGGAGCGGGTGTCGGTGTGAGTCCCTGCGCCGCTCCGCTTCCCCTCGCTCGCCGCGCTGAGGCGCCGGCCTGGGCAGCGCAGAGCGGCTTCGCAGGCTCTGCGGCCTTAGGGAGCCCTGCCGCGGGTAAAGGCCCCTGGCAGGCGGCTCGGGGGGCCTGCAGGCTCCTGGCGGTTAGAGGCTCTTTTCGGCTGGCTCTGTGGGGTTCAGGGAGCACTTTAGGGTGTAGGGACCCCTTGCTGCTCCCTCTGTGAGGTTTAGGGGCTTTCTTTTCTTCTCCCCCCCCCCCCCCCCCCCCCCCGCGCCTTCGGGGCCCCGTGCCGACGGC
>VWZZ01004139.1:1243186-1260735 GCA_013399095.1 Psophia crepitans
TTTGGGGTCCCTTGCGTCTGATCCTGTAGTGCTTAGAGAGCCCTGTGGTGTGTAGGGGCCCATTGCAGCTGACCCTGTGGGGTGTAGGAGCCCTGTGGGGTGTAGGGGCCTAATGCAGCTGACCTTGTGGGGTTTAAGGGCCCGTTGCAGCTGGCTCTGCGGGATCGAGTGGCTCTGTGGGGTTTAGGGGTTCCGTGTGGCTGGCTCTGTGGGGTTTAGGGGCCCTGTTCAGTTTGGTTTGGCTGGCCCTCGGGCTTGCAGGCCCTGTGGGTTGCCCCATGGGTGCAGTGCCCAGCTGGTGCAGGCGGTGGCCGAGGGGCAGGCCAAGGAGTGTGTGTTGGGTCCTGCTCCCCTCCAGAAGTTCCCTAGTTCCTCACCCGGGTTGGAGCCAGGCCTAGACAAGTGACGGGGACTTTACCTTTGCTGTCGCCTGCCGAGCTGCTGTGTCTCACCCACCTCCTTCTTGTGACTGGAGGGTAGGTCCTTGCAACATATAATCCCTAGCAGTGTAACTTGTCCTCCTGCTCTTCATCCCAAATGCCATGCAGCGGTGATGCCCAGGTGACGGTCTCCCTGCAGTCCTGTGGTGGTGTGCCCCTGCGCAGCCAGCCATGTACAGTGTACCTTTGGCTGCAGGGTAGCATTCATGGGACTAAGCTGTGCTTGTGTGCTGTATTTCTGAATCCAGGCCTTGCTGCCTGGTGTAATGCTCTGCCCAGCTCCCCTCTTCCAGACCCTGTAGGCCTGAGATGGGTTGTGACATCCCTGCCTGGGGTCTGGCTTGCTGTTGTGCGTGACAGGCGTGACAGGCGCAGCTTTGGGGCTCACCAGCACTTCTAGCTCTGCAGGCTTGCCTGTGCTTCTCTTGGGGAAGCTGAGCTTGAAGTTTTTTGATGGCTTGTAGAGGTCTGAGTGCAGTGGCACTGCCCCTTGTGGAGCTGAATCCATCTGGGTGGGTTTAGGGGAAACAGCTGCTCTCAGAATTAACGTTTTAGTGGTCATTGAGGACACGCATGGGAATATATTAGGCTGCTGCATTCCTGTTTGGGACAATTGTATTATCTAACGGGTTTTGGTTTTCCATCCATGTGCCCATTACAATCTGTAAGATCAGAGCTCAAAGAAAAGAAAAAAAAATGTTGTAGGAGATGGTGAGAACAAACAGAAAAGAGAGAATCCCAATTATATTCACTTTCAGTTCCTTTTTCACTCAGCTGTTTCTTGGTTAGTGAATTTCAATCATGTCAACATTGCCTTGCATTCAAGGCAGGGAGATGAACTGTGCATCTTTAGTATTCAGAGAGGCAGCTCTAGCATCAGCAAAAATAACATGGGGTCTTCTGCTTACAGCCAAATTCACAGGCCTGTATTATGGTCTTCCCTTCCATCTGCAGGTCGAAACAATATTAAATGCCCTCCTTCCCTCAGTTCAGTATTAACTTCCAGTGTAAGGTACACCATTTCAGCTTCAGTGTCTTTCCTTTGTCTTTGATTGCTGTCATATTCTTTTGTTTCTTTTTTTTCCAGATCACTTCAAGGCAAAGATGCTTCTCCCAAATTATCCTGCCTGTTCTCCTGCCAAGGAGTTATGTTTCAGTATGTTACTTTCTAAACGGTCGCAGTCACTTAGGCTTCGATGGACCTGTTGCTGCCGAGGTTAAATCCAGAGTATCTCACTGTGACTGTCATCTGGAGCCTAGGTAAGGGACTCATGATTTGTCCTTAGTAACCTGCTCATGTAGAATAGGAAATGAAAGAGGGAAATAAGCCTGAGAGGGAAGCTGCTTCCATGTTCTCATTGCAATCCCAGTCACTCTGAGGTGTTTAGGAGTGGGGGAATTTGTTTGTTTGCCTTGTCTGAAAAGGGTCATGCTGGATTCACTGGGAAAAAAAAAAAAAAAAAAAGGTGATGAAAGGAAATCTGTTCAGAACACATCCAGAGACTAATTTTATGTGGAAGCAGCTGTCAGAGTAGACAGAGAAAACTGTGAGAAAATAGGCTCCCAGTAGCCTTCCTGACTGTCTCATCACAAAGTTAGCTCTTGAAAAATCCCAGTTTCTGTAGTGAGTCACAATCAGTGGTTGAAAAGGTCCCAAAATCTTTCTACTGATGAGAAAAGAACAGTGTGTAATATTTTCTGCTCCACAGCATTGTCTAAAAGACAAATCTTTACTGCATTTTAGCAGCAGAAGGATCCTGGCTATTGGTGGTACCTACTGGACTGGTAGCATGTCTGTGGGTCCTGTAGTTACATGGATAAAACTGATGTTTCACAGGCCTCCCTGAAGAAAGCCTTAGGATGCCTGTGTGTCTGCTCCTTCCTCATTCCAGTGAGGAAGTGAATCTCAAATCTCTGCCAGATGTTACAGCTGCCTACAGATGACTTGGCATCCTGCCTGAGGACTTACTGGAACACTCCTACCTGAGCGGAGATCCCTCCTCCTGGGGTCACTGCCCTTCACTGGCTGTAGGCATCTGTGAGGTCCGTAGCCTCACCTACTGCTAATCTTCAGTCAGTAGATGCCAAATTGGGCGGTTTAGATGTAGTCTTGCAAGTGGCCTTTCCAAAATGGTGGTTTGGCATCTGCCCCTCTGCGTAGCCTCCTCTCAGGGTCGGTTTCACCTCAGACAGCGGCCTCCGTGCTGTGGACCAGATGGGCTTGGCGTGGTCATCCTATAATAATAAATGTGAAGTTTGTTTGTCCTACTTTTGTGACTGCGCTCTGTAAGTGAAGGGAGCACAGTGAGCAAGGATAAGGTGTCCTTCGTGGCCTCGTCGCTTAGAAAAGGGGATGTGGGAGGCTCTGTGTGGAAATGCTTCCACACAGCATGATCATCCTCGCTGTGTGGGAATGTCCTGGAAAACTGAACAGACAAAGCACTTGGGTGGTGGGAGAGGTTTCACCTGCTGAAAAATCACCCCAGGGATGTCTCTGGGTGTTCACAGAACTACTGCAGTACAAAATTTTGTGGGCAGTTAAGGAACGTAATGCAAGTTGTGGCATTTATCTCCCCATCAATGTTATGTTTCTTTTTTGTGTTGGCTTCTTTGTGTTCAAGCTTCAGACAGTACGGAGTGAAAACGAGAAGCTTCTCAGCTGTGTTTTTTAGTCTCTCTCACACATAATTTATTCAGCAGAAACGTGGCAAAAGATACTACATATTTAGGATGGATGTCCAAAGATGTATGGAAGATCAAAGTCAAAGATGTACTTTCCCTCTTTTAAAATAACAATTTTGAATATCAGATGTTGTTTCAGCTGTAGTGTTATGTATAAACCACAGATAATTCTAGAAACTTTGCTGTTCTTTAATATTAGAGCCATGTCTCACTGTATTTGATCTCAATAAAGACACAAACTTGTGTTAAGAGATTGAAGATCTCAGTGCCATTCTGAAGCTAAGTAGACGTGGTTTTGAAAGGTAAAGCAAGTGTTATATCTTGGCATTATGATGGTAAAATTTTTCATTTTAGAAGGATATTCAGAAGGGGGAAGAAGTGTCTTATTTTATTGGATTCTTTTTTCCAATCCTTAGTAAGCATGATTGCAGATGGCATTGATTATTTTTCTTTTAGCAGCTTCAATGAAGAGATCAAAGTCTGAGTATTGGTCACAGAAGCTGAACTAAACTAGTCGATTATATTGATGGTATATCTGGGGCGCAGCTTGCCTATATTCTGCCTGCATTTATTGTGGCCAGACGTTCAGCAAAGTAGTCAGGAAAAAACAGTCCTGACTCTATGTACATGCACAGTGGTGGGCTTTGAGCTAACAATTCCCGTTCTGAAAAGAGATCTCAGGGATGTAGTAGGTGGTTCTTTGAAAACACGAGCTCACTGCTCACTAGCAGGCAAAAGGTAGTCAGTTGTTACTAGGAAGAGAAAAGAGTCCACGACTCACTTGAGTCTCAAATACCACGTTTAGTTCTATTCTCATCTCCAGCAGGATAGCAAACCTAGAGGGTGTACAAGTTATAGAACTAACTAGGCCAAAAAAAATGCTCATCCACTCTGTGGAATGGCTTATGTGCAAGGACTGAGTAGCCAGGGTAGGACTATTCATCCTGGAAAAAAGATATCTAAACAGGGCGTAGTAGGTATCTGTGAAGCCTTGCACAGTGTCACAAATGTGAACAGAGGAAGGTGACATGCTGGCTTTCAAAGGTAGCAGACATAAACTGAAATGACTGGAGCAGCATTCAGAAATGAAGGAGATTATTCATATAGTTGAGCTGTGACAGGTTTGTCAAGTAAAAGGATACCGCTGTGCGTGTGCATGGGATGTGCCTGCGACACCGACTTCTGGGAGTTACGAGGCTGTGTTAGGGAATGTTGCTGCATGTGTTTGCTAGTATAGTGCTCCCTGAGTGTCGACATGAACACTGGTATTGGAGGATTCCGTCTGAGCTGGTGTGCTGGTGTGCCTCATACTGTGTGTTTATATTTTGCTTTATGAAATGTTAGCCTGGGTAGAGCAGTTAATCGCCTAACAGTTTTGTAAGGATCTGTCTCTGTGTCGGCAGCAGCAGCGTCCTGCTTAAGCTACCAACACATCCCTAATTGCAGTGTAGCTGCAACTTTGTGGCTATGGCTTTACCCTGCCCTTTTGGGGTTCAGCCACTAGATGCCCCTGTCCCACAAGCAAGAAGCTGGCTGGAGAAGACCTGGCAGGCAGGGAAAGCGGCTGTGCGCTGCTCCGTGCAGCGTGTGTGGCTCTTCTCTGTGGTGAGTAATGACCAGAAGGCACATGCAGCAATCCTCTGTGACTTTTTGCCATTTTGTCTTCTTTGTGAACCACAAGATATGGACCCCCAGTGCAATGGGAATCCATCCTTTCTTAGCAAATGAGAGGTTGGAGAGCAGACCTGTTTGAGGAGATCACTAAATGCTACTTGTGGGCAGAAGCAAAGAAAACCAGACAGGAAACTGCTGAGAGCTGGGTGAAGCACTCTGTTTTGGTGATGAGCTATCTGGAAGACAGTAGTGTTGGCTGAGACTTTGATAGACTTTGATCCCTGGACAGGACTGATGTCCAGTCAGATTTCTTTTGCTTTGCTGCTTGAACTAAAGCAGTTCTGAGTAGGGCCCTGGCACCCTTAATACTGTCTTTAAAGTTCAGTGTGAGCATTGGACGTGATCGCCAATGAAAACGTGATGTGGGTATGGCTGATTGCTCAGCCCGACTCTGTATTTGACATCTGTCTAGCCCTGTGTTCACCTTTGCACGTCTACAGGATGAGCAGTGCACAAGCATGACTGTTGACTTGTCTCCTTAGCTACGTGAACACTTTGGGTGGCAGTGACCAGGGTCTTCATGACACTGAGAAATAAAATTAATCTTTACTGGTGATCTAAGGACGCTGAGGGACACTGAAAGGACCCTTTTGTTTCATTTGGTACCCTTTGAAGGTACCGTTTACCCCTTCCTTATAATGGAATCTGCTATTGCTCAGAGTGTGCAATTGTTTTTTGGGGGTTTTTTGGGAAGCTGTTGGGTGTCATGTTTTTAAAGGATCTTCAATCTCGAGTGTCTATACAACCAGCAATTGGTACAGCCAGGCAGCTTTGCAGGGTCTGTTCTGATCAGCAATGCTTTGGCACCTGGCCAGTATCTTGATATTCATTCTCCACACCCACCTTTATGGTAATAGATTTGTCTGGATCTGTTCTGGTCAGTGAATATGTGGCATCAGGTCCCAGGTTTGCCGTTCTGGTAGATTTCCGGTATCTGCTGTTTCTCAGAGCACCCGTTGCTCTCTGCAGCTCTCTGAAGATCAATCCTCCTGCATTTCCCGTTGAGATCACCTATATTCCTTGTTGCTGACTGTTGTGTTTTTGTGGCTCTTCCCATCACTGGAGAGGGAGGTGGTGGCTGGGTCTGAGGAGGGACTTCTTCAGAGTTTCCTATCTCCTTCAGAAAAACTGGGTAGAGATCGATCCATTTAATGAATGCTGTGGCCAGCATTTTCAGGCTTTAGATCCAAAAAGGAAGGTAGCTGGTGAGGAAGGAGAGATTCCCGTTGTGGTGCAAAGCAAGTTGGAGCAGGTAGTGCACAGTCAGTCTCCTGCTGCCTGGAGATTGGCTACGGTAAAATCTGTGGCTCAATTTCAGCCCAAAATGTTTCCTTGCAACTGGTATCCTAGAAGTCTTCCTGTAGCTTACAGAGCCTCTTACAGCCACTTTTCCCTCCTGCAGGTAGAGTCAGTGAGTCACACCCCTACAAGAGGCAGGTATTCGTTAGCATCACCTAACACAGTCCCTGTGCTCATAACAGCTGTAATTAACAGCATCAGTACACAGGAGCCTTGAGACAATTTCTAAATACACTACTTTAAATCCTGCCCCTGTAAATGTGTAATGCCATCTAATCAACCTAATTTCCTATAGATTTCTGTCTGCTGTTGAATACTCCAGGGGCTAATAAGCTTTGAGCTTCTGGTGACCTCTTTTTCTCATGGTTCAGATGTTCAGAATGGCTCCTTGCAAAGACTTCCAGCATTTGGTGTGTCCCAAATGCAGCTGAGTGCTGCTGGGAGTGAAGCTGGGCTTGGAGTTACCTTGAATGTAGAGGATGGAGGCAGTCAGATCGTCCTTTTTGACACATGTTTAATTGTGTTGACAGTTTTATGACTGAACAGGGACTGGAGCATTCATCAGTCATTAACATAAGCATGCTAGAAACCATGGTAACGAATCTTTGTAGCTGGTGGGTATCTAAACAGACAGGTGCAGTGAAGCTCCTCTTCCTCGACTGTGGTGCTGGGCTTGGCGCTGCTGTGTGCACCCGCCAGGCTTACGCGTAGCACAGATAGAAACCAGATCAGCAGGGCTTTTCCCAGGTGACCCTCATACCGCTCTGCTGAGGCTAGACCTCGCCATCCCCAGGGAAAGAGTTGCCCCTGCCTAAAGTACTGCAGAAATGCAGGCTTGGATGCGCACCTGA
Source organism: Psophia crepitans (assembly GCA_013399095.1). Taxonomy (NCBI): domain Eukaryota; kingdom Metazoa; phylum Chordata; class Aves; order Gruiformes; family Psophiidae; genus Psophia; species Psophia crepitans. The sequence goes on from VWZZ01004139.1 coordinate 1,250,133, forward strand.
CCTTAGAGAACGCTATTTCATATCTCGGATGTGTCTGTAACTCTGCATGTCTTTTTTTTTTTTTTTTTTTTTCCTTTAAAAAAAGCAAGCTGCTGTGCTGAGGCTTTCAGAGGGAGGACTCATCCTGGCTGGCTCTGGGCCGGCACAGCTGCCTGTCGCTCAGCCACCAGCCATGTTAGCAGTGCAAGGAGACAGCGCCACACTTTCTTCTCCAGAGAGTGACATCTCTTGATGGGTCGCTGCCTGGAACACGGGAACAGAGCTTGCTGTGTGCCGGAGAGTTTCTTGCTCTCCTTGTCTTTCATATATTTTGCCATGGTTTTGTTTTCAGAGGGGCTTTTTGAAGCTTAGTTGTTAAGGATTGAAAATACTTTGCCAACTCATAATGTTGCTCAAAGCAAAGGGGCGGTTTCCTTGCTACATTCTCAACCTTGTGGCTTCCCACCTTGCAAGAATAATGTTTCATCTCAGTTTGCTTTCTTGTGACTTCTCTTTTGATGCAGATGAAAGGAAAATAAATTAATTGCTCAGAGTATTGGTGTACATGTTGTACTGATGATACTCCTCATTTAGGATTCTGGTCTGCAATTAACTAATTTCTAATTTCTCATTTTCTAATTTTCCCTTACACAGAGTTTTTGAAACATTGTACAATGCAAACAAGAAGAAACCTGGTGCACAAGCAGGGAGCCTTCCCAAAGAAGGCTCTTGGATTTAGGGGAGTGCAGGTGTTTGGCACTTCAAATGTCTGCTACTCTGCAGATTACCATGTGCTCTCTTGGCTAGATTGGTTAATGTTGTTGCCAGTTTGACTAAAGATACATAGATATGGTCCTTTGCAGGCAGGCCTGTCCAAGAGACAGGAGGAAAATCCAAGTGTGAAACCAGAAATTCCTTCATTTGGTCAGCAGCAGCGCTGTGCTCAGGCCATGAAGTTCATGAGCTTCTATTTTAGGCTTGGCTTGTGCTGGATGGATTATGAATGCAGGAAAAGTAACCACAGGTTTGTCTGTGAAGGACTATGTAGGTTTATGTGAAATAGAATAGAATAGAATCATTAAGGTTGGAAGAGACCTCATGGATCATCCAGTCCAACTGTCCCCCCACCACCTATTACCCACTAAGCCATGTCCTTCAGTACACAGATGTCGCGCTAGTGCCTATGTTTTCTTCAGCCTTGGAGCAGTATGATGGAAATATCCCATCTGTGTTGTTTTAGGCATGTTGAGGGTGGGGAAAAGGGTGTGCATAACACCGCAGCATTTCCGCTGTGCTGAGTTTGAAAGCTGATGACTGTCAAAACCCAAAGAATTTCTCACTCCGTATTTTGCTTGGATGATTTTTAGTTATTATTTATTTGCCCTTTGGAGAAGCCTTGAAAGGGTTGCATCATGACTTTTCCAGGGGGAAGCAAGCAATGAAAGGATGAAATTTGTCTCGGTTCCCCTCGTGATCATTTGCAAAGTTGGAGAGAGGATATATTAGCTGACTGGCAGGATGGATGGAAATGCTGTTAGGGACCTTTACTGGAGAGTGCTGTGGCTAATGTTATCAAAATGGATGCCACTCCAACAGAAGAAACATAGTAGCTTGAAACAGAGATTTATCACTTTAGCTGCATCTCATGGAACCCATTTCCCTGGGAAAAAGGCAGAACTAGCAAGAGAAAGCAGTCTGAATTGCCCTAGCTACAGCTATATTCATAGCTGATACTGGGCTGCTGCTTAAACACAGGTCTCCATGTTTCTTCCAAAATTTTATTTTCTACCCCTTCTGGGTTCTTGCTACTGAAGCAGCAGCCCTTTCTGCCTTTCCCTCCCAGTTATTGAATCTTCTTGTGCCTTTGAAAAGACAGTCCATCTGTTGTAGGAAGCTGATAATGAGAGAATGGTGGTAAACAGAAAACTGGAAGCATTCGCAGTGTACTAGCACTGCTGGATTGCACAGGTAAAGGTTCGGAGCTCTGATGAAGAGAGTGTATTTTGCCAGGAGGAGGTGTTGTGGCAAGGGTCAGGAGAGCAGAAGGACTCAGGCAAGGCCAAAAATTTGTATGGGTGAAGGTTTCAAGCTTCATGTGAATCAGCAGAATAAAAAGTTCGAGTCTTTTCCAAAGTCATGGCTTGAGACCAATTTCTTTTGCTGTTAATGCTGGAAATCAGACTCATGCTGCCCAAAGTGAGCTTCCAAATTCTTCAAAGCATGCTCCTGAGTGTACCGCAGCTGCAGGGGGATTGCTGGGGGCAAAAGGGAAGGAGAGAGAGAATTAGGTTGTCCAGAAAGGTTGAATGTAATAGCAGGAGTGCCTGACTGGCTGACTCCCTGACTGGAACAGGGAAGAGGTAACACTTGTGTTAAGCATCTCTTGCAGATGATGTCTCTAACAACGTTTCCATCCACCCTGCCTACCAGCTGATATACTCTTTCCACTGTATCATTTCTAAATATCGTGTGCTTAGTTCAAACGGTGCTTTCTGTTTCTGGGACTCCTTGCTGCTCAGAGGCAGACTGTGTGAGGCTCAGACAGCAGCAAGTTGTATCCCAGTTATCCATGGCCCTGCTACATCGCTTGGAAGCATTCAGCAATGCTTCTTTACAAAGTTCTCTCTTGATGAGCTTTCTCATCCCTAGGAGTCTGGTTTAGAGAACTCACTCTCTTTTTTTTCTGCACCAGACATGCTGTGACACTTCAGATGCCAGCGCTTGAAATAGTGAACCTCGTCCCTTGCTTCAACTTTCATGTATCAGCTTTCTTTTGTAATCTGAGAGATTCCTGTGTGCTAAGGGATGCATCTGATTTCTGGACAGCTGTCTGAGGTAGATCATTATGCTTGCAAGGAGCCTGTGTTACAGGGAGTGGGTGCAGTAATATGCAGTTGTTCAGGCAAAGCAGCACTTCGATGTATTTTTGTTCCATATTTGAACAGCCCTGGGCTAGGTTTGAACCAGAGTTTCACCGAGAATGTCAGCTTACCATGGATGATAACAGCCAGTGATCTTGGACGCCTCACTGTATGGATACCCACGATTTAGGTGAAAAAAATCTAAGGTCTTATTACTCCCTCAGGTCAGAAATGACAAACTGAAGCTCTTCTTGACCGTGTGGCCTATATAAGACAACTCCTCATCTTTGCTGTGATCTCCAAAGCACTTGCTTTTGTTGAGCCCTCCATGATCAGAGTAATGAAATGAAAACTTTCCAGTTGTACTTAGCTCTTGTGGATTTTTTCAGGTTAGTGCCATTTCGTTGCACTGGATGTGGTAGTTTGATTGCTTTGGTTATAATGGATTGTAGTATGATGGAACCCATAGGAAGTGGAAATAAATCAGTAGAATTGATTTTGTTTTATTTATGGCAGTGGATAAAGATAGAAAACTGAGTATTTAAGTTGCTTTAATCAGAACAGGAAAGTGAATAAGCTACCTTTGTACTACTCTCCTTCACAGTTCAATTGCTCATTTTACTAAAATATGGTAATATCGTAACCACATCTGTTCATGAAGTTAACTATATGAACACTGAAGCCTGTGTTTAGAGCTCTTAGTTGAAGTAGGCATGGATAGCTAATTTCAAAAACCATGTATTTGATATATTGAGGCCCCAGCTTTGACTGTTGTGGGGCTAAGCCAAGCAAATCCACAGATGTGAGTGTTTGTTTGGCTTTTTATGTCTGATAGTACTGCAGCATGTTGACACCACCCTGACAGTGGCTGTGCAAGGAACTCAATACCAGCTAGTTCAGAGAGCTGTTGCAGGAGCATTAGCCAGATGGGCCTTTTTGATGTCTCCAGCTCTGTGGTTAGTTCCTGTGCTCTCGTGGAGCGGAGATCTGTATACTTAGAGGAAGAAAGGAAAGCATCTTGCATCACCATGGCCTTATCAGTCTGGACTGGGGCTCCCTAGTTTTCCTCTGTGATGATCTGCTTTGTCTTTCCTGAAGCTGAATGGAGACAAAACGGTCCAGTATTTGAGATCCTGCCTTCCTCAAATGAACGAAGAGCTAGGACCCTGCTGCCTTTGGAGATATAGTGATTTCTTCCCATGGGGTGGTTTATTTAAACTCTGCTGAACATTAGTAGGTGCCAGAATGAAATGAGTGACAGGGACATTACAATACAGAACATCTTCAGGGAAAGGGCGGCCTGACTGCACCCAAAGCCTACGGCACTGGTCCCACTTACACATCTGCTGGGGTTGTGTGCCCTCTTTTAAGGTGTGCAATAACAGCCCTGCTCAAAAGCACAGACTCTCTTTAAGCCAACTGGTCTTTGTGGGGAGGAGCCTATTTCTGGGGGATTTGCAGAGGAAAATGCTAGTGGAAAGGGGTGTATTTGTTAAAGTACAGCAGTATGCTTTGCTGTGTATAAAACTTTATCAAGTCTCTCTCATCCCCATGGAGCATGATATAGTCTTGTAATTAACTCACTCATAAAGTTTCCTCACTGTTTAAAAAATACTAGCTGAATAGACATATTGGAGTTCTTGGGTTAAAGTCCTGAACACTTACCTGACAGCATCGATTACTTCTTCAAACCTCTTTGTTCTCCTGCCCTAAAAATATTTTTCAGTCAGTCCAAATCGTGTCCCTTCTCTCCCCCTTCCAGCTAAATGACATTACAGATCCATATAGCAAGAATTTGCTGTGTTATTTAAAAAGAGATCTCCATCCTCAGGCATGTATCTGCCTAATGCACACCTATCTGTAAGTTAAAGCAAATGCTTCAGTGCATAGCCCAGCATATGACAGCCAAAGCTTTTTATCTTTTTTCCCCCCAGGGTAACCACAGGAAGAAAAAAAAAAAAAAGTGGGAGTGAGGAGAAGAAAAAAGACAAACAAATTTTGCAAATCCATCCAATCTGGAGCAGCAGGCATGAAGCAACAAGGAAAATGCTGATTGATCAGGGATGCTTTATATATGGTGAGCAGTCAAGGCCATGTTAAGTAACTCCTATGAAATGTTAACTCCCTCTCCCACCAAAACCAGGAACATCCAGCACTGCATAGACTGGTGCTAAAGGGTAAGAAACTAGGCTGGAGAGAAACGTTGTGTATTTCCTTTTCAAAGAGTAAATATATTGACACAAAAGGGAAGATTAATTCACTTCTATGCTCTTGAAATTAAGGAAAAAGGTTTCTGTAGAAAACTTTCTGTATTTTCTCATACAGATTACTTCAATTGGAAGGGACATACAACAATCATCTAGTCCAACTGCCTGACCAATTCAGGGATGACCAAAAGTTAAAACATATTATTAAGGGCATTGTTCAAATGCCTTGTAAGCACTGAGAGGCTTGGGACACCCACCACCACTCTAGGAAGCCTGTTCTAGTGTTTGACCACCCTCTCTGTAAAGAAAGGCTTCCTAATGTGAAGTCTGAACCTCCCCTGATACAGTTTTGAGCCATTGCCACATGCCCTATCACTGGATGCAACTTCTGTTGTAGTAAAAGAAATGTTAGAACATACTATTAGTAAATGTTGCCTGCTCAGGTCAAGCCTGGTCGAGTCAGACTGAGAGATGATACTTTACCTAAATACTCAAGGGTACTAGCCCATAAGCCAATCACTGGGACTCGTCATGTGTTCCACCATTTTAGTGAAGCTGCTTTTTACCTCAAAATGAGCCTAGCTTTAAGCCTGAGCCAGTAATGTGCTGGGAACAATGAGCCTGTTTTATTTGGGTTTTTTTGTAGTCCAGGGCACAAGTAGCTGTCCTACCGGGGCAGTTACTGTGAATCATATTTCAGAGTATCTAGCTGTGAGGACGTTATTCTAGGAAATATATATGTCTATAACGTGCTCTTCTGATCTGGTGCTTATCTTTTCTGATGGATGCTTTCTCTCTCTACTCTATTCCTTACTTCCCTTCTGGGTCTCCCCAGTCACAGATCTGAGATCACAGATGACAGGGTGGGGTGTGATGGGTCTGGCCAAGGTCCTCTCTAGACCTCCACCAAGAAGGTTGGATGAAATGGTCTGTCCCAGATCAAAATGTCCATGAAAACAATTTGGTCATAGATGTTTTGATTTCAGGCAAGTTACATTTAACTCAGAAAAAAGGACTGTCGAGTCAAAGAAAAATGACAAAACTGGCGTGAAGACAGTATGTGCCTGTGCGAATGCACATACACAGTTTTATATGCATAAATTAGCAGCTCGGGGACAGTTTATGGTGTAGCCTTCGTTCTCGATAAAAGTCTATTTATTTATAGTCTAATGAAGGGCAAGTCAATTTTGTTTTCCTTTGCTTCAACAAACACACTGGGGTATGATAACCTATCACATACTCGCTCATGATAGAACTGCCACAGAAGGAAGCAAGCGTAACATGGATCTTGAGCAAATGTAGCTAATCTTGCTTTCTAAGGTCATCTTATTTTTAAAATGTGTAAAGAATCTGTAGCTTGGGGAAGACAATGTTTGGTGTAGCCCTTTTGATTTGTTTTTATTCTGTAAAGCCAGTTTGGCCTTTTTAGTGATCCACGGGAACAAGCCAGTGGAGTGTCTGAGCCTCTGGAATCCCAAGGGAAAAGGGATGACTCCTAATCCTGGCCTTCATTTGTAAAAATGTCTTTTTAGAAAATGTCAGGGAATGAGAAATCTTGTTGCCTCCAAACATCTTCCAGTAAATAGAGTTCAGCTCTGGACTGAAGTCAGACGCTGCAGACTCCTATCGGCTAGCTCTAAGACTCCTGGGGCCAGTCTCCCTTGGTTGCATCAACATGAAAATAAGAGTTGTGTCTGAGGTGTGGCGCTCAGTCGTGGCACTGGAAGCAAACTGCACTTTGTATGGTCATTATTGCCCCTCAGGCAACGCTTTTCTGACTGCACTCAGTTTTAGCTAAGTAAGGAGTTTCTGAAATTGGCCTTTTGGAATAGTGTCAGTCTCTTTCAGATACTGCGAGGGTTTTCTCTATTTCTTCCAAGTCAGCTGATCTAAGAGGAGCTGCTAATCCCAGTGGCAATGGAATTTGACCCATTTTCAAGACATTGATTCTTCTTTGTCTTGCTGGAGATAAGAGCCTTATCTTCGTCCAGTTTGGGTGAAGCATGGGCTCAGTATTCCAGACAGCAGGTGAGCATACCCTGGGCTGCTCAAGCCTTAAAGAAAAGTTTTAATCTCCTTGAAAATGGATTTTCTCTATCCTGGGAATAGATATACCAGTCTTCTTGTCAAGCATTATATAAACTTCACTGGTCAAAAGGCTGTCTTGATTACTGCTTAAACACAAAATTTGGAAAAGAAGGGAGGTGCCAAAGCGGGCAATTCAGAGTTAGCAAGAAAATTGCCCACCCCCCCACCCCCCCCCTCCCCACACTGTCTTTCATGTGGCCTTGCTTTGAGATTTTTCAATTATGTTGTTACAGTATTTTTTCCTTTTACAAAATGAAAAGTCTTTATTATCTTTTAAAAATATGATATGTTAACTGAAATTGTCACAGGGCCTGTTGATTTATCACTAACACTTTCGTGTCCCGAGTCCCTTTGGTATTTGCTGCAGCTTCTGGATACTTTGTTTTGAGGCACGTTTCCTTCATTTTATGAAATTGTGCATTGGGCATGAGGGGCTGTTTCCAGAGCTAAGTAGTTACCTTGCAGAGCTAGATTACTGTTGGCTGTCAGCTAGACTGAACTAATCTTTTTGAAGAAAAGGGAAACTGCATCTCAGTCTGATTCTGATGCTTTTTGACATTTCAATTAAAATACCAAAATTAAAGTCTTTATTTTTTTAACTGAAATTTGCTTTTCGATTTGTGTTTTAAAAACAAAATAAAAAATAGAAGGAAAATTTTAATTAAGAAGAGGAAAAACATGTTTCTCTAAAAGAAAAAAAAAGAAGTTCTGAGGTAGTTCAAATAATTACTTGCAGTATTTCATAAAATCAGATTTTGAACAACTCTGTTTAAAATGTTTCTTTAAAGTTTCTTTGTTTGTTTGGACTCCCAAACAAAAAGTGACGTTCAATCAGAATTAGGAAGATGTTTCAGTTTATAGTTACTGTGTTTTCCGTCTGAAAATTTGAACATATCTATGTGTTCTTCAGACCAGACTTTTGTCTGCCAAAGACCCCTGAGGAGAACAGGCTGAATTTTGCACTGTATCTGAAGCTCTCACCAACCTGAGGTTTGTGCACCTTATTTAAAGAACACTTGCACATTGTATTTTCCATTTATTTAGGTTGGCTCAGGGCTCAGATGTGTAAGTTCTTCTTCACCCAGACATGCATGCTTCCCCTGAGTGAGGACTGCAGGGCTGGGATTTAAGAGTAAGATTTCATAATGTTTTCCATATTGAATATTCCCTTCTGCAGGAAACAGTTAAGCTTTGATAGGATTCTCGCCATTTCTAGTGTGAGGTGCTAGTTAGCAGAGATGGCAGTCAGAATCTGTCCTTGCAGGAAAAAGGATTGAGTAGAAAAGTATATGAAAACAAAGGGTATAAAGACAGGAATTAATTCTGCTTTTCAGACTGACTTCTACAATCCAATTACAGCTATCAATAAAATATTTACGGCTTTGTCTTTGGAAGCAGATAAAAATGCCCTTGTATTCTCTTAATATTTAGCTGAGTCTTTGGCTAGTAGATACAGAGGATAAAAAAAAAAGATGTGAAGATATAAAAAGTAAAAAAAATAAAAAATAAAAAATTAAACATCTGATCATATAACTGATCTGATATGATGTGTCGGCTGTGAGTTAAATTTTTCTAGACGTTCTTCCTAAAAAGTTTTACTCAGCCATGGTATTCAATAGCTGTTTTTTTTTTTCAACAGGAAGGCTTTTCTCAGTGACGCTCAGAACTGAAAAGAGCAGATTTTCTGAACCTCTGCAAAGCAAAATGGTCAGCATAAGGAAACAGCGGAGTGGAGTGGTGAGTGAGCGCAGACTATGCTGCCCTCATACAGTTCAATCTGGTGGGTAAAACTCTGCATTTAAAATCTTATAGTTGAATGCTGCCATGCTTACAAAATCATGCGTGACTTCAGAGAATAGTCCTGGTGAAGGCAGCTGGCCTCTTTCTAAAGTAAGATGTCAACTGTCCTGTCAGCATGGTGTCTTGCTGGATGACAAATCACGGGAATCACAGAGGTTTTGAGGGAATTACAGGACAAGCACCTGCCACTACCACAGAGACAAATTAAGAAGAAAAATAAAAAAGCAACAACTAATCTGTTCATTCTTACTTTTTGTTGTGTTCCTGTAAATGAGTATTAATGGGGGAAACTGAACTTCTGTAGACAGGAAGGGTGACTTCCTTCCTCTGAAGTATGCTTGAGGGAAAGCAGATTTCAGGACCCATGGAGTGTGGTGGGCAGGAGAATCACATCAAGGAGCTGGGAAAATATTACTTGTGCGGAGAAACTGTGGAAGGAAGCAGAGAGCAAAAAGCCAGGTCTCGGGGGTAGAAGGGACTAGGGACTGGAGAGGACTGGGCAGTTTGCATTTCAGGAAGACGCCAGGTTTGCTGGAAAACAAGCTGTGAGCAAGAGCATGCCCATAAGGACACAGTGGGCAGCTAGGAGCAATCCATTTTTAGTTCCTGTTTTTCTTCTCTTGTCACTTGGAATTGTTTCCCTGTAAGAAAACCAAACTTGTCTGAGTTTATCTTCAATCATTCCTGTCTTCTATCAGTTTAAAAGCGATTTGGTATTCTTTGGCAAGCTCAGGGTAGAAAAAAGATTAGGGTGAATTCTGGTTTACTTGGGCTGTTGTCACATCCAGTCTCTGCTTTACTGAAACTGGAATAGGAGGATGAAAGCTCACAGTTTTACCCAAATGTATTCAGGTCTGTGGTAGAATAATAAATAAAAGAAAATTCAACAATCAGCGATGCCTGGCTTTTTGGATAACAACCAGTCTCTCCATTTCTGAGGAATGAAGCAGGTGGATTTTAATAAGGTTTATTTGGCTTTTCAGTAAGTTAGGCAAGCAAAGAAAGTGGTTATCATGTTTATGCCACATGAAGGCACTCCGAAGCAATAAGAGAGCGTACAGGCTCGAATGTCTGCTGTTTGCTCAAAATTTGACTGAGACTGAAATGGAAGAGGAATTGCTATGGTCAAACTTTGATCTTTTTTCCGTCTCTCATATATATCTGTAGTATACTTCTGTCAAAGTACCAGTTGGCAGGAGCTGTCAGATCCCAGGTGTTGCAGAATGGATTAGCCAATCCCCCAAATCATGATTCATACTAACCTGCATGTATTGTTCTGTCAGGTTTCATGAACCTTCCCAGCCATATCTCTGTGGATGTGCAGCATGGTTCATGTGATGTGAATTCCCAACTGCAGGGCAGTGCCAGACTTGCCTTCCAAGCAGGTGTGCTGTTGAGCTGCACACATGCTAGAGATCTGATGCTTCCACAAAACTTTGATCTCCGTGTGTGAGTTCTAGAGAGTCAGTCTGTGCAGGCAGAGTGGACACAGCCAGTATTTCTTGCTATCCAGAAATCCTGAATGAATATGCGAAACCACCAATTTCTGCTAATGCAGAATTTCTGTCTGGAAAAAGGATCTGGCAAGACTTGATTTTGCTATAGTTCAAAATGCAACATTTAGAATTTATCTTCTGTGCTGAAGTCAGAACCATGTCTTAAATTTAT